>CM067369.1:235530320-235734320 GCA_034401795.1 Chaetoderma sp. LZ-2023a | reverse complement strand
CGACACGACGATGTTTGAAGATATAGAGGTCCACATTTAGCATATGCTAAATGGCCAGCAGCGTGGAAATACACATCTCGGAAGAGTATAGATGTGTACCAATATGCGGTTCACTCGAGCGATTAACTAATGTTGGTCTTAGTGAGGAGCAACATGTGGATTTAAGACCTTCGAGTTAAAATTATGAGACGGTTGATGTAACAACGTTTCTTAATTTTTTCAATGCCCACAGTCCATTCAAGAATGGACACAAAAATCAGTTGTTGTCCCTATCAACTGGAACTATCACCGATGTATCAGTAAACTGTGATCGCACTGTTAACGTGGGCAAAGAGGTTGTGTCGAAAATCACAGGCAAATCGTCTAATAGCATAAAGTTACATCGCTTAGATGCATCGAGATCAATCTCGTCAATGGCTAACACTATTACTGTTCGTGAGGACGAAGTAGTTGTAGGTCCAACGTTAATGTTCAATAGAATAACATGCATTCCTGAATCCCAATCGGACATGAGCGAGTACTTGAAATTTGAACTCACCACCCGCCATCTTCATTGGTGGAGAAATGCGCAAAATGCAGAAAACTTCTAAAGTCCATGTCAGATACACCAAGCAGCCTTTCGAAGGAATCTGCTTTTGTGCTTGATGGAGGTTTCCTAATTCGCACAGTCGCGTGGCCTAACCACGCCTCTAATCATGAAGTTTGCAAATGTTATGCCACTTATATATTGAAACCCTTTGGGACAAATCTCCACATCGTCTTCGACGGATACACACGTTCGAATTAACTTAGGGCACAAGAGCAAGCTCGTCGCCTGCAGGTCGATGTTCAGCCGATAGACCAAAAACGTCTTCCAAAGCGGACTTCCTTGCCAACGGTGCATATAAAACTAAGTTAATAAGGTTAATAATAGACAGTTTGTGTGACTTCGGTACATCTATAAGGCAAGCTGATAGTGATCCTGATGCACTACTTGTTGGAACGGTGATTAATATTGCTACTCAAGGTGAGAACAACGTGATTTTGATAGGAACAGATACAGGCCTGCTCGTGATGCTTGTCGCCCTTATACACATAGGAATGCATCTTTGTATGCTCACTTCATTAAACCAAACCAAGTTATATAAGACATACACGATTCGCTTGATTTGCAAGTAAACATTTACTGGTGATACATGCCATAAGTGGATGTGATACCACTTCTTCCCTTTTCAAACAAGGGAAGAAGACTGCCCTTGAGATCTTAAGAACAATCAATCACCACAAGTTAATGGCTGTAATCACAAACAAATCTAGTACTTTTGATGAAATTGTGGTAGCAGGCGAGCGTCTCATATTGACTTTGCGTGGATAGGATAGCACAGTCTCATTAAACGATTATCGCTACACAGCATATCGACATACAGTAGACACAAACTTCAGTGCATAGTTCTTTCCAGCATTTCTCCCTCCCGCCGACCAGAGTCGCTGCAAGACAGCATTCCCTGAGAGTCTACTTACAGGTACAGCATTGTTTCGGAACACTCTCAATTTGGTTGAGGTTAGGTCTATTTATCCTCGCCCCCTAAGTGGAAAGGGTATTGCGATTGGGCCCATCTGTCTGTGCATATGTCTGTCTATCCGTGACCGTACAATGTATTTTAAAATCTACTGTTCCGATTTGGTTAATACTTTAACACAACGAAGGAATTTCCCTTGCAAGAGGTTTGCAGACATTGGCCGTGATCTGGATAAAAGAAGCCAGATCCGGTTCAGATCAAATTTTGGATATCTGAGTGTCTTGGAAACTACTCGCCCGATGTTGCTCAGATTTTAACACAAAAAAGTGTCTGACCATACAGTAGGATCTCATAATGTTTGACACAATCTGGAAAAAATCTGAAAACCTCAAGAAAATCTTAAATATCTGGAAGCTGTGTGTAACGTAACAAACTAAAAAGGGTGACGGTATGCAATCGCTCATTGCCTTTGTTCTTCAAGTAGTTTAGGAATGATTTAGGGCTTATATACTATGTGTTACATGTTTCAAATGCAAAACATATCCAACTAGTATAATCAATGATCACCGGATATTGCCTTGAGAATTATTAATCAGAACTGAAATTTGTCATTATTATCGCCATCTCACCTCAATGTTCTTGAACTTTATACATAAACTGTGTGATTTTCATCTCTTATTGAATACCACCTTTGAGCTGTTCAATTATAGTTGATAAAATGAGTTGCTTTAAGATTTAGTGATGTATCTCTCTTAGCACACTGTTTGTCTTTTTTGGTGGGTTTTTTTTTTTTTATCAAATAGTGGTTGAAGGTGAAGATTTGACAAAAATATGGTCACGAGATTTTATGGGACCTTTAATATGTTATTCAGAGCATATCAACCAAATCCATTCTGAAAAATCTCTCCAGTACTATGTTTTCCTAGTTTATCCTAATGCTCCAGGACTACAATAACTACAATAGTTTCTACCAAATCAAAAGTAGTGATGGTTATAGCAGTTCCAGTGCAATCAAGGGTACACATAGCTACAACTGTTCTGCGAAATCAAGAGTAGCCATAGATATAGCCCTCTCGGTAGAATCAAGCGTACCAGTTGCTATGCAATAGTTCCGATGGAACAGGGGTGCCCATAGCTACAACATTTCCGCTGGAATCAGGACTACCTGTAGCTGTACAGCAGTTCCGGTGGAATCAGCAGTACAAATAGCTACAGCACTTCCGACACAACCAAGCGTACCCATAGGTGTCCACCAGTTCAGTAGGATCAAGAGCTACAGCTGTTCCACGGGAATCAAGAGTACCTATAGCTACAGCTGTTCCACGGGAGTCAAGGGGACCCATAGCTACAGCTGTTCTACGGGAATCAAGGGTACCCATAGCTACAGCAGTTCCAGTGGAATCAAGAATACACATAACTGTCCACCAGTTCCAGTGGAATCAAGGGTACACATAGAAACAGCAGTTCCGGTGGAATTATTGGCACACACATTAATGAGTGCTAAATGAGATGTTTTACAGGAATGTGGTAAATTTGGTGCGGGATTGGGGTGAGAGATGGGAAGAGGGAGAGGATGGAGAGGTAGGGAGGGAGGGAGGGTAGGAGGGCGCACGGCGGGTGGGTGGGTGGGCGGGAGGGTGGGATGGAGGAATAGAGAGATAGAATCATCATACCCAATATAGATTGATAATTAATAGTTCATTGATTTCAGCTGTGCTAATAACCCGTAATCCCTTGTCCATTGTAGTGATTTGGTTTCCACGCGATGAAGGAATTCCACGAGCTAGCCTGACAGGTCAGAGATGTGTAGACGAACACAAGCTAATAGTTTTAGGAAAGATTCCTGAATCTGTCTTTCTCCTGCTGAGAGAGAATAAATCAGGGAAATGAGGAGCAGCGGGTCAATATAGATGATATTGGAATGAGCCATCTCGTAAATATTGCACAATACATTCATCCATATAGTAAATACTCCCTCGTTTAAGAAATGATTATGATTACGTCCTCTGTATAAGATAAAATGGGAAGGAGAAAGAGAGAGAGAGAGAGAGAGAGAGAGAGAGAGAGAGAGAGAGAGAGAGAGAGAGAGAGGAAAGAGAGAGAGAGAGAGAGAGAGATAGAGAGAGAAAGAGAGAGAGAGAGAGAGAGAGAGAGAGAGAGAGAGAGAGAGATGAAGGAATTCCACGAGCTAGCCTGACAGGTCAGAGATGTGTAGACGAACACAAGCTAATAAGTTTTAGGAAAGATTCCTGAATCTGTCTTTCTCCTGCTGAGAGAGAATAAATCAGGGAAATGAGGAGCAGCGGGTCAATATAGATGATATTGGAATGAGCCATCTCGTAAATATCGCACAATGCATTCATCCATATAGTAAATACTCCCTCGTTTAAGAAATGATTATGATTACGTCCTCTGTATAAGATAAAATGGGAAGGAGAGAGAGAGAGAGAGAGAGAGAGAGAGAGAGAGAGAGAGAGAGAGAGAGAGAGAGAGAGAGAGAGAGAATCTACTTGGGTTTGAGTGGAATAGTTGTTTGTCGCCCATACTGAGCATCAGACCATTAGTTGTTCAGCTTCTGTTATGACGTTTCTCAGACAATGTAGCATTTTGTCGCGAATCGAACACATTATCTGAGAATAACATATCCCACTGCAAGACACTACATATTTGTATTATCCGAGAGCACCATAGCCCACTCCACTCCCACACTACAGTTTAGGTTTATCTGGGACTACCAGAGCCCGCATCAGCCACACTGTATTTTTATGTTTTTTGAAAGCCCAATAGTCTACATTTGCCACCCTAGGATAGTCTGACGGCACAATTACATCACCACATTTTAAAATCACTATATCTTAAGGCTACTCGTATGGTTAACCTGATCATACTAAGTAATGCCAATTCACTATATGATTCGTCAACCATTTTCATTCCTACGTTAGCAACAGCATGGTGTGTAATTAGGTTTCACTTATCTTTCTCTTGTTTGTTTGGATCGCAACGAAGATCTGAATTCTTCTTTGCCATGGACTAAATATATGCATCAGTCACGGGACTGGTTCCATTTAACCCATTAGCTCACCTTATCCGTAATACATCATCTTGCTCCGAGTCTACTCCAGACATGAGCCTTATTGATTACTCAATGTGGTCTGCAGAGTGTCTGAGTAAGTCAATGAATGGTATTATATATTGATTACTTGCTGCATGTTTCATGGATTATTGGGAGCGTATCAAACGTATCAAACGTCATGACTCGTGTAAACAATGTGAGTGATCCTTAATACTGGGTAAGAATGAACAAATAAAATAAACTTATTGTAAGATCTTAATAGTGAGTTTCCGACGGGCCTCTCTGGCATCCGTACATACCATAGAAATTAGTATATAGCCACAGCATTAAAGAATGCGTTTTTAATGTATTTGCCTATGAAATAATTATTTCCTTTTAGAATTCCTAAACCTATAAGCAAGAACAATTTCTTACAGCTAGCATTGGCAGGGAATTGTAATTTAATCTATGATCAAAATAGGTAAACAACAATTTTACATTTAGGTCCGACCGTTCTCTAGTACTATTTATATAGACGTCAGTAAATGGTATGGTACCACCGTACAATTGTTCATTTGGGGTAGCTGAATAGGGATAAGTACATGAGATCTAAATCTGTTGATTTTGGAAAATTTCTACACATAAATGTTCTTTATCATGCCAGATTGAAGAAGTCATAGATACGACAAGTAGTCAAATTCAACTAAGTTAGTCTTAAAACGTACGAAGCTTGAATCACACCAAGATCTTCAATGCTTTTATAAGCTGGACAACCAGCCGGGCACCATTTTCATTGCCTTGCTAATTGTTAGCCACTACATCGCCATTTTGGCCTCTCCACAAGCTATCAAACCCAGGAATTTCCTGGGTTTGGGCTGCCATTCTTGTACTACGCAATGCCTATCCACCGTTCTACAAGAACACAACAGCCAGAACAGACTATATGGTACCGCAGCATTATCTGAATTCGTCTCTTCGTTAGACTCGGATGCGTACAGTCCTCTCAGTATATGATACCCTTCACATGTCCCGTGACTCTTGCAAGCCAATTGCCACCAATTGCCAATAAACCATTGTGTGGTAGGGGCCTAAAAGAACGAATTTATTAATTATTACATTCATGAGTCCAATGCCCTGGGCTGGCTACCCTCTCTGCTAAAAGATGTGGATATGTGCATCATTGTCTCATCAGATGTCCCTACAATTCAATTGCTACACTCTTCTCTCAGACATTTTGATTGGGTGTGACTTAGTCTCTTATTGTTAGTTCCCTCACAAGGAGTAGTCACAGACTCATACCCATCTAATGATGAGATTACACGATCTACAGTATGCCAGTTTTTAAAGCGTGTTTGGCTACTTTGCCCATCTGACTAGCTGCAAGGTCTCTCACCATCAGTATCAGTAAGATTCACATCCATCATCTCAAATGTACTATCTCAGTTACTGGTCCACACACTGGGTACTACTTGTCACGAGGAGGCGCAGTTGAGTTAGGTGTTGATCTTGTGACAGACAATACTGTAATTTCTTTGTGACATCAGCGAAGGACCTGGTCATTGCTGGCCTCTCGAGATAATGTCTGTCATGTTCGCACTAGTGCTTCCATTGAAGCTGCTATCAGTTCTATCACACCTGGTACAATGAGACCCATTGGAGACATTATCCACATCATGTACTTAGACGCACCAGCTAAAGCAACAATAATGACATAAATAAGACCAACATTCCATTACACTAAAACTAGTAAATGCAACAGCATTACTGGGAATTGATCAGAAACAGTTATATTTAAAACTATTGGGTAGGACCTATCAACTATCTAATATAGAGGCGGGGAACTAAACACAAAAGGTTAAGTAAATTGTCTTCTCGCAAAACAGAGCGAGTTCTTATCTGTATATGACTTATAAAGTCTATTTCCTAAGAATACCGTGCACTGCTTAATAGTTCAGCGACCCAACGCGTGTTTTGAGGATTCTTTCAATTAGTCAAAGACATAACTGGTACTATCTAAACCATTTGTTCACTGGTGGCAAATTTAGCTATCTTCCCCATTGCTATAGCGCCTGCTGATACGATATGATTATGTAATCCAATTTTGTATAATTTAAATAAAATAAATAAAATTATTTGCATATTTTCGAATTTCTAGTAAAGACATTTCGACATGGAAACTCATTTTCCTCAATTTCCACTGAAAATCACTGAGTGACGTCATCGCGTGATGGATTGTTGTGGTATGACGTCATCGTGTAAATAATATTTTGTTGTTGATCAGTGGTAGCTCACAACAACTCTCCCATACACCATAATATTAATGAGATGGACGAGAAGCAAAGTGTTTGTTAAACTAAAACTGGATGTAAGTTGAGTAATTGAGTAATCAATTTACTCACATTGAGTAATCAATAAGGCTCATGTCTGGAGTAGACTCGGAGCAAGATGATCTATTACGGATAAGGTGAGCTAATGGATTAAATGGAACCAGTCCCATGACTGATGCATATATTTAGTCCATGGCAAAGAAGAATTCAGATCCTCGTTGCGATCCAAACAAACAAGAGAAAGATAAGTGAAACCTAATTACACACCATGCTGTTGCTAACGTAGGAATGAAAATGGTTGACGAATCATATAGTGAATTGGCATTACTTAGTATGATCAGGTTAACCATACGAGTAGTCTTAAGATATAGTGATTTTAAAATGTGGTGATGTAATTGTGCCGTCAGACTATCCTAGGGTGGCAAATGTAGACTATTGGGCTTTCAAAAAACATAAAAATACAGTGTGGCTGATGCGGGCTATGGTAGTCCCAGATACACCTAAACTGTAGTGTGGGAGTGGAGTGAGCTATGGTGCTCTCGGATAATACAAATATGTAGTGTCTTGCGGTGGGATATGTTATTCTCAGATAATGTGTTCGATTCGCGACAAAATGCTACATTGTCTGAGAAACGTCCATAACAGAAGCTGAACAACTAATGGGCTGATGATCAGTATGGGCGACAAACAACTATTCCACTCAAACCCAAGTAGATTCTCTCTCTCTCTCTCTCTCTCTCTCTCTCTCTCTGTCTCTCTCTCTCTCTCTCTCTCTCTCTCTCTCTCTCTCTCTCTCTCTCTCTCTCTCTCTCTCTCTCTCTCTCTCTCTCTCTGTCTCTCTCTCTCTCCCTCTTTTCTCTCTCTCTCTCTCTCTCTCTCTCTCTCTCTCTCTCTCTCCCTCTCTCTCCCTTTCTCCTTCCCATTTTATCTTATACAGAGGACGTAATCATAATCATTTCTTAAACGAGGGAGTATTTACTATATGGATGAATGCATTGTGCGATATTTACGAGATGGCTCATTCCAATATCATCTATATTGACCCGCTGCTCCTCATTTCCCTGATTTATTCTCTCTCAGCAGGAGAAAGACAGATTCAGGAATCTTTCCTAAAACTAATTAGCTTGTGTTCGTCTACACATCTCTGACCTGTCAGGCTAGCTCGCGGAATTCCTTCATCGCGTGGAAACCAAATCACTACAATGGACAAGGGATTACGGGTTATTAGCACAGCTGAAATCAATGAACTATTAATTATCAATCTATATTGGGTATGATGATCCTATCTCCCTATTCCTCCATCCCACCCTCCCGCCCACCCACCCACCCGCCGTGCCCCCTCCTACCCTCCCTCCCTCCCTACCTCTCCATCCTCTCCCTCTTCCCATCTCTCACCCCAATCCGCACCAAATTTACCACATTCCTGTAAAACATCTCATTTAGCACTCATTAATGTGTGCGCCAATAATTCCACCGGAACTGCTGTTTCTATGTGTACCCTTGATTCCACTGGAACTGGTGGACAGTTATGTGATCTCTTGATTCCACTGGAACTGCTGTAGCTATGGGTACCCTTGATTCCCGTGGAACAGCTGTAGCTATGGGTCCCCTTGACTCCCGTGGAACAGCTGTATCTACAGCTTCGTATACTGTATTATACACACGTTTCGTCTATTCTGAAAACACGTGTTGCGTAATCTTAATCCACGTACCATGAATTTTATGGCATGTTAAAGCTGATGACTTCAACCAAAATTTTAACTGTGATAAAGTTAATCAAAATTCATCGATTCTTTGAAATTCATAAAATGTGATAAAAACTTTATTTTGGCGCTTTTTATTGAAATCTCCATTTATTCAAGTGAATCAATGTTCGGTTCTAGAGACCATTTCATACTTTCTCATATGCTGGCTTGTACTACCTTCTCACATTTTAATTTTCCATATTCAGTCAGGTTTTATTGACCACAATGAATTTGGTTTTGTTGGCCAATGTAAAGTTCCATGTTGAGCAAGTCGCCTGGGTATCGGCTTGCTTAACCAATGACCGTTCAGTTTACTGGTCTTCTTAAGACCTGTGGGGATGTTATCTTCACATCATTCATCTAGGACAAAAGTCACTGATTATCCATCTAATTCAGCCCATGAAGCTGTTTGTAGAAACCATTATCGCGATTTATCCAAACATATACTTAAATTAGAGGTAATACACGCGCTTTGGAATGGCATGATAACGTGTTCCACTCAAATGAACCAATGGTCCAAACAAACAAACAATCCAACACTATCAGGATAAGTGACCTGTGATGGTTTAATTATGGTTCATAGCCGCTATGTGAATTTCTAAGAATCGGTGCCAGTTACTACACGCACGGATGAATCTGAAAATACAACCATGCACATGCATGCGTTCATAAACATAATCACAATGGGTGAGTGAAACCAGTTTGACTGCCATTTACGTAATCGTTTAGATAACGGTAAGTCATCAGCTTAGACTTGTCACCATGCAGCACATATTACCGTTCATGCATGTGGCACTGAGCTGACCTGATTGATCTTCAGCACGATCACATATGCCAATGGCAACCAGACCGATAGACCATGCATCTGATCTTTTGAACAACAGTCAGCAATCTAGCAAGCACCAATCTGACAATAATCGTAATTGTTTGGATAATAGTCAGCACTCTATGACATGACACTGATTCACGGAGCATCCTGTCGGTACGTAGAAACACAATCGTTTAGAAACTGCCAGCGACCCTCACGAACAGGTGTGACACATCCAGACGAAGCATGGCACATCTCTAATTGCCATTAAAAATACCAACGACCGAATTATGACTGGTGGCCTTCTGTAAATTGCTTCAGCAGAATGTGTGTTACACCGACCTGTTTGAAGAATGGCCGCCTATCATAACCTGGTATGGTCACAGTCTGTGCGAACGCGTATTTAATTCACTGCGTCTAGGCTCCATACCCCCTTCTATCAGATACTCTGACTATAACACCTGGACAGTCTCCAAGGGGCATTGGCACCAAATGCCCCCAGAATTGTGCAGGTACTTAACGCCTGTCTAATATTAATTATAAACGGTCAGAGAAGGATAATCTGGCCTAAAGGCGCACCAGTCCATGTAATCGTAACATGTTAAACACACTACATAGCAATTTAAAGTGACTGAATTTCCATCCACACATTGTCATTCCTTAGCATCAGTTACTGGCATTGAAATATCCAAATGGCCATCTCGTAGCTCCAGCTGGTACATCATACATTCAAACAATATTAATTTGACAATGGCCATGTCGTAGCTCCAGCTGGTACATCACACATTGCTTCAGCATAGTTCTTAAAAATACTCACTGCTGGATATCTCACTGAACCACGTGACCTTGTCTAATGTAGACTCTCTAGCATATCAATGGACCGTTCCAGTTTTAGTTATGCCCCGCCCATCTCCATCTATACTCCACCCACACTACGCCCGTATTGGGATCGATCGATCTTTGAACTCCCTGACTATCAATTTCCAGAGAACTATGCAGGTAAGCTGTTGAATATTTTGAAACCAATTCAACTGGATGATGTTCCGCCTATAGCACTATTTCTAATCAATTATGACGTCATGGTTATGATGCCAGTATACAGCTCACTTTGTTGATTATAACGTCACATGATAGATGGATAAACTGGAAAGATCAATGAGCAGAAACTATTTCAATATCTCACGTTTCTAGACAATTGGCCTTATTTATAATCGTTGAATGCATGCCCAGTTTCGACACGATCAATGTTAGCAATTAAAAAGAGTGTGACAAAAATCGTTATCGAACCCATGATTGCAATCTAGTAAGCCACAACATCAATCTGTTAATCTGCATCTTGATGGCTGATTCCCGCAGGGTTCTCAATCAGAGACACGGATTTTTTCAATAACCGATGGCAATACTGTACCGTAACATCATGCAGAGGGATGAGGAGATTTACAATCTGGTTTAACGGATCTGCTTTATCTGATTCCAGTGATTGATAATATCTGCAATCTGAAGCTTCAACGGTCAGGATGTTCATACTGTTGCTAGGAGACATTCTGCCAATGTCCCAGATAATGGATTGATTTGGCCCATGCACATCAAAATGATAGAAGCTTTACGATTTATCTTCGTATATTTTCAATTTTCAATCAAACAGCTTAAAATGTTTTGCTCATTGAGGTACACGAAATCTAATGCCATTGTTTCCGAAAGCTATATACCGCGGGTCACTCTGACCGGTCAATTAAGAGTTTCGAAAAAATACCACTTTTCAACATCTTGCAGACCTTCTCTAGACGCCTAGCTAACATTCTGTCTTCAGACTAAAGCTAGGGTTTTTCTATATTCCTCTGTTGTAGTCAAAATCTGGTTACTCATTTTACTCGTGGCTTTAATGCTGACGTCATACTATGTTGGTCACGTGGTGAAGAGATCACAAATGTGTGGTGATAACATTATGCCCCAGATTGCAAACTCTTTTCACAGTAGATATCCCTTCCTGGTCGCTGACATAATGTCTGCTAGGTGGTCACATCGTACTCGTCCCTAAATGTGTCGGCCAGCTCGTCAACAAAGTCAGATTCCACAAAGGTACTTATGTACACTAGGGCTCGTATGTACAGCGTATTAGCGGGATTCTTTTCTAGCTATGCCCCGCCAATTTCTAGCTATGCCCCGCCCATTTCTAGCTATGCCCCGCCCATTTCTAGCTAAGTTCCACCCACACATTGTGCGTATTGGAATCGATCAGAGCATGCATTTCCAGAATCTAAATATCAAACTAACCATATAGGTAAGCTGTTAATATGTTAAAACTAATTGGTCTAAGTGTGGCTGCTGTGTAACGGCAGCAATAGCGTCTCCGCGTCCAGTAAAATTGCTTTTATAATACTAAAAGAATGTTTATTATGTAGTAAAAGCACGAAATTAGTAATTGACGGACTATTCAATGTTGATCACGGAGCTAGATACGTCATTCATTTTGATTGTGATGTCAACCTACATGTGGTGTAATTGATTATGACGTCATATGCTTCGAGCGGCACATCGGATATAAGCATTGCCGAATGTGGCATGCTGATTGGTCCGTTTTCTACTTAGGGACTCTAAATACACGTGAGATATGGCAATACAAATACTAGCCGCCAGCAGAAGCACCTTCGCCATACTAGACTTCTAGGTTAAAGGGTTGTTTCAATGCAGTTCTATTTTTGTACCTTTCGCCGCATTTCCTTGACAACCACGCTACGAAATACCACATACATGGGATCCAAATTTAACTGCCATTCCTAGCTTTTATTCTGAAGCATGAGTTGTTGAGCTAGAAGCCGTACATTCTATATTATGTTCTTCAATCATTTCGCCTATGTGTCCTTCAGAGAATTGTGTAGACCTTTGTTGTCAGAATGAGAAGCGAAGTATGACAGGACTACATAGCAGACTAGTTGAACATGGCGGGGCTTAGTTTATCAGCACCATTCCCATCATCCTATTGCACGGTCATACTCTCCCGTTCTGCTCCCGTTTAGCCACAAGTTTACCATTGGAGATGTGTTACAAATAGAGTAATTAAATATAGATTGTTCCGTGAAATTCACGATTTATTAAAATTTTATCTTAGGGGGTCCAATTTTGCCCCCTTTCCCCTTCTAACGAGTACACAACACGGAAAATTACTTTTTAACTCAGGTCAACACGAAAATGTCAGTATTGTTTACAATTATGCTGACGTCACCATTCCGGCTTTAACCTGAAGAGATACCGTAAATATAAACCTTATTACTAACATGATACATCGCACTTCTGACGTTATCACGTTCACATTCTCTAGCCATTGTCAGTTTGATTCGATGAGCGATACTAACAATCTGTCAGATCAGCTAAATGTTTAAGAGCACCGAATGCCATCACGACAAATGGATGCGATAACTCTAGTATATAGAATAATTTACAACCTAGACCATATATTCATTTCATTACGTAACTCTCAAACAATATTTCCGGGAATTCTGATTCGAAAGTCTGTATATGTTTTTTTAAATCAACGACTGATGCACGCAGACATTAATGGAGTCTCTCCGTGCAAGAAACCCTGAAGAATTAGCTTTCTTGAGTCAAATACCACCGCCTCATTGACGGATTAAGTGCATTAGCGTCATGATGGCGTGGTTAACTGCAGCGCACAAAGTGAAACTGAATGTTAGTGAAGAAAACGGAATAATGCATTAACATCAGACACCGGTGTATGGAAAACGTACGCAGATTGCGATGTGGTGAACACGCTCATAGATTGTGATGCGGTGGAGACGCTCGTAGATTGTGATATATGGAACACATTCGCAGATTGAACCTTATCATGCTTAGCGCAGATAGTCCAATGTAGAAATTGGCTTTCTTGAGTCAAATATCTTTACAACACTGCCTTAATGTGATCATTGATGTATTAAGTGCATTAGCGCCATGGTGGCGCGGTTAACTGTAGCGCACAAACTGAATGCTGATGAAGAAACCCGAATTACGCATCTACAACAGACACTGATGTAAGGAAAACGTATGCGCGTTGTGATCCGATGGACACGCTCGTAGATTGTGATGTATGGAACACATTCGTCGATTGACCGTTATTATTCTTAGCACAGGGAGGCCAATGTACTGATGCAATCTGTGAGGCCAGCTATTAAGTCGTCTTAATTAAGAAGGCAATTTGTTAAACATGGTTATATCCGGTGGTTGCTTCTTAACCATTCCACAAATATCAATTGCAAATTGGTTTTCGATGTTTTACCACAGCTAGTTCCGTCTGCCCTGGCTTGGTTATTGGTTTTAGTGACCAAACTATTAAACGATATTACCGAAAAAATTGGATCCCAGGATGATTTATAATAAAGAAAAATTAGTTACCTCTCCGGGATATAGAAATTGTTTAATAGTTTAATGCGAGTACCGAATGCGTGTTCTTTGGCACTAGCTCGTGCTGGTGGTATGTGTGGTTATTGCCTCTACTTCCGTCGTCTCCGCGCTGAGCCGGATACCATACAGAGTATAGGGTCTGAAATATATGGATTTTCTTCAACTCGGTGTAGCAGGGTTTATGTCGGCCTGAATAGAGTAGTTCAACAAGAACTAAAACACTGCAAACATAAGAATATCTCTGAATATAGTCAACACGCCCGCCCGCCCGCCCGCCCGCCCGCCCGCCCGCCCGCCCGCCCGCCCGCCCGCCCGTCCGCGCACAAGACACATGATGATTACTGCAAACAACAATATCCTTAGCAAAATGCTAGAAGACATTTTCATGTTTAATTCACCACGCATATCAATCTAAACATAAAGCCGTAGCTTCGTGCTATGCCGAGAATACACCTCTAAGATAATGACCGGCCATTTTGTTGCGTCATCGCAATTACGGAACTATCTTTTTCCAAAATGGCCGCGCTCATACTAGGCAAAACGTGTACGCATAGACACTATAAGATGTATTTTAGGCGGTTCCTGCCCCTATTTGTTGGACATAGCGCATACACTCGAATGGAGAATAACTCGTTAAATAGGAAACATAAGAGATTATTAATTTTTAATACACGGGTGCTCTAAAATAGTGTTTTATGTCACACGAATACTGGTGCCTACTGGTACTCCTTACGTATGGGAATGGGAACCCTTTTGCTTCTCCTTCCATATTTCGTGCTACATGTATAAAGCAATGCTGTAGCCATACTCGAGAACATATTGGTGCAAATCCATTGCTTGGTGGGTTGGCCCTTGATTTAATGAATTATGGTAGCTGGAGTTGCGAACAAGACTGAAATAAGGGGAGGGGGGACTGGCTGAGTGTCTGGGCAAATTGAGTGCAGGCAGCATGCATTATTTTCCATGTTAAGCAACCTTGGATAACTGAAAAATATTCTCAAAATCTCTATCACACCCACCACCATACGCCATCCCTGCATACACACGTGGGTGGTGGTGCTGTAATAAACACAACTCTAACAATACATTGCATGCTTGATGTTTAATGATTCTTAAATGCAGCAGAATGAATTATTTACACTTGATACAATGCATATATAATCAATACATTCCACAATATTAGTGCAGGAGTCCACCTTAACAATATTCACACCTGGAATCCACAAAATTATTTCCATTTTGTTCAATATTTTGGTTGTATGTTAAAGCTGCAACATCAGCCAATCAAAATCATTTCAAAATTAAAACGTTTCGAAACATTATAGTATTTGATCTGCATTTTGAAAGGGTTAATTAAACTCATATTCTACATTAGGGTTAACCCTTTCATCATTATAGACCATACAATACAAATTATTTTTACTTTAAGGAATATTTTGAATATATTGAAACTAATTTGACTGGGAGTTACAGCAGCCCACAGTCAAATTATTTTCAAAATATTCAACAGCTTAGATCTATAGTTGTCATGTAATTGAGACATTTGGAAACGCAGGACGACCAAGATGGTTAGCATAATCTCTATAATCATTTTCAGATGTGAGTTTTCACCTGAGAACGGTACTCAGCAAACAGCCTCTGAATCGTGTACCTACAATGTATGGTCAAGAAGTTTTGACTGTTTAAGAGGACGAATAAATTTTGTTAAATGGCATTTTAGTTGTGCCTCGCAAGTCAATTTGTTAGTCTGTCTGTCAAACTTTTTACATTTAGGACAAAGCTGCCTATGTTGCAATTATAGTGTGGCACACTTGTTTATATTGTCAACTGAAATCATGGTTTGTGCTAATGCTGCACAGGCTCCTTGTCAGTAGGGCTATAGTAACAAGTAAATTCTGCCACCCTGACAATTATGAACTAGCCATTAGTTTTCAGATTCAATGAGTGCTTTTAGCAATTACATCAGAGAGATGCTACCATTTAATTTAATTTTGAATGATAACTTGGGTAATTATCTTAATATTAAAGTACTGCACACTGCTAATGGCTAAGACAAAGCCAACTCTCAGAGACAGCATGACTGTATGAACACGAGGCCCAAGACTGGCATGTGATGCTCACCTGAACCATTAGCTTTTGAACAATTTGCATGACATGGTGCATAATTTTACCACAGTAGGATCCTTCCAGTCAAATTTCGATAAAATCCCTCAATTGGTTACTTAAAGAAGAGATGCATTTTGGCAATATCCGATCAATTTTTCATAAAAGCTAGAATTTTCACCCAAACAATTTACCAAGCACAATTCTGAATAGAAACCCTGGAACCCAGCATGCTAGACTCATATAGCTTCCATATGGTAATTCTAAACAGATTTGGTTGAAATCCGTTCAGCGGATAAGGAGATGTGTGTTGACAATTTCTGGTATATCCTTCATAAAATCTAAGATTTCCACCCAAAAAAATTATGAAGCAAAATTCGTAATAGAAATCTTGAAGCCTGTCACAATATGGTGATTTCTAACCAAACTTAGTTTAAATCTGTCAAGCGGCTAGGGAGGAGATGCATTTTGACAATTTCACATAAATCTTTCATAAAATCTAAGATTTTCATCAAAACAATTGACCAATCAAATCACTGAATAAAGGTTCTAGAGCCTACAACAATAGGATGATTTCAGCTAAGTTTGGCTAAAATCTGCTAGGCGATTTAGGAGGTTTCAAAGCAAAAGTTGACGGACGGATGACGGATAACAGATGGACGGTCGGCATGGAATAACCTCACTTGGGCCATTCTGTCCATATAAGGGTTGTCTCAATGAGATATCAAGATTGCATGCCTCAGTGAGATGTCTGATTGCACCAGTCCTATGCCAGGCTATAACTTACTGAGTATGGCCAGACCATGAGAAATGATACTGGAATGACAAGAACTTTGCTCTTTTTCTGAAAAGCATTTCTAATTAAGAATATGACATCCACTATTACTGTGTTCAGAAATCTGCTTAAATCAGAAAAATGGTTTGTCTGGAAGTTGTTAGAAAGACTTTAATAGTGAAATTAAAAATTAATCAGATTCAGTAGTTAGATCCAAGGCTAGCCATGACGCCTTAAAGATTACAGATCACTGCCCGCATAGCTAAATAATGCTTTAACCCGTGCAAATTAGTATTTTGGTTAGTGAAGCTTCTTGAATGAGGTCCACAAACTGGTCAGAGACCTGTGTACAAACATTATCGCATAATCTATAACAGGGATGGTAGACCTTTCTGTGCTTGAAATTCCATGACTTTTCCATTACTTTTCAAGACCAAAATTAACAAATTCCATGACCTCTGAGAATTAATATCTATATTTGTATAAAGTTTATGATATAGCTTCAAAAATAAGATCAGAGTTATTCTTCAAAATGTCTGAATATTGCAAAACCAAGCCGCATCCTTGTTTTGAAAAGCTGTTGCCATAATTTTTATTATCATGACTTTCTATGACTTTCCATGACTTTCTAGGTCTGGAATTTAAATTTTCAAATTCCATGACTTTCCAGGATTTCCATGATCAGTACAATCCTTGCTGTAATTATCAATTCACAGCATGAGAATGGATGGCCACCCATATATGGGTATAATATTAAATCATGACCGAGTTGTTCTAAGCACATCCTACTTAACTCTATTTTTCATCATACATAATTCCAGCCATAGCATAATACATAATTATAGCTTTTGGCTCAACCCATTTGTCATAGAAAATGTAAATTTGTAGACCATGAGATAATTTTGACAAGTTTACCACTGGAATAACTGGCTCAGTTATCGAACCAGTCATTCCAGTAGTAAATTTTCAAAAACAGCTTTTTCAGTCCTGGGTTTGCAAAATGAATATTTCTCAAGATTCCTGCTAAAGCTGTTTTGGCAGGCTTGAGTGTTAAATGGATTAATGGTCAGGATTGGTCAACTTAACCCTTTAATCGCCAAAATTGGTCAAGAAATAAAAACTGGAGGGTTGAGAGACCATTCTGTCGGCAAAGCATCCGCCAGAATGTTCAATCGACCAGGAATGTGAGCTGCTTTCAAAACAACTGAGTAATTTCTGCACCATTGAATCAAGTGCCACACCTTCATACACAGTGTGGGTGACTTGGTCCCGCCTTGGCGATTTATGTATGATAGTACTGTCGAGTTGTCCGACCGTATCAATATCACCTTGCCCCTGACTTTTGGAAGACATCTTTCCAACGCCAGTTCCACTACCATCATTTCCAGCAGATTGATATGCAGCTGGCTCTCTTGGAGAGTCCATGTGCCTAAGACCTGGTGTTCTCCCAGGTAGGCCCCCATCCCTCCAGTGATGCATCCGTGTACACGGATAGCTGGGGGCGGGCTAGGTGCAGGAAACTCATACTAGGAGATTCTGACGCTTTTTCCACCATACAAGATGCGACATTATTGGCTCCAAAACTGGAACCAGCTATGATAGGGGTTCTGTTCTCTGTTTCCACAAAGGCATCAGATACAACTGGATAGGTCTTCGCATCAGAGCAGCGTATGGGATTACCGGCTCCATGGAGACCATCATGCCCAGCAGCTGAAGAAACAGCATCGCCTGAATGTGGTTTCCCAATCGAAAACTCTTGAGGATGGCTAACAGAGACACCACTTTGGGCTCTGATGGGTAAACCCTGCCCTCCTTGAGATCGAATCGCATCACTAAATAAACGAACTGTTGAGTGGGTATCAACTCGGATTTCTCCTTGTTGACTATCCAGCCTAGATCTTAAAGCAAGAGTAGTATCCACCTCTAGGTTGGCTGGCGTGTCTGCCTTGATAGGCCAATCGTCTATGTAGGTTAGAAGCGCCACGTTCTCTCTTCTGAGAAATGCTGTCACCGTAAGGACCACTCTGGTGAAAACCCGTGGAGCTGTCGACAGGCCGAATGGGAGGACTACAAACTCCCATACTTGATTCTGAAATGCAAATCTCAGAAACCTGTGACAACTCCCATTCATTGGAATGTGGAAATATGCATCTCTCAGATCGATCGATACACACGACATTCCTTTCCTTAAACCGAGGCGTATGGATAAACCAATTCAATGGCCTGTGATTGAGAATGGGTCGCCACCACATGTGCTCTTGGGGACAAGGAACATGTTTGAATAGAAGCCAGGAGTGTTCTGGTTTGCTGGTTTTATTGCTCCTTCAGAAGCAAACCTGACACTTCATGTTGAATGGCTTCTAACTTGTTTGGCTCCCTTGGTACGGGAGTCCAAACTGGTGCCAAAGACAGATTTTGTGGATGAAAATCCCACCACTCCGGCATGTACCACTGGGATAACCATCCTAGGACCAGACTGTCTGACGTCACACCTCGCCAAGCCTCGACGAAATGCATGAGCCTTCCACCCACTACAGACGCATTAATGCCTACTGAGGGTGTCTGGCTCACAATCCGCTACACTGGACCGGTGCCCGGTACCGGAGTGGCCGGAGCCGCTCTCCTGGCTTGCGCCAAGCCAAACAGATGGAGAGCGGTTCCGTCCAGGACTGAATCGATCTACATGCTCTCTGCCTGCGGCATCTCAGGCCACAGCAATCTGTCCCCCTCGGCCTCCTCATCTTCAGACCCGTCGTCACCAGACGAGGAAACACTGGAGCCATCCTTGCGGACGGCTCCCATGCCTGACGGACTGGCCAGCACTACTGGACCACCCGGAGGTGGCCGCAGAGAAACGGAACCCATCAGTCCGAAGCCCGACGGGACTGCCAGGGAGCCATACGAGATGGCTCCCTCGGTGGCCAGTCCAGAACCCTGTCCACGGGCAGGATCCGTACCAAGCACGGGAAGAGACTGCCATACAACTTTCGGTAGCAGGGACGACACCAGCGTAGGAAGGACGCTTTGCAAGAAGCCTCGCATAGCAGGTCCAAACCACGCCGGAGGTGCCATCTCCGCAACCTCTGGTTACAGACGTGGAGCACTCCAAGGGCCGAAACGGACGCTCCGTGATTTAATTTCAGACCGCCTGACCCCGCATCAGACCCTGCCAAGTCCTTCTGCACAAACGGCACACCTATTATCAAGATTACATTTGACACATTTAAAGCAGACATGGTCCTAGAACACGACCTTTACAAACTTGTGGCACTCGTCACATGATGGCGGGGTTGGCTTGACCTATAAATAAGTACAAACCTACAATAAGCAAGCGGAACGAAACAGGAACGGAAGGCAGACAAATAATTTTCAAATATATTGATCATAAATTAATTGTAACCCTCCAGCACCCCACCCCGCAACGTTACAGCAAAGATCGCATTGACTATGACGGCAAGAACGAAGCGGACATGATACACCCATATACTGATCCTGACGGGTGTATAAACGGAACCAGGAACCATATCGCATAGCATTCTGGGTATATTTACTAATCAATATAAATTATACTCCTAACGAAGGCCAAAATGATATGTGAAGAAACAACAAAATGAAACAAACTGCTGTAATACACGGTAAAACCGCAGACCACACATCTTAATCAAGAATTCTGAAACCACCGATCATTGCAAACAGATCGTGATAACACGTAAAAGTTGAAAATTCTATAGTTATTCTGGTACCAATAAAGTACGCAGCACCCAAAATCAGATGCGCGAATTAATGAAACATTTTCTTCACATAAAAACCCGAGACAACTCGGGTGTGACGTCACCCGCTCGGAAAATACGGAGAACGAAGTCAGCCGACTTTCGTATTAAAAAACCGTATAGCCAACACCTTATTCCATATCTGCCGATCGCCTGGGGGTGAAGGAAGGCGACCAATCTGGCATATTTCGTTGTTAACACACGTCCCAGATTCGGGGTCAGAAATTGGAACATGCGACACAGACGAAATTTTATAGACCTAAGTCTTTTACAACTATGGAATAACATGGAAATATACGACCTGGATTTCAACGACTCCTTCCATGGTAATCCAATAACCTTTGAGAGCAAACAACTTAGCCATCACAACACAGAAAATGACTTAGAAACTGTTAAGAAAAGACTAAGACACTCCAATTGGAAAAAGCATGTAGCTCTTGTTGCTACGCAAACAAGAATGAGCCTCACTGACAGACGGGTACCCGTTTCTTGGGAACCGGGTACCCAGTTCCAGCAGCTGGAAAAGCTTACTAAGTTTAGATTCTTAGAGCCAGCTATCAGGATAGCTTGTTTTCAGAAGTAATAGACTGGTAAGTATTGATCGAAGGAGAATGGACATTCTTCAATACCAGAGGCTGTGTTACAACGCTACATAGTTAACAGGATTCATAGACCTGCAGAATGAAATTCCATACAGAGTCCATAACTAATTTATCAAATTCCAGACCAATTTTATGAAGCCTCCAATCAATTTCCATTTCAAAACAAAATTTTACAGAAAGCTCACAATTAGTAGCCGCGCTCGCAAAATAGTAAAAATAATAGTGATATTCAGTTTACGAGGATTTTTAATGTATTTATTTCTATTGAATAAATAGCTGTAGTTTGTCATGGGATAACATGTTCAGGTTCATAGTACTTAGCCATTTGAATTTCAATTTTCTCAGAAGATGTTCATTTGCAGACTAAGATGACTATTTTTTTTAATTTACCACTGGAATGACTGGATCGGTTATCGAGCCAGTCATTCCGGTGGTAGATTTTCAAATATAGTCTTCGCCTTTCTGTAAATGGACATTTCTCAAGACCATTTTTGGCTGATATGAGTGGTAAATGGTTAAAACAAGACAGGATACCAATACTGAATGATAGAAATACTGAAATACATCTATAGCAGGTTGTGTTAACAGTGATGGTATGGTAGATTGAGACAAATTCAATTCATCCATATGTTAAGTTCAAGTGTTACGTCAATTTAAGTAATTAGCATATTTTCAACGCTCAATTCGTGAAATGTGCTAGGCATTTATGTTAAAAAGCATCCAGGCGAATGAACATTTACACTGGAGCCCTCTGTTAGAAGACATCTGCTGATCATATTACAAATTTTGACTGCCATTATAGTCTCCTCATCAGTTCTAAATATATTTTACAATTGTTCAAGATTTGTTGTAAATCCAGTATGTCCAGCAGACACCAGCCGCAACCTTGGCAATTCCTGATGATCTTGCGACTGTTTTCTCAGATCAGTTTGAAACTTCATAAGTAAATCGGAGTAGGTTTGTGAAAGAACTCTGTCGAAATGTATAATGGGTAAGAAATCCAGTATGGGTGCCAACTACAAGTAATGATATGAGCTGTGACATTGCGTTATAAATGTTATGAACCAAATTTAACTCGTTCTCAAGATTACTGATTACACTCTCCTTAACATATCACCATACTGTGCACCGTTTACAAAGGTCTGGCCAGCAACCGGAATGCACAATGTACATCATGCTCTATGCTGAAATATACAATTATTTGGTATTGTCAACAGGATTGTATTTGCATATGTAAGTGCTTCGCTAGACACAGCAGCTGATCAAAGCCTGGTGATGAAACCATCTATGGTTGACATGTTGCCTGAAATATAAACAAAATATGTTCTAAATAAAAAGAATCACAACATCAACAATCGCAAGAAAATTCAAATTGTTGCTTTATGAACGTTAATTTTTAGGCAGACCAAGAAACTATTTTTAGAAAATTTACCACTGGAATGACTCGCTTTGTCATTGAGCCAGTCATTCCAGTGGTGTAATCTCTAAAATAGTCTACTTGGCCAACAAATGCCCATTTCTAAGTTTCAAAGCAACTCTAAATGCTGGTTTTCATCAGTATGACCATTAACCCGTTATCTACTGGATATAATAAAATTAATATGACTGGAAGCCATTGCTGCCATAGGAAGCAACTGCTTCCAGTCATATTAATTTCAAAATATTGAACAAAATATGTTAAACGTCGTAGAATACACTTGGAATTGTTATTGAAAGGGTGTGGTGAAGCCAGCCAAAACTGGTCTCTGTAGTGCTCTTGAGAAATGTCCATATGCAGGCCAGCAAAATACTATTTTGGAAATTTGTACCAGAGGAATGACTGACTGGCTTGTCATTTCAGTGGTCAATTTTCAAAAGTCTTCTTTTGGCCTGCAAATTATTGATATTCAATAAGCAAACATTTTTTGGACCAAATCTAGCTATTAAAGGGTTAACTAAAAAGTATACTGAACTTCACTGGTCAGATTTGAGCAACTGACAGACTTTAAAAATCACGAGAAAATTATAATTGTTTCTTCATGAATGTCCATTTTTAATCGGACCAACAGAACACAATTTTTTAAAAGTTTACCACTCAAATGACTTGCGCACAGTAAATGCTGGTTTGTGGTCAGTTTGGGCATTAACCCTTTCACCAATAAATTCAATGTATCTCAATCTCAGGGCAAACAAACAGGAAATAATTAAAAAAGTAATTGACTAAAAGCCACTGCTACCTTAGGCATCAACTGCTTTCAGTCATATTAATTTCAAATTATTGAACAAAATATATTATACGCATCGCAAAGAATGTACTTGGATTTGTCGTTGAAATGGTATGGTGAAGCTGGCGCCGGCCAATACCGGCCTCAGTAGTGCTCTTGAGGAATGTCCATATGCAGGCTAAGAGAAGACTAGTTTTGAAAATTGCACCAGTAGAGTGACTGGCTTTACATTCCAGTGGTAAAGGTCTTTCTTCAATTTGCAGGCCAAGAGGACTATTTTTGAAAATTGTACCACTGACATGACAGGCTTGGTAACCGAGCCAGTCATTCCAGTGGTAAAATTTCAGAAAAAATTGTCTTCTTGACCAAAAACCAGCATTTACAATGAGTTTGAGAAATCTGCATTTGTTGGCCAAGAAGACTATTTCTGAAATTTTACCACTGAAATGACTGGCTCGGTTACCAAGCCAGTCATGTCAGTGGTACAATTTTCAAAAATAGTCTTCTAGGCCAACAAATGCACATTTCTCAAACTCACTGGAAATGCTGGTTTTTGGTCAGGTTGACCATTAACCCTTTCATCGATAAAGTCAATGTAGCGCAAACAAACAGGAAACCTTTTGAATATTTAAAAATTAATATGACTGGAAGCCATTGGGCAGCCACTGCTTTCAGTCATATTAATTTCAAAATATTGAACAAAATATGTTACACATTGCAAAGAATGTAATTAGACTTGTCGTTCAAAGGGTAAACCCTTTCGCGGTGAAGCCAGCAAAAATGCGCCTCTGTGCATGGTGGTCTTGAGGAATGTCAAGAGAAGACTGTTTTTGAAAATTGTACCACTGACATGACTGACTTGGTAACCGAGCCAGTCATTCGAGTGGTAAAATTTCAAAAATATTCTTCTTGACCAACAAATGCACATTTTCCAAACTTACAGTAAATGCCGTTCTTTAGTCAGTTTGACCATTAACCCTTTCACCGATAAATTCAATGTATCTCAATCGTAGGGCAAACAAACTTGAAATCTTTTGAATATTTTAAAATTAATATAACTGGGAGCCATTGTTGCCTTACGCAGCAACTACTTTCAGTCATATTAATTTTAAAATATTGGACAAAATATGATGCGTATTGCAAAGAATATAATTGGAATTGTCGTTGAAAGGGTTAACGTTTTCATGGCGACCGACCGACCTACCGAGATCGGCCGACCCACGTCTAAGAGAAATACATAGGCATATCCTACACACTTACTGCATCATCAGATATCTTGGCCTGGCATAACTGAATATGAGATGACTAGTGTTTTCAATCGCTGTATTTTCGCCGACTATACTATCATCAGTGTCTGGCTTTAGACTTATCTCGTGGACAAAAAAGCGACACGATACCCTTAGACGGATGTAGCAGTAAATGCCTCGGTCGATTTTTCGAGTAAATCCACAGCAACACGAGTATATTCATGTTCAAAGCTCAGTCGTGAAAATATTTGCTTATCATGGGCGCAGTCATTTTGGGTTTAGGCAGAAAATATGGGGGACTATTTTCTCTATAATAATCGTCTATATCGAAGGCTGTTCAGTTAACATCGGTTCCTTTTAGGTTAAATATTATACTTTGCTATATACAGAGTTGATTGCTTTGCATTTTAACTGTCCTGGTTTATAAGAAAGCAAATCCCGAAATTCTCGGGAAAATTACTACGCTAATGGCCGGTCAATATCCACGAGAGCTATTTCGCTCCCGTTTAGCGTGGGAGATCTCGCGAGAACACGAATGCATGCATATAAGACATATAGGCAAATGATCAAAGACATAGTATCTATATCGATGGACTCCATACACATAGAACTTGACACTGAAATATATACAAATGATAAATAATAATAACATGCACTATTGACATCATAACGAAGAATCTTTCACTAGGATTTTAAAATCATGTTTAAAAAAGATAGCAAACAAGCAATAATCAAATAAGTATTTATCATATTTCATAAATTAAAAAGACGGTAACAAATTTCCCCAAATCCCATCACTGTCAAAGCTTCAGTTAACATCATGAATTTTGACAAGCCATACGATTCACAGTTTGACGTCACCACGTAAATTGTCAACGACATGAATTAAAATTACGCGACACATGTTTCAGATTAGAGAGAAATAGGCATCAAATAAAGTTATCAGCTCGAATTTAAATTCAAGCGTAACACATTCTAGTGCTTTTCTTACAGCTCAATACCATAGGCCAAGCGGTGTCTGAATGGGCTGTTGTGAGTTCTCACTCACCAACAACAAAATAGTATCCACGCAATGTCACCATACCACAACAATCATTCACGATAACGTCATTCCTTGATTCTCATTTGAAATTGAAGATAACGCCTTGGAAAAATTTAGTATTAAGCAATAATAAAACATGCTAATAGTCTATTTTATTTTAATCAAATTCTACAATAGCATAATGTAAAGAGCTTTGACCAGGGTCCGTTTGTGCTATTCTTTAGAATTATTTTATATTCCAGACATATGCCGATGGATTATTCTTTAAGTGGGTGCAGTGGCCAAAAGAGACATAACAGAAGGGGAGTCTGAAAATCTTTGAAGAGGCTCTTAGAGGCTCTCAAATGTTATTTCCTACGATTCTTGAGATACATGATTGTAACAATGACAAGGTAAGTTATAATTTATTTTAATTATTAAAAAGGTGACACATTAATGCCAATGCCACATGGTATACCAATAGTGCCACTCTACTGTGATCGTCGAGTGGCTATATAGGTATAGTCGCTAGTGTCGATATGGCTATGCGATGTGGCACTGTAATATAATTACACGATCACGACATGTTTAATATAGGGGTGAATGTCTTAGAGGGATAGTTATGAGAACCATTTATGTTGATCGGCATGCTTCTCGTGATTTCTTTGATTTATTGTTTCTTAGCATAAGAATGACACATTCAGGAATCTTTGCTAAAACCAATTCTCTTTTGTTCACTTACTCAGCTCTTGCTTGCCAAACTATAGGTCATAGAATCACTTCGTCGCGGGGAAACATTACAATGGACAACGGTTTCTGGGCTAGTAGCACAGATAAACATGGTTGAAATCTGTTGAGTAATAATCATTGCTTCATGTGTATGACCATCCGGCCTCTCTCTCTCTCCGTCCGTCCGTCCGTCCGTCTGTCTGTCTGTCCGTCTGTCCGTCCGCCAGCCCGCCCACCCATCCGTCCATCCACCCACCCACCCACCACCCACCCACCCACCACCCACCGACCCACCCACATACCCACACACACACACACACCCATCCATCCATCCAACCATCCATCCATCCATCTGTCTTTCTTCCCTTCCTCAATCTCCCATCCATTCTTTCTACTCTAATTCTCTCTCGCAATCTCTCCCAACTCTTTCTCCCTGTAATATCTATCTTTTTCTTTATCTCTCTCTCTCTCTCTCTCTCTCTCTCTCTCTCTCCCTCTCTCTCTCTCTCTCTTTCTCTCTCTCGTTTTTTCTTTTTTTTCTCTCTCTCCCTCTCACACAAGAAAGACAGATCGAAGAATTTCTCTTAATAATCGTATCGGAGATACATTGCCAAAAGAGGCTGAAACATTAATTGCATGGCGATTAGCATGTGAGCCACACACAATGCTCTCCACGTTACGTTCGTGCTCACGTTCTCTCTCTCTCTCTCTCTCTCTCTCTCTCTCTCTCTCGCTCGCTTTCTCTTTTTCTCTCTCTCCCTCTCACACAAGAAAGACAGATCGAAGAATTTCTCTTACTAATCTTATTGGAGATACATTGCCAAAAGAGGATGACACATTAATTGCATGACGATTAGCATGTGACCCACAAACAATGCTCTCCACGTTACGTTCGTTCACGTTCTGTCTTTACACTCGCCCTATAGCTTTCCAACATTCTCGTTATGTATTGCTTGCCATTTTCTTCCTGGTCATTGTCTCCCTGTTCCAATCTATTTTTCCCTCTGTCGGTATGTCGGTCGGTCGGTCGATCGGTTCGACTGGAAGTCAAATCCTCCTGACAAGTAATAACACACAATACCTTCAGATTAATCACGTGAACGATAGCATGCGCCCAGACCAACCTTAAACCATAATGAGATAATATTCGTAAGATAATTGCTTTTAAACCTTTAGTTTAAGTCCAAGGCCAAATAAATTGTTAAGGCAACTTCAATCATTGCCAATGTGATTCTAATGTTCGTGATGGCAACAACATTGTCCCTGGGAGAGCAGTCGGCGTCATGCCGACTATTAAGCACCAACTGTGTTCCAATGGAGATCGTATCAAACCCAAGGCACCACTCACAATGGAAAGTATGTCATGTGCGGGGCCAAGAACACCCCGACCTCTCCATCGCCCATATGCCCTCTAACATTCAATTTCCATTCCCTCTAAATCCTTTCACATTCTCGCTGCCCCCGCACCACCCCCCCCACCCACCCCCCCCCGCCCCCACCACCCCCGCCCCACCCGCTCTCTCTCTCTCTCCCTCTCTCCCTCCCTCCCTCACTCCTGCTCTCCCTCCCGCCCGTCATCCCTCCCTCCCCCTCTCTATCTCTCTCCCTATCTCTCTCCCTCTCTCTCCTTCCTCTCTTACCCCTCTCTCTCTCCCTCCCTCTCGCTCTCTCTCCCTCCCGCGCTACCTCCCTCCCCCTCTCTCTCTCTCTCTGGGATTAGGGTTTCCATGTGCGTGCGTGCGTGCATGCATGCGTGCGTGCGTGGATGCGTGCGTGCGTGCGTGCGTGCGTGCGTGCGTGCGTACGTACGTACGTACGTGCGTGCGTGCGTGCGTGCGAGCGGGCGGGCGGGCGTGCGCGCGTGCGTGACACGATCAGCTGCTAGATCTTAGAACTAATGAATAAATTATTTCAGTTTTTATGCGATTCTAAAAATATAATTTGCACATTGCTGGCATTCCGATCACGCGACTGCCTATGAATATGGCTTTATTTCCTTAGTTGGCCAGATTGTGTGGGACAATGTGATACATAAACATAGCTTTATTATCTGACCACAAAGCATTGTAATGTTGACGTATTTGATTTAAGATGGACAATTAGGATAAAGTATCACATACAAAATATTCGCTATCATTTTACCATTGTTTATCGTTTATCACTAACTATGCCACATGACGTTGTATTCTGTCTGTCACTCAGTCACACGACCCTGTACATTGTTTATCACTCGCTCACGCGATCTTGTATTTTGCCTATGACTCTGTCACATGCCATTGTATATTGTTGATCAATCACTCAGGTGCCATTGCATATCTTCCATCATTCAGTCACGTGACATTACATATTATATACCAATATGTCTGAATTATTTGCCCCACATCCTCATTGGACCGGCACCTTAGTTGATGTCTACCTTGTTATTGCAATCATTTCGTCATCGCTTTCCTCATTATTTTATGCTATGATTTCTCCCGATTGTGTACACAGAAAACAGAGATACTATTATCTTGAAAACTGATGGTAGTTCCTGACACACGAGTAACTAATAATCAATAGTTAATTATTCCCTGCTCGTCGATCAGAACAGGAAATGGCAATACAGCATCCCGGAAGTGAACACGAGATGTGCATTACTTCACTGTGTGATTGATTGATAATAGTCGATTATCTCGTAATGGGAAATACCGTCAGCATCTTGGTGAATTGATGATATTGACGGTGACAAGGTTGTACCTGGTGAATAGCTGGTGTTGATGGTGAAGGCAGCTTCCTCCTCTTATTCACAGTGAATAATGGCATTCTGTCTTCCAGGCAACATGCGTGTAGCTTCTGAATGGATCAAGCTGTAATTACAGACACCACTACTGCCGTGATACCGGCTAACACAATAGCTGCTATTGTTTTCACGATAAAATAATTCTATTTAAGCACGAACATTCCAGGAAATAGCATATAGCCATTTCTTGTCTAGTATCCGTGATATGAATTACACATCGCAGATGGTGAGGATATTAAAAAGATTCACATAATGGGCAAATGGCCAGATAAGGGGATAACCTAGGCCTAGATTAATAGAATATACCAAACTGATTCAGTCTGGATATTAAGATCAACCTAAGATTGCTGACAGATATCCCAGTAAAATTCAGGGCCTACTTTGACATTTTGATCTTTAACTCTCCGAGTGGCTAAGTTAATATAGTAATATTACATGCGCCAAGCCAGATTGGTTTGGGTTTACTGGCTGATGCCATTTTTGCCAAGTTGAAGATATGAGACACAGTCTACTCATGAATAGTGAACGATAAGTAAAACAACATCTATGTTTTGCCTCACCACATGGCCATAGTGCTTTAAATGCTGAATTCACAGAATTTCGATTTCAAGAAAAACAGTAATGTGTTGGATACTGTGAGAGTACGTTAACAGCGATCTGTTTCTTTCACATGCAGCAACAATTCCCGAATCAAATACTCTTCAAAATTGTTACCAGATCTGTTCTTGCATTGCAGATAATTTGTCGAACTTTCGCCGTCTGTGATCAAAGGGTTAATTCACACATCAATCTAAGACAATACGAATTTGAGATTACGGTTGACTGAACAAGTCCTTGCCACATAATCTACGAAAGTACGTCTATGCAATAGAAAATGCTGATAATAATAATAATAATAGTGATGGTGATATTTGGCAGAAGTTACGGGAACATAGAGTGGAATTAATAATATTGATTCACGTCTTGGGGCCCTGGATGAATTGTGGGCCTGGAAGCTCCCTCTTCGGTTTCATGTGCCTTAAGACATCAATCAAAATGGGGTTATAGAGTCGAATAAGTAGTGTAAACAAAGAGGTGGTGCATCATGTGGAATCGTATTTGTATAAAGATGTGTGCCAATGTGTATCTGGAATTTGCTTAAAGGGATGCTAATCTCATCTCAACTGTTATGCTGCACCGATAGATTATGGTTTATAGATTCCATTTCATACATATGCTGTCACATTCCCTTGTCCGTATAACAATTATCTGCTTTATAATATCGCGTAAATGCTGAACAGTGATCGCCGCCATGTTGTCTCCTCAAGCGATAGTGTGTGATGCCATGTAAGTGCCAATGCATTAGATTCTTTACTATGTAACATTCATCTCAGTGAATATTTTGAAACTAAGTATTCAACAGCCTACCTGTATGATTGCTTTTATACCACATTGACAAACTTTAGCTGGCACCTCTATGACTGAACGTATATCCCGAAGCAGACACGCTAGGCTTTTTCTAATTGGTTGAAAACTAAATCATGACAGCCATCATAGGCTGTAGAAATGTAGCATAATTTAGCTACTGAAGCCTGAATATCTTTCTTTAGCAGCATGATGAAAAGCTTAAACTACCTGCATATGGTATGAGTGGTATATTAGATCACCTGAATAGTTATCAATATATGAGATTAGTTATCCTTTAATGTTGACTCGAAAAAGGTTACCCTTAGCCAAGTCCCGCATTGTTACACACATCATCTAACCAAGCGAGAGGAAGAGAACGTGGCTGCCGGCTTCTCTATAGCTTGTGCACATGGTGAGAGTAGTGAGATGGATCACTGCGAAATGTCGCTTATATATTATATAAATTTACAATAATGCTGCCAGTGTTCCTAATGTCAGTGGCCTACAGTTGAATGCAATGGACCTTTCCGGTTTTATCTATGCCCCACCCATCTCTAGCTAAACTTCACCCACACCTCGCTCGTGTTGGGATCAATCGATCTCTGAACTATCAATTTCCAAAAAAATACACAGGTAGGCTGTTGAATATTTTGAAACTAATTTGACTGGACGCTGTTGCTGCCTAATTGCAAAGAATTACAAAGACATGCAATTTATACGTGTCCGACTCTTTGAGATTTGATGACGGCCTATATGGAACCCTTTGTGACGTAATGATTGTAACGTCGTCAGACACGCGCTGAGCTGATTATGACGTCATACTAGGTCGGATGATGGATGGATGGATAGTCTGAAAAGGTGAATTAGATGATAATATCACAATCAGTGTCAATCCATATCTGCTCACATTGGTTCACCCACGCAATATAAGTAAAGTAGGATCTAGAGACAATGACAATGCCGGAGGCAATATCACCCTCGATGTCAACAATCTAATGATTAATATTGATATCCAGAGTACCTCAATGTGGAATAAATTCTAATTTAGTTATTCACTTATCAGGCCATTATATAGTTGAACACAATAGACAGTTATCATTTATGCGATTCGTCTGCGATGTGTTATTCCTATCACGGATACAAGACAGGAAATGGCATTGCGCTATTTCCTGGAATGTTCATGATTAAATATAACTGTTTTATCTTGAGAACAATGAGTGAGTATATTGAGATGGCTAGTATTATAGCAGTAAATGTGAAACAGAAGAAGAAAGTGAGTCCACTTTCAACTTCACCAATACACCATCAACATCATTAACGCAGCATACATATGGAGTCACCACCAGCCTCCTCCTCAAACCAGTGAGGACATGGAGTTACCATCAATCGGTAAGCCGAGGTAAGGGTCGGGTATACATCATAAACAATGTTACTTGGATGAACGTTGAAGAATATGCAAGGCGACGTACCAGAGTGAGAGAGCGAGAGCGGGGGAAGAGGGCCAGAGAGCGAGAGAAGAGAGGGAGCGAGGGAGAGAAAGAGAGAGAGAGAGAGAGCGAAGGGTGGGAGGGGGGGGGGGGCGAGAGAGGGTGGGTGGGAGGGAGGGAGGGAGGGAGAGACAATATTCAACGCCATGTGAATAAACGATAAGCAATGCACACTGAAAAGTGACAGATGTGCATTGATACAATGTCATGTGACATAGATACTGATAAATAATATAGAATGATAATACGACAACGAAGGTCCTAGTGTATTTGACAGATTATCTTTAGAATCTGAGATGCGAGTACTTGCCAAACACCGCGGGGTGGGAGTGTTTGCTGTCATATATTAAAATATAAACCTAGGTATTGATGTCAGTATCAGCTTCCATCGCAAAACAAATATTTTCCCTTTACAATGCTTTATGGCCAGATATAAATGCTATGTTAATGTATCAGATTGCCTCCCTCAGGGAGGGAGGGAGGGACATTTTCACGTCTAGGCCCTACACTCTGGGGACATGCTTGGTTTGTGGGGACAATGCCCTGTCCCCACAATTACGGTAGCTCAAACGATCCGGATACGCGTGAAATGTCCAAAAATGTATTTATAATTTGTGTCCCCACGATTCATGTTTTTCAATGTTTTTAAGTTTTTTCATTTCTCTCACCTTCTCTCACATTGCAATGTCCCCACAAAATTATCTCACACTCATGTAAAGACAATATTGCACGAAGCATACGAACACGTAATATGATAAACACTCATGTGCGCAGACTAGGCGGAGGTGTAATCTCCCATCCACATACTACTGCTAATGCATGAACTGCCAATCAGAGAGTATATCCCCACAGTGTTTCTCACATTTGTGAGGACTCTCTCACTACGTCCCGCTCTGTGTGGGGACCGTCCCCACAATGTTCTCTCACTTTTTTTAGTTAATGGTAATAATCGCTATCCCTCTTAGAAGTATTTTTTTTTACTTTGCCAACACACACAGAAACACGCAGGAAATGAAAATAAACAAATGAGAGAAAAAAGTGATGTGCCCACAGTTACGGTAAAACCGTCGAGAGAGAGAGAGAGAGAGAGAGAGAGAGAGAGAGAGAGAGAGAGAGAGAGAGCGTAGGAGGACAAAAGCCATGGGGTAACAGGGAGAGATTGGAGAAAGAGAGAGTGAAACAGATGTTGATGGTAGGGTACATTGTTCTGTCTCTCCTTTAGAACAATATCGATGCCAGTGCGTGCCAGTGTTGGTGCTAAGAGCTTGATATGACCTCTACTAGGACAATGTTGGTACGTATTGCTTTATATGACCGCGGCAAGGACGACAATGATGGTGCTTAATGTTTGATATGACCTTCACTAGGATCATGATGGTACTTAATGCTAGATATTGCCTCCAGTAATCCAAGATTGGCGCTTTCACAACCATAGTAAACATTGTTAGAAGAATGTATTTATCTTAACAGCAGTATTCGGTATTCCCATAAAAATAGGTATTCGAATATTGGTACAATTACATGTATATGAATGAATATTCAAATTATCCATATATTTCAGATGTGAGCTAAATAGAAGCAAAACATCGTGGGTAATCATGTAAAACGTGGAATGTTTTGTTGGGAAAAACACGCGATTGACACACCGACATGCTATGGCCCAATATCGTGCTAGATATCTGCCATGTTTCCAGTCAATCGATTCAAAACTCAATGCAGAAATACACTTTAAATATTGCTGTGATACATTTCCTATATCTCCTATTGGAGACACCCTGGGTAAGGAAAAACAGATTCTCGAAATCTATTGGAGGGCTCCAGCATAAAATTTAGAAAGAAATCCAAAAAATTATAGCAATTATGACTTTATTGAGGTTCTAGTCGATCGGTGGGAGAGCGATATTGGCAAACACTTTGAAAAATAGACATTGACATGGAATCGGAACGAACCCACAACCAGCGAAAGCGCCAATCACCATAGTCCACCAACGCCTCCACCACACCGGCTGCGGATTCGATTCCCTATCAATGCCAATATACTGCACTGCCACGACTACTTGTATGAAAAAGACACTTCACCATGTAAGGGTGTACACTTCTGTCAGTGGCCTTGTGCCAGAGGTGCCCATGGGAGCCTGGGCTCCCACAAATATGGTTTTATAGTAAACATATTTTCTAGCTGGTGATGTGGGGATTATTGGATGCCACGTGTCCTGATTCATCTACTAGATTGGAAGATATAGCGTTTGGAAATATTTGTAGACAGGAATAGTGTCTACAAATTATTCCCGTTCTATATATTGCATGTCATATATAAGGAAATTCTAAAATTATCAACTAAATTTTCACCATATGGAGTCTTAGTATCTTATCAACAGCCAAAATTCCATTAAGATACCTCATTAATTCAAATAGTTACAGAGTACAGACACGTGATTATAATGTTATCAGCTAGCTTATGAATGATGTAAACTTGCTGGCTTTAGCATTCAAATACATATTCTACTAATGTATTTTGTGAAGCAGAACTCTACCATGTTTCTAAAGATATATCATATTTGCAAATACAAGGAAAATGTGTTGTTAATTGGAGAATATAGAAAATTGCCCAAAATGTGTGGACATGGTTTGGTGACAGATAGATTTTCTAAAATCTGTCGAGACATACAACAAAAAATAAAACAAAATGTTTTCACCCAAAAGAAGGTCCATATTCGTGTAAGGAAATACAGGGGATGGCCTCTAAAAGCATCTAATTTTCAGAATTTCCCAGGCAATGAACCCAACACACTATTTGGTAAACCTACAAGTTAGTTTTAATTGTAATTTGACAGCTAGAAGGTCTTTACTACCGAAACACATTTCCACCTGTGCTCACCAAAATTTGGTAATTGCCTGACGCCCCTGACGTCTGTCTCGGCACCAACATAGGTTATACGTTGCCTTCTAATATGGTGATCTCATCAGCGAATTTGTGTAATTAATGGAGAGATCATTTCTGATAAAATCGAGACTTCTAATATATTTGACACAAATGTTTATCTTGACACTAAGAAATAATATTTGATCAAAAAGTTAACCGGCTTCTTTGGTATAAAAACCATGGTCGCGTACATTTTCCTTAAATGAATGACATTCGTGCCATGGGGTAATTCCTAATATGTCCATAGAACTGTTCAGGTCAACAGGAATTCGTTTCTGGAAACAAAAATACTAAACTAGTAACTTTGACCTTACTGGAAACCATGGCCTTTTACCTTTGGCCCCAAAATCAATCGACATCTTTGAGACCCAAACGCAACGTTCAACCCACGTAGTGGTGGTCGCATGAAAACTGTACGCGTAGTCACGGTGGGAAATATCCATAATGCAAATTCCGATTCCAGTCATGGGTATCTCGAAGGTCATTGGTTGGACCCAATTCAAAATTAATACCAAATCAAATCAATAGAGGACCTAGAAATTGACTACGTTTCCCATTGCTTGAACCAAGCAACATTTTCACAGCCATTTTGAAAAACTAATTTTGTTTTCAATCCAATTTAAGACAATTTGGTAATTTTTCATAATTATTTGAATATTCGTATACGATATGAATAATTCCTTCATATTGGTCTGTTTGAATGAATATTCGAATATTTGGATAATCGGACCGAAAACTCTTGGTATATTCGACATATTGCACCACTCTAATTTTGCCATACACAATTAATTTGGCTTTGAACTAAATCTAATATCTTTGGGAAATGTTTATCGTATGGCTATCATCCGATTTTGTGTGGGTGTGCGTGCGTGTTCTGAGGGTTGGATGTATGCTTAGGGGATAATGGCGCCAATCAAACCAACTCATTAGCCGGATTTGTCAAATGAGTAGGACTTTGTTTCATGCCAGGAGGCTTGTTTTGGAACACCGACACTGTCGAGATGCCTGCGTAATTATTCTGTGGATAGGTAGTGGTTGTATGAATTGGGGCGGCGTGAGGTGGGGGTGGGTGGGGTGGTGATTGTTGACTGTCGTGTTAATAGCCGATCTGCTACGTAGATGGAGGGCTTTGGATTGGACAACGACTAGGCATTGGTGCTGTGTGTGTATTCAAAGTGGTGAATGGTGGGGAGGCGAGGAGTGGGTGGGTGGCTAGGTGGACGTAGCGCTGGGTTAGATCAGCAGTGTAACAAACTATTATTTCGCGGCGCTGAGGAGATGGGTTGATGAAGAAAGTGTTTGATTCTTGCAGATGCAAAACCGGCAATTTCTGACTAGCTGAGATTGAATGTACAATTCGAGTTTCTTGTAAAAAGTTCAAGAGAGTATAAGTGGCATCCCTAATTAGCGTTAATAACATTGCCGTCACGCCGTAGATGGCATGAGAGAGAATACATTTTTATGCCTAGAGAGTGCCTAGGGATATAGCAGGATTGGATCTCTGAAACGTAAATGTAGAAATATCTGGAATGTACACCAACAATGTCAGTCAATTCCTGGGGTTGTAAGACGGGTGGTTGAAAGCTGGCCCGGTGAAAGAGGATTTTTGTCCTCTGGATGCTGGTCTGGTGGTGGAGCACTGGCCTCCCAAACGCTGGGCTAAAGGTGCGGCAGAATTTACTGCTTCGAGCACCGCTCGGGTCGAAAATTGAAAAAGGTAAAGATTACATTCCAGATGATGAATGAGCTATCAGTGCACAATGACAGGGTTCCTAGAACTAATGCTTGACAATAATAAAGACTACAAGTTATGAGGTGATTTGTGTAATTTTAATGGCTGTCGAGTTGTACAGATATTGGGTATCCTGTCTACCAGAACATAAATCTAACCATACGTATTTAGCAGCTAACATAGACCCACTCTTGTATAGCTCACTCCCGGGGTTTGGTAATTTGTTATATAGATCGTCCGTCACATACTTCACCTTATGCATAATTCCACCATTACATAAGCGACCAATTTAAAAGGTCATCCCATACGTACACCATCCCTTGCTCATCCCATATGCTATCCCTTACATAGGTCATCCCTTCTCTAGATCATCCATTACATAGCTCATCCCTTAAAGAGCTCACCCTTACATAGCTCACCCTTACATAGCTCACCCCTTACATAGCTCACCCCTTACACAACTTACCCTTTACATAGCTCACCCCTTACATAGCTCATCACTTACATAGCTCATCACTTATATAGCTCATCCCGTACATAGCTCACCACTTACACAGCCACCCCCTTACATAGTTCACCGCTTGCACAGCCCACCCCTTACATAGCTCACCCGTTACATAGCTGATTCATTGCATAGTTGAACCATTACATGTCCCATCCCATAGCCCATCCCATACATAGCTCATTCCTTACATATCTTATCACATAGCCCGTCCCTTACATAGCTCACCCCTTATATAGCTCATCCCATAGATCATCACTTAGATAGCTCACACGTTACATAGCTCATCGCACAGCTCATCTTTTACATAGTTCACCACTTATATAGCCCATCCCATAGCGAGTATGAGGCGAGAAGGTCAGAAGGTTCTCAATGAGCGTCTCGGTGAGAGGGAACCAGGAGAGAGGACGACGAACAGTATGCTGGACATTCTTCAGAGGGCTAGAAGGAGACATTACAGGTCGGATCATGGAGAAGCTTCGGTCCCCGCATGTACAGAACGCCTTCTACGTTCGCTATACCCACACCTATCGAACCCGCCACATCGAGGATGGTAGGGTAATGCTCTTCCACAAGAATGCTCCATGGAGTCTCTGGATGAACACACTAGAGGCAGCCCAGAACTGGGTTGAGGCCAGAGAGCAAGCCCGCCTCGACCCAAACAATATCGATCGACCCAACTCCAAGTGGGCATTCATCCGATCAATCAACGTTAGGTCAAGGTTGTCATTAACCGCCAGCCTCTACTAGGGACAGGCCCCCTCTCAGCCTGGCTCAGATGGAGGAAGGGAATGGTGGCACTCGATACCTACAAGGACAACATGTGTTTCTGGAGATGTTTAGCAGTCCACCATGGTGCGAGAGCTGATAGAAGTACAGCTCCTGCGCGAAAGGTTGTTAAACAGTTCTACGGCCCGAACAGGCCTGTGGCTGACATACCAAAGACATCCCTAGACCAGCTGAACAAGGTAGAGTTCTTTCCTAAGACAGGGATTCGCATTTACGAGCCCACCGAAGAGGGTAGCTGGCATCTGACCAGGAAACCTGCACACCATCCGACCAACATGACAATAGGAGTGTACGACCACCACGCCTTCTTCATTAAAGACATCTCCAAGCTGGTCCAGACTTTCGTCTGCGGACATTGTCAACAGCAGTTCAGCCAAGCATGTCATCTCCACCGGCATGCTGACTGCTGTACAGTGAAAAAACCGATCATCGATTGTCCTGGGGAGAAGATAGCAATACCGCAGTCAGCATATGAGAAGGCGTTCAATTCACCCCAACCGGCCAGTTCAGAGACCATTCGTTGGATTGAATATGAGTTGAGAAACCGAGGAATTCACATACAGAACGCAAAGTGTGGTCATGGTGGTGAGCGTTGGATCGAGGGGGTTCCCGTAGATGGTTATGATCCGACAACCGACGCAGTATACCAGCTCCATGGCTGTCACTGGCATGGATGTTCACAACACCAGCGAGGTGAGGATGCCGAACAAAGATACCGCAAGACGGTCGCGAGAGATGAGAAACTGAGAGTATCTGGATGCACACTTGTGGTACAGTGGGAATGCTGTATAGAACGCTGTCCAAAGCGTCCACACCCCGGTGCAGACGGTACCATACCAACACTTTATTGTCTATGACTTTGAGGCCCTTCTAGATGGGATCAAGACCCACCCTACAGAGACTCTCATGATCGAGAGTGCCCACATACCATTCTCGGTGTCAGTCGGCTGCTCCTTAGAGTGTCGTCCCGACAGCATGAGCTCACCAACTCACCTCTGCAATGCTAAAATATTGATCTCAGAGTTCATGCGGGAGACCCAACGACGTGCTTCAACAATCCGTGAACGAGTCCAGGTGCAGTACTTACCCGCAGACTTGGACAAGTTACATCCACACCAACAATGTCTGATGCACGAGTGGTGTGACCAGGTGCCTGTGCTCGGGTTAAGCTCTGGCCGGTATGACCTGAACCTCATCAAGAAGTACTTCGAGCCGAGCTTACTACTTCGTCCAAAGGACTAGCAACAATGGTGAAAGTCGCCAAGAAGGCTAGCCAGACAATGTTCCTCATTGCGCCTGAACTATGGTTTCTCGATGTAATCAACTACCTCGGCCAGGGGTTTCTTATGAGAAATGGGTCAAAGCCTACGGTTGCACGCAACAGAAGAGCTGGTTACCCTATGAATGGTTCAACTCGCCTGAGAAGCTCGACTATCCTGGACTACCTTATATCCTGTGTGGTGGTCCAAGCTCAAAAGCGGCTACCTTCTTGAGTTGTCAGAGTGGAAAGCTTGTAAAGAGACCTTCTGAGATCTGGGGATGAAGACGTTTGCTGACTGGTTGCGATATTACAACAACTTGGATGTTAGCCCATTCATTGAAGCCTTAGTGAAGATGTGAGAATTCTACACAGAATGAGGTATTGACATTCTGAATGATGCGTTGTCACTTCCTGGTGTGTCGCTTCAGTACTTACTTCATGGTACTGCTGAACATGAGCCGGATATTAGCGTTTACTCTCCAGGCAAGGAAGCCTACGAGATGCTGAAGGATGCCGTTGTCGGTGGACCCGGCATCGTGTTCACAAGATACCACAAGTCGAGTGTTGCTCGAATTCATTCATGTCCTACAGACACAGCTGTGCGAGTATGTCAACGTCTCCTTAGTGATGATGCGAATGTTCTGTAATTGTCAACCATGGCCCAAGCAATGCCTTGTGGTAAAGAAACTGTACGACAGTGGGGTGGTCGTGTAAGCAGTGATATTGAATGCTTTAAGGAGGATTTGCTAGTGGATCATTGGTTCGGGTTTGCTGAGGTAGACATTGAGGTACCTAAAGCGTTATGGCCAAAGTTAGAGATGTCTCCCATCCTCTATAATCGTGAGATCCCAGAAGAGGCTATACCTTCGGAGATGCTTGCATACCTTGATAAAACAGGTCGACAAAAGTCTACAACTAGCAGGCTCGTTGGTGCACTCTCTGGTAAGAAGAGGATATTGTATGTACCAAATGGAACCTTGTCAACGGGTTGGAGATTACTGCTATCTATCGCACTATAGACTACACATCGCAGAAACCGTTTGAATGGTTTGTAGACTCTGTTACTGAGGCACGTCGTACTGGGGATGTTGACAAAAGCAATGCCTTGTTGGCTGATCTCTTCAAATTCCTCGGCAACAGTGCATATGGGAAGCTGATTGAGGAATTAGAACGTCATACCAACACGAGCTTCACTAAGGACCAACGAGCAATAGATAGAGCTTTGCATAGCCCATGGTTTAAGGATCTAGTGGAGATCAGTGATTCCTATGAGTTGCAGAGCTGTAAGGCTAAAATCACCATTCGTCGCCCCTTCCAGGTGGGTATAGCAGTATACGAGCTCGTGAACCTGCGAATGCTGGAGTTCTACTACGACTTCCTCGACCACTACATAGCTCATGACAGCTTCAAGTACCTGCAGATGGACACCGATTCTGCCTATATCACCATAGCAGGCGCCAACCTCGATGATGTGATACGCCCAGAGATGTTGTCGGAGTATGAGGCCTGCAAACGGGACTGTTTGGCATGGGACAAATGGTCTGGCCGCACTCCAGGATTGTTCAAGCTCGAGTTCGAAGGCACTCGTGGTATTGCTCTCTGTTCCAAGGGCCACTACATGGAGAATACAGACCGCTGGAACAGCAGGAACTCACAAGTGAAATGTTCGACCAAGGGAATGTCTAAATGGCAGAATGATGTCTCCTGGCAGAGGTTCTACAGAGCCCTCCACGGTGTAGTGGACAGAGCCACCAATCGAGGCCTCTGTCTGCGCGACCAGGGTATGGTGACGTATGAACAGGAAAAACTTGGGCTATCCGCCTATTATGATAAGAGATATGTGCTACCAGATGGTGCCCACACCGAGCCCATCGAGTATCACAGCCCAAACGCGGCACCACCTACCATGGTTCAACCTGTCAGAACGACTGAAGCATAAGTCAGTGCTTATGATCTGGAGGATGTCTACTCGACGTAAGCACTCTTGGTCGAGGTAGCTGGGTGTCTGTTTAGATAAGCTGGAGCTCCTCTCGCACAAACGGCCGCCTATGACTTCTCCGCACTCTGTGCGGGTGTGCCAGGTAGTACAGTGTAGGATGTCCAGCCGTATCCACATACCTGTTAGTCTTGTGTACAGCTATCGACCAGTTGGGGTCAGTCGCCCACCTACGTCCACCCTCCAACTCGCCAGGCTAATATAAATACAGAACCAGGGAATCGGATGGAAGTCTGTCCTCAGAGCATAGCTCTTGAACAGAGCATAGTCGTTCCGACTATTGAACCACAGAGGATCTAAAAATGGCATTGACATGCTTCTGTCCTATCAGCCTAGTAACCTCAGCATTGGATCTCACCACCAGAATGGGCAACCCTCTCACCCATACCCTGTAATGACCGCCAGTTGGGACAGCTATATCCTGAGCATACTGATGTGGGAACAGCCTTTCTGCCAGTGTCTGGTTCCACTGCTTAACGATAGCCTGGGCACGGTGATATCCCACCTCACCTCGCCTAATTGCCACACCATGTTTCCGCACGAGGGCCACAGTTTCACCTCTAAACTCCTTACCCTCATCCACTTGCAGCAACTCCTGCCACTGGAGGGGATTTTTTGGGTCCTCATAGATATTCTGGAACCTGGCAGCCATCTGACCCGCAGACATATCTGTGAGAGGCACTGCCGCCTTGTATCTACTGGCGAGATCGACGATGGTGAGGGCGTACTTGTAGGTCTTGCATGTTCCTCTGGAAGAGACCAGATCATACGGAAGGAACAGTACATCAGCCTGAGTTTAGAACAGGTTCATCGAAGTGTGCATACCGAATGTGCCGTGGACCAGGTCTGTAGATTTGTCACATCGCCTGCTTGGTAAGCCACTGGCTAACCATCTCCAAGGTGACTCTATGCCCCTAACGACGTGCAGCCTCGATTAGCTGGTGAGCCTCGCGATAATAGCTCCCAGGCGCGGGTGAACTCTCGGACCTTACCTCCGACATCGACAACTGTCCTCCACTGTACAGCTCTGGCAAACTCTAGACAGCTGAACAGTGTGAACACTGCTGTCTAATCTCTGCAGCGCTGGCGCCATCACTGAAGGGAAACTTATCGACAAAGGCTTGCCAGTTAAGGGACTTGACCAGGTCATGCAGGGAAGCCATATATATATATATATATATATACACCTGTGCAAAAGTTAAGCACCACCCTATTTTTACGCACATGCGAGGGTATATTCATGTGCTATGAAGAAAGCAATAGCATAAACATTTATGTACCCATCCATCTTAGTGCAAGAGGTAATAATGCAACTAGAGGAATGCTGATTATGATGGTGGGGAAACACTGTATGTTTTTGTTTGAACTTGAAAACGAGGCCTTAATATGGTTACGTTGACACAACTGACAACTATTGCCCTACAGTTGACACACGTGCCTAGATTGTCATTAATGGTGTCTGAAAACGAAGTTTAACATCTGTGCACGAGTTTGAGACTGTCATTATTAATACCGGGTATATCCACCTTGTGCCTGGATGACGGCCTGGACACGACGTCTCATGCTGGTCACCAACCGACTGATACTCCATTGTGGTATTCGTTGCCATTCAAGATGGAGTGCGTCTGTTAATTCCTGTAGGTTCTGCACAGGAGGATCCCTCCTTCTCACCATGTTTCCCAGAATGTCCCAGATATGCTCAATAGGGTTCATGTCAGGGCTCCTTGCTGGCCATGGTAGGGTTTCGATGGCATTCTGGCGGAGGTATTCATGCACAGCTCTAGCACGATGTGGTCGGGCGTTGTCATCCATGAATATAGGGTGGGTTCCAGGTGCATGATCTACAAAAGGAGGGACCACAACTCTATCCAGTATGGAATCTTAATATCTTTGTCCATTTAGTGTTCCAGGTACAGTCAACAGATCCAGCTTACAATCAAATGAGATGCACCCCCCTATCATAACGGACCCTCCACCAAATGGAACTTCTTCCATGATGTTACGTTGGTCGTACGCCGTGCGTCTGGACCTCCATACACGAGTTCGACCATCTGTGGCATGAAGCAGGAACCGACTTTCATCGGACCAGTGTACCCGTCTCCAGGATCTCATGTTCCAGTATCTTCTTTCGTTGCACCACCTCAGACGCTCCTCTTTGTGGTGTGCAGTGAGGAGAGGACGTCTGACAGGTCTCCTAGCTTTCATGCCAGCAGCATACAGTCTCCTTTTGACGGTAGACATTGACACTCTATTGCGCGTTTCCCATTGCTGGCTGAGCACTCTGCTGTTGGTGAATGGAGATCTCCTAACAAGGCGTACTAGGGCGCAATCAAACGACTGATTACAGTATGTTAATGTTCAGCTGTCTGCCAATCTCTCTGCATGACATACCAGTGGTATGCATGCCTATGATTTGCCATTTCACACGATCACTTAACCTTCGTCTTGCCATAGTGGTTCACAATCAAGATCTAATTCTCTCTGTACAAATAAACCACGGTCATGAACACAAAATTCCTAATCTTGTCGCCTAAATCTGTATGTAATGTTCTACACCTCAAACTGGACTTTTACATAACTGAACACGTGTGCTGTTTCCCGCCACGCACGGACATCAAGCGGCGTGAAGTCATGCATGCATGTGCATTTCGTACTTGGAATTATGTCAGCTAACGCGGTGACAAAAAGTATGGCAGCCTAGTTGTACCATCATGTTTCTACGTTCTATTGTTTTTGCTGGTGCTTAACTTTTGCACAGGTGTATATATATATATATATATATATATATATATATATATATATATATATATATATATATATATATAGAGAGAGAGAGAGAGAGAGAGAGAGAGAGAGATAATTTTTGACGATTTTGTGGACCGTCTCACCATCCTTCGTCGTGAACAGAGCAATCTGAGCCCCAACTGCTGCTAGTGGCCCAAGAGAACCCTTCATGTAGGTATGATAAATTCCCTTGGCTCAGTGGATTAGTTGGCGGGATTCTGGCTCTACATCATCACCGTCATAGGTGTCATCATCTTAGGCATCCTCATCATAGTCTTCATCATAGTCCTCATCGTAGTCCTCATCATAGTACTCAACTGGATCCTTCAAACAATGCTTGTGGTTTCTTCTGACTATATGTTGAATTTAAATCACCTGTACAGACATGTCAATCTTGAATGTAGGCGTGTTTGCATTGGCAAACTAGGGTCTCAGCTTCGCTGACCATAAGGCGGTGGAGGTAGAGAGAAAATGTTATAACCAGGCAATGGAGAAGCTGTCTAAAGAGAAGATTGAGTACAGCAAGTCACTCAAGCATAAGCACCAAAGGGAGGGACGCTGACGGCAACAAAAGGTTCAAGCCACCCAGAACATCCACGAGGTCGATGAGAGTTTCGATAAGTTCTACTATGCTACAAAGCTCTCCAAGCCGACGCTCGACTATGAGGCATTAGGAGGTCAAAAGACGGCTGAGGCCATAGTAGTAGTGGCTGCTGTAGGAGTGGTGGTAGCCAGGACAGCTGCTGGAGTTATGCTCTATGCGGCTCATGGAGCTACAAGCTGAATACCTCCATTTTGCGAGAAGTGAACCTTGCTCTATCCAAAGTACAGCACCATTACTCCGACCGTGTGAGTGCCCCCTCGCTCTTCGAGCAGGTTCCCAACACGAAAGCCGAGCTGGTTGCTATGGTTAGTCGGGATGTCCCTTCCTCCCATGTGACACAGGCCGTCCAGCTGTTCGAGCACCGACTCGAGATCCCCGTGGCCATTGGTTAGGCGGAGTAAAGCATATGACTTCGTTTGCTGTCAATAGAGCAATCAGCCAGGTCGTGCACCTCACCGAGAACGTTGGTCCCAGCTACCACCAGTTTGAAGTTGTCTAGCTGCCCCACCTCCTGAACCACCCCTCCATTCTGAACCAAGACTGCCACAGCTATGCAATCCGAGGCACCGCGTTGCAATGTGAACTCTAGACGCTGATTAGCCATTTCCTGGACCTGCTGATGCTCTCGCTCTACATGTAGGATTCGTTGTCTAGAGCACACACGTTTTAGTTCCTGGTCGTTCTCATCATGCCAGAGCTGAGGTCGTGGACAGGTCATCGTTACATCCGGAAGATGTTCGGTGTACTCCCGGAGGAACAGCTTGTCCTACAACAAGGCCAGTCAAGGCCGGGTTCACGTGTGTGTTCTCGAGGTGGGATAAGAGTGACACCATTACAGGTATTTCTACGTTTGGTTGTAAGTCGAATTCTGTGAAGTCTTCATTACATCCGATGGCATAGTCCCCTTTTCCCTTCATGTAATAGGAAGGTCCACGAGCCAGTGGAGCCAGGCCAATACTCATCGTTCATATGGGTGGTGTCCAGGATGTTGTTGCTCTGCATAATCTCCCACCTACTCCCCACCTGTGGGAGCTCTGCCTCCTTTGCCACTGTGCTCTTAAGCTTGAACTTGAGCATCATGCTCCTAATCTCATGGATCTGTCCCGAGAGGGCGAAGTTGATGACATTCCCTGCTGTGGATAAAGGATTCGCATCATGGATACTAGGTCGAATGACTGTCAGACAGTCCTTCAGAGGATCAGTGTGATGCGAGGTCGCGGGTTCAACTGCTCCATCTGGACGCTCTACATACTGCTGCATGTTTAACGTCTGTATATACAGGTTTAAACGCAATGTTTGGTAAAGTTCTCCAGCAGATCGTCGTTGGAGGGCAGAAGAAACCAGTTGGTGGCCACACCGCCTCCAAGAAGATACCAGATTGTGGCCATACCCTGCTCCCAAAGAGCATGCCGATTGACAGGGTCCGACGACTACTTCATGACGTCAACATTATCTATGAGCGAGCCAAGGTCCCACCTCCGGTTGATGTGAAGATACTGACTGCCATAGAGGAGACCACACACGGCCCATAGTACAAAGGAATTATTGACTCGGATGCTCTACCGGAAGTTTTACAGTGCCCAGGGCAGGTCACTAGATCTCCCCAGGACACCCACTAAGAGTCCTGTAATTCTAGCTCTCCAGAAGGCTAGGGTTGATCCCAAAGATTTCCTAACGGTAGGGAAGTGGGCTGGCGTATTCGATATCCACACTAATGATGAACACCGGATGTTGGATGATATACAGGCTGGGGCCATAGATTTATTCCGAGAGGAGATCGCTGCACAAGTGACTGAAAGCTGTAAGGCTGGACATTCCACTGGGGTGGCCGCCGGCCATACCGAAGGTAGAGAGGAGGGTTTGGCTGCTGGCCATAAGGAGGCCGTTGAACACATCTTCAACGAAAGAGGGCGCAATCAGATGGAGAGAATTACCAGGACTACCTCATCAACAAACACCTCAAGGTAAATGCTAGGAAAGCATGGGCGAAGTGGATGTTCTACGAGAGGTTTCAGAAGAATAGAGCCATAGCATTTTATGCTCAGTTGACAGAGTTTCAGAGACAACTATCTGATCCTCAGGCAGCGGCGTCTACGGACGAAGCAGCAGAGACTATGGACGAAGTTTCTCAAGCCTGAAAACAACCCCATCCTGGCTGACATCAGCGCAGCTGTGCATGTCGTCCCGCCTGACATGTGAGCTTCCTGGCAGAATTCAACTTGTAGCTGAAGTTTTCTGCTTTCTCTAGAGAAGGCTTGAAGTGTGCGAGCTCCACTGTTTCCTTGTTGCTGAAGATGAAGAGGTATAGATCTGCGACCTTCTGCATGCCTGCGATGAAGTCTTGCTTGATCTCATTGAGGGTCAGGCTGTCGTATATCATCTCAAGCAAGGCACGACCGCTCTTCGAGCTAAAGTACAGGAGACTGGTGATATCTCACTGGTGTACTTCTGAAAGAGGATGAGGACAGTGATCTTGGTGTGCCGAATGCATCTTGTGATGTTGCTGAGGTATGTGACTGTCTTCTGGTCCATCGCAGGGTCGTCGATAACTGGAGTAAGTGGTTCAGTTAGATGAGCTGCGAGCAGCTTCTCCATCAGTGCTTGCAGGTTGCGCGTCTTGGTAATTGGACCATTGTACCACTGATCGTTATTGTCGACCACCTCAGCAGTGGAGTCAGACACCAGGAGGATGTATTGAGACTGAAGATGTTCGGCAAGCAGGGCACGCAGCAAGATGTTTTTCCCATGTCCTGATGGGGCAATGGTCAGCACCACCTGACCAGCACCATTTGGTATACTACTGTATGGCACTGACATGTTGCACATGCGATTGAAGGATGGCGAGCACCTGTTTGGCTGTAGCCTCGTCTATATCTGGGAGATTAAATGGCAGTACTTCCTGTACCAGCACTTTTGCCTGCTGTGTAGGTAGCATTGTACCACCGGCGGATATGAAGGATGCGATAAAGGCATCAAGCACGAAATCCCAACAATAGCTGAGCCGGTAATGCAGAGGGCCTGTGTCAGTACCCACAGTGTCTAGCACCTCGAGTATCCATATGGAACAAGCTCGAGCAGTCATGCTTATTATGTGAGCTTAAACAGCAGGCCAAATAATCACAACTTCTTCACCTCGGGTAGTTGGAGCTTTGCTGGTGCATTCGATTCGCCATCCACCGTGATATGGTTCAGGCTGATGGGGCCTACCTTGAGATTCTCCCCATCTTGGCGGAATGAGCTCCGTGGTTTAAGGAGATCCATAACCAGGTCTTGTGCGTAGGACTCTGCCATAACCTTGATGGCATCAGCTTCATCAACTCCGAGCATACCGAGCATCATGTGCCCTCTCGTTGATGCCCATCCCCTTGTAAACCGTCTTGGCCTTGTTGAGGGCTGATTGCCCTACCGTGTCAGTGTTTCCGATGATATCTCTGGCTGGGATGGTACCTCGGAACTCTCGAGGTTCTCCCTTCTCATCGAAGTCTAGGAAGGAGATGTGGGCAACAATGTCATCTGAACTGAGGCGTGCCTCACCCAAGTGATCAAGATCACCTAGCTCTTTGCTCTCTAGGTCTGTGAGTGACAGAGACATTGTCGGCGTATATAAAAAAAAAAATATATATATATATATATATATGTGTGTGTGTGTGTGTGTGTGTGTGTGTGTGTGTGTGTGTGTGCGCGCGCGAGCGTGCGTGCGTGCGTGCGTGCGTGCGTGCGTGCGTGCGTGCGTGTGCATGTGCGTGTGCGTGTGCGTGTGCATGTGCGTGCGTGCGTGCGTGTATGTGCGTGCGTGCATTTGTGTGCGTGTGTGTGTGCGTGTGCGTGTATGTGCGTACGTGCATGCGTTGGTGCGCATGTCTGTGTGTGTGCATGCGTGCGTGGGTGCATGAGTATGTACGCAAGCATGCATGTGCGCGCGCGAGTGTGTGTGTTTGCACTCCTGATATATATCTTAAACCTAAACATAGGCCACGATGATCCCGGGCATAGCACTCGGCGCTAGCCCTATAACTGCGGCTTCCATTAGAATGATGCGTTTGCCCATAATCTTGGTGGCAACAGTATAGGAGACGCCACCGATAGCGATCTTTGGGATGTGATGTGTTATTCCTAGACTCATTACCACCTGTCATCTTCACCATGGCCACATTTGTGGCTACCTTATTGGCGACATGAATGGCCAGGGGCCTAGCCTGGATCAGTAGTTTCTGGGTCTTGCGTTTGAGCAGCTTCACCACCTTCTGGAGACTCGCCTGGCTCTCCAGGAGTTGTTTTACAATCTATACCATTGACATCATCGTTTAAGCCCTGAGTATACAACGCATTTAAACGTGTATGTTCTAGCTCAAGAGCGCTAAGCAGAGCTACCACGTCTGCATCTGTTAGCTGATTAGATGGGACTTGGGAATATCCATACAGTTCTGTGCTATACATAGCGGCTTAAACCATGGACACACTAGTACTATGTACTAGGTACTATGACGTCTTCCACACCGAATTGAAGGACTATAAGAAAAAGTCACCAGATGAGCTCGCCCAGCTCTCTAACGCTGAGATAGCAGAGGAGCTGACAACTGTGAAACTCCACCTACGATTTGGTAACCGGCAGATCCGCTTCGTTGAATACCTCATTTTGGGTGGCAGTATAGTAGAGCAGCTCCTATATACTAAGGGATTCTACAAGGATCGGGAGTATCTGTTGGACATGTTCCAGCAGTTGCAGGCATCCATGGCACCTCCCAACTCTGAGTTGAATAAAGCTCTGCGCTACTATAAGCCGGAAAAAGGCTGTACCACTGAACCATACAGTCCTTGGGGGTGTATGCTTACAGTGTGTTTGGGGAATGTCGGGCAAGCCAAGCTAGTTCAGGCAATCTCAGCCATGACTCCCACACCACTCGTAGAGCTGGATCTCATGCTCTACGAGCAGGATCTACTAGCGGCGGAAAAGACTGGTGACGAGCACAGCAATAGCCAGACCTGACAGCACTCGTAGGGCTATCGTTATGCTAGCAGTGCTAGCACTGCTGGGTGGGGTGGTGGGTATCAGCATGGGTCGCCGTTTGTCATCCAGCACTCCTGCTGTTCCAGTGGTCGGAATGACAGTCGGAACTGCTGTTCCAGTGGTCGGAACTGCTGTTCCAGTGGACGGAATGACAGTCTGGATGACATGCGTGCCCGAGTTGATGTCAGTGTTAAACCCAAAGTGCACACCTGGGGAATTCCCCTCGACTATCATATTACTGTAGCCCCTAATCTTCAGATACTCGGCATTCACGATCATATTGTTCGGAATAAGTCGTAGGTGTCGCGATATGGAGAAGTCGAGCTTACGACGGGCCTTCTGTAAAGCTTGCTGGAACTTGGCAATGAGGATACTGGGATCTGCAACAATGACCATGTCCTCAACGAGACTGCTGAACATGGCCTGTACTTCTTTTCCACTCACCCAATCTATGGAGTGGCGCAGCTTGGTCTGGACTGTCAGGCGACAATAACGCAATGCTTCTAAGGACTTGTTGATTCAAACGACCCCTGCTGGTGTGAGCCCTGAGGTTGTGTGTGGGACAAAGTATTTCCACGCCTATGGATGAACCTGCCTGATTCCGGTAATATGCATATTCTGCACCAGTGCCTCGGGCTCTGTGGCTGGATCAAATGAGAACGTCGCTGTCTTCCGACGGCCGATTTTTCAGGGTGTTTGATAGGGGAAGCCTGAGTAGTCTCGTCTCGGGTCGCCATACATAATGCCTAGACCGCTGTTGTCTCCACCATGGAAACGATAGTCTGAATGGATGTTGAATCTCGCTGGGGTCTACTGGATGCTGAGAGGCTGTGGCTAGTCATACCGACTCCCACTGTGCTGACGCCCGCGGGCTGTGGATCAAAATCATTCGTATCAGGCAGGCTTGTGCTTAGCTCATGGAGGATTCGTCTCACCATGTAGTACACATGGAATATGAGACAGCTGGCAATGAGCACAGCCTCGGAGGTATCAGAATGGGAGTGGACCAAAACTGCGCCGACGCCGCATCCTGCTGTGGCACACCACGTGGCAAAGTTCAGCTGTTGGTTCAGAATGAGAGATTCGGGCCTGCCATCCAGGTATGAGCTTTGTTCGCAGCCTTGATAGTGATTGCAAGGTTGGTCAGTGGTCGTGTGTTGATGGAGAAGCTGATGAGGAACAGCCCATCGACTGTGATTGAAATAGGTGTTAGGTCCGGTATGTCATCCAGGAGACCACGTGGTCCAGCTCCTGAGTGCCGGGTCCAGAGTGTACCCAGGAGCAGAGGTTGGCTATGGTCGATTGTCGTGAGGCTCGTCGGGAAGGCCATCTATAGTAATCATTAAAGCTGCTGTTCCAGCCTCGGACACAACATACTATTTGGTACCGTAGAGATCTTCGATGCGGCCCCCACCGCAGTATCTCTTTTTTTAACTCCTCCATGTCCACCCACCCGCTGGAGCCTTTGAGGTATTGCTGGCACACTTTGGGTTTCTCTGTGCGGTATAGTGTTTGGAGCTTCAATATATGGTGGTACTCTTCATCACTGACCTGCCCATCCTCGAGAGCTTTACTGATAGACTCGTCGATAGCCTGTAGGCTGCTCTGTGCTAGTGTTACATGCTTAGCACGCTTCTCCAGCTTCCTGGTGATCTGACGCTATCCAATCGCCAAGCAGGTGGCCAGGACAGTAACGGCAAGGGTCACACCACCCAGCGGGATAGTAACGATAGCATCACCCATGTAGCAAGGGCGGCGACACCAGCACTGGCTCCAATCACGCCTGCAGCTGTGGTTGTGCATGCTAGCCTGGTGTAGACTGTTTTATATCGCCTGCGTGTTCTGCTGTACTTTTCTCTCTCATGAACAAGATTCTGTCTGATGGTGTCAATCTGCTGGAGTCGCCAGCCGTGGACTGTACCACCCTCCTCAGATGCTAATGCGGGATATAGTTCAGGCTGCTTTCGCCACTCCGATTTAACCATGGTATACTTAGTTCTTAAACGTGAGCTAGCTGTAGGATCTGTCGATGGGTCATTGTGGGATTCATCTTGGAGAGTCTGGCAAATCGAACAAGCTTGTTGGTGTGGAGACATACCTCCCTCAAACACCCCTCATCCAGCATAATGTCAGGGGCCAGTTGCTATCACAGCTGTGACATCTGGAACTTCACCTTACCACTCTGATAGTATGCCCGCCATTGGTGAAATTTCTTGGATTTAAACTTCTCCTCTTCGCACTGCAAAACTTCTACAGAATCATCACACTCGTCATCCAAGTAATCATACAAGTTTGGCCCAACGATGCACTCCTGCCTGATGAGGCTCTCATATTTTGGACAGAGTTGTAGTCCCTTCGTCTCCTTGCCTTTCTGGCATTCTAGTTATACCAGCTCACCCACTGCAGTCGCGCGCCTTCTTGTCGACAATGCATTTCCTGTACTGCTATATCTGCCATCCCGGAGAAGGTGTGTGGCTCCTCTATCGCCTTTTTCCACATCTCAGCAAATGCTTGATTGGTCTGATATGATATCGTCAGGAAGGGGTAGCCGCGTAAACTCTAATTGGGCATCCGACAAACCATCAATGCTGGCATATAGACTAATGATGGAGCTGTCAAACAGGTGATTTACGTGGGTGAACATGTTGGGGCTGATCGCTTTCCACAGTTTGCTGGTGGCGCCTGGTAGATATTCTATCACGTCTAACCCTACTTCAGTCAGTGAGATGTGGTAGGTACTTCCCGGTGGTGGATGTAACACATCGGCGTGTACGTACGTGGCGGAATGCTGAGCTACCTTGAAGAGAACCTATTCTATGTGATATTGAACCGCACGTCTACCAACTAGAGATGGCCTGATGACATTCTCCCCATTTTGGAGTAGCAATTGAACAATCGGCATGGTTATGCACTCCGCTTAAACCATATATATATATATATATATATATATATATATATATATATATATATATATATATATATATATATATATATATATATATATATATATATATATATATATATATATATATATATATATATATATATATATATATATACACCTGTGCAAAAGTTAAGCACCACCCAATTTTTACGCACATGCGAGGGTATATTCATGTGCTATGAAGAAAGCAATAGCATAAACATTTATGTACCCATCCATCTTAGTGCAAGAGGTAATAATGCAACTAGAGGAATGCTGATTATGATGGTGGGGAAACACTGTATGATTTTGTTTGAACTTGAAAACGAGGCCTGAATATGGTTACGTTGACACAACTGACAACTATTGCCCTACAGTTGACACACGTGGCTAGATTGTCATTAATGGTGTCTGAAAACGAAGTTTAACATCTGTGCACGAGTTTGAGACTGTCATTATTAATACCGGGTATATCCACCTTGTGCCTGGATGACGGCCTGGACACGACGTCTCATGCTGGTCACCAACAGACTGATACGCCATTGTGGTATTCGTTGCCATTCAAGATGGAGTGCGTCTGTTAATTCCTGTAGGTTCTGCACAGGAGGATCCCTCCTTCTCACCATGTTTCCCAGAATGTCCCAGATATGCTCAATAGGGTTCATGTCAGGGCTCCTTGCTGGCCATGGTAGGGTTTCGATGGCATTCTGGCGGAGGTATTCATGCACAGCTCTAGCACGATGTGGTCGGGCGTTGTCATCCATGAATATAGGGTGGGTTCCAGGTGCATGATTTACAAATGAGGGACCACAACTCTATCCAGTATGGAATCTTGATATCTTTGTCCATTTAGTGTTCCAGGTACAGTCAACAGATCCAGCTTACAATCAAATGAGATGCACCCCCATATCATAACGGAACCTCCACCAAATGGAACTTCTTCCATGATGTTACGTTGGTCGTACGCCGTGCGTCTGGACCTCCATACACGAGTTCGACCATCTGTGGCATGAAGCAGGAACCGACTTTCATCGGACCAGTGTACCCGTCTCCAGGATCTCATGTTCCAGTGTCTTCTTTCGTTGCACCACCTCAGACGCTCCTCTTTGTGGTGTGCAGTGAGGAGAGGACGTCTGACAGGTCTCCTAGCTTTCATGCCAGCAGCATACAGTCTCCTTTTGACGGTAGACATTGACACTCTATTGCGCGTTTCCCATTGCTGGCTGAGCACTCTGCTGTTGGTGAATGGAGATCTCCTAACAAGGCGTACTAGGGCTCGATCATCACGGGCAGTAGTCTTCTTTGGTCTTTGATCTAGGCCTGTCCTTCACCTCGTTAGTTTGCCCATGTTTTGCAATCAAACGACTGATTACAGTATGATTAATGTTCAGCTGTCTACCAATCTCTCTGCATGACATACCAGTGGTATGCATGCCTATGATTTGCCATTTCACACGATCACTTAACCTTCGTCTTGCCATAGCGGTTCACAATCAAGAGCTAATTCTCTCTGTACAAATAAACCACGGTCATGAACACAAAATTCCTAATCTTGTCGCCTAAATCTGTATGTAATGTTCTACACCTCAAACTGGACTTTTACATAACTGAACACGTGTGCTGTTTCCCGCCACGCACGGACATCAAGCGGCGTGAAGTCATGCATGCATGTGCATTTCGTACTTGGAATTATGTCAGCTAACGCGGGGACAAAAAGTATGGCAGCCTAGATGTACCATCATGTTTCTACGTTCTATTGTTTTTGCTGGTGCTTAACTTTTGCACAGGTGTATATATATATATTCTGTAATGCTAGCATCGCGCCTTTACCACAGCATCACTCAACGGAAGGGTCCAATTAAAATAATGACACTGAGCTGTCAATACCGGTTATGACCTTCGCGCGCATTAACCACCGCCGTGCATCGCTTTCTCATGCTTCGAATTAAGCACCTGATGTCACGAAGAGGAATCGCATCCCATTCCTGGAGCAGTGCAGCTTCCAGCTCCCGCACGTTGTGAAGATGTGGATGGTTCTCACGCAGCATACGGCCAAGAATGTCCAAAACGTGTTCGATATGAGACAAGTCCGGTGATCGCGCTGGCCAGTCCAACACCGGAAGGTTGTTAGCCTCAAGGAAATCACTGGTGACCCTAGCTGAATGAGGACGGGCGTTGTCTTGCTGGAACATAAAGTCTGCATGATGCTGCATAAAAGGGGCGACAACTTCTTAACAGTAACGTTGAGCCGTTAAATTTCCGCGAATCACAATAAGATCTGTTTTGCCATTTTCATTTATTCCAGCCCACACCATGACACTGCCGCCACTGAATCTGTCGTGCTGAATGATGTTGGCTGCATCATGTGGTTCTCCTAAACGTCGCCAAACCCGTTGCCTATCATCCGCCACATCCACACAAAACCGCAACTCATCACTGAACAAAACGTGGCTCCATTGTTGAGCACGCCATCGCTGATGAGTTCTTGCCCATGCAAACCAATTCTCGATGTGACGCTCTGTAAGCGGAACAGCAACAAGTGGACGACGGGCATGCAGTCCAGCATCATGGAGTCTGTTTCGCACAGTTTGTGCATGCACTTTAGTGCCGGTAGCAGTGTGCAAATTACGGGACAGCCGCGGCGCAGTCTCAAACCTGTGACGTCGTGATGACGTCACTAAGTAGCGGCCTTCTCGTGGTGTTGTTGCTCTCGGTCTGCCAGATCGTGGTCGGTGATTAACATGTCCAGTTTCCTGCTCACGTTGGCGGAGACGGGAAATGGTTGAGGCGTGAACATTAAAATGTCAAACAACAGCGCGAACGCTCTGCCCAGCAGCGAGTCTTCCCATTGCTTCATGGCACTGATTTTCAGGTAGCCCTGGGCGGCGGCCCATGTTCGGTAGGGTAAACCTTTAAGCGTTTTCTGTTAACGTTCGTTATCTCCTTTTGCAATATGGTGAATTTTTGCCTTCGCTACCCGCCAATGTGGGCCAGTGCATGAAACATGCATTTTCACATGCAGTAAGCGTGCGGCCGAGAAATGCAAGAAATGATTTGCATTTCTTCATGATCAGCGAGACATTACATATACGAAACATGCTTGCAAATTTGGTTAAAAATGGACGCATAGTTTTAATACAACAAACCAAACTTCACTGTTGCTAAACATTTTTGGCTCAGTATATATATATATATATATATATATATATATATATATATATATATATATATATATATATATATATATATATATATATATATATATATATATATATATATATATATATATATATATATATATATATATATATATATATATATATATATATATATATATATGGAGCCTATATTTGCTCACTCAAATGGTCTGGCTGATCTCGTGGACGTGTACGACGTTGATGCCGCCAAGGTTAAGGAAGGCGATGGCAAGTCGTTCGTCCTCCAAATACGGATCAGACGCCAAGACATTCTCCCTTCGGTGGAGATGGTGTAGAGCTGTTCACGGACCTAAAGGATGTCTCGAAGGAACGTCTCAGTCGAGAGAGAAATGGGGACAAATTAGTGTTCCGCTATGACTTCCCGAAAAAGACGTTCATCCTCCACCCCCTGATAGAACAGGCCCCCGACAAGGTTGAGGATGTTAACCATTTGGACGCTGATCCCAGCTTTCATGTTTTAGAGCCGACTGTGAAGCATGCCCCACTGATCTCAAATGATGATGTTGTGTTGACCCTGGTGAAACAGCTGCAGGTAGTCTTCGAAAAGAATGCGGTGTGGTATCGCGCTGGACCTGGCAAGCGTGGTTGCCACTATATAGACCCCAAGTGGTTATTTACCTGGATGTAACCCCACTCTCCACCATTGTGAAGAAGGATGGCATGGTTCAGAAGCTTTATAACAGGGAGACATCTCTCCTGACCTATATGGGACACGGCAAAACTCTAGTTGCAGTGAATCATAGGATTGGGGGTCACTGGAGGAAAGCTCCTGCTGGGTCGCCCCATTGATGGACCAGAAGAAGCTATCACTATTCAGGAGGGTGTCTTACGGATAGAGGGTGTGTCGCACTCCTCGAAGGCGAAGGGCTAACTGAAGCTGCTCGAGCGTATCGGGCTCACAAGTCCGCAAACAACACCCATTGTGCTAGAGTTGTGGCTTCTAGCTGGTGGTAAAGTGATGCAACAAAGACCTGCCCCAGATGTGATGAAGATCGGCATCGAGGATGGCACAGGGCTCAATATGACACAGATATTTCTCGAGCGGTTCACCTTGTTCGGTTTAACCCTCCATATATAGGATGCTGATTATACTACTGCTCATACCTGGGGTGGTTGCCTTACAGACGGCCATGCCATTAGATGCAAAGTGAGCCCACATCCGAGACGAGCCCCAGTACAATCCCTTCCGTGACCATCTTCGGAAAAATCTCTACGACCGATTTCAGCCACGTGACGAAATTGAGTCTACCTTCCACTTCTATGGTGTAGAAAGGGTATGGCGGGTTTGTCTGCTCACGCGAGATATCGTCATATATCCGGCATAACACCAGATTCTCTGTGTCACCTGTGAACATGCTAGAGTCTGCCATGATGCAGATGGTAGGCACTTTAGCGTTCTACCAAGTAAACGCTGCCAAGGCAGCTGGAAGGGCCTGTGGGTAGTCCGCTCATGCCGATGTGACAGTTGGAACGACGGGCGTGACTATGTGTTTGTTTGATTAGTTTGTTTATATGGAGACATGAGGCGTGGCATGTATTTGTGATCCAACAGTATATCTATCATCATCAGCATCATCAATCATCACCAGTTATCATCATCAATCATTATCATCATCATCAATCATCATCAATCATCATCAAGCATCATCCTCAATCACCATAACATCATCAATCATCATCATCAATCATCATCATCAATCATCATCAATCATCATCATCATCAATCATCATCAATCATCATCAATCAACATCATATCAACATCATATCATCATCAATCATCATCAATCATCATCATCATCATCATCATCATCATCATCATCATCATCATATCAACATCATATCATCATCAATCAACATCATATCATCAACATCATATCAACATCAATCAACATCATATCATCATCAATCAACATCATATCATCAACATCATATCAACATCAATCAACATCATATCATCATCAATCATCATCAATCACCATCATCATCAATCAACATAATATCAACATCATCAAGTTATCCAGCATGCTCTACTATCTGCAATAACATTTACTAATAACACATATCGAGGTTTGAACTGGCGATTTTATGTGTTATTCGACATATAATCCACTGCATTCGATATTTTGACTATGTATGCATTAAAAATAAATGATATAGATTTAGCTGATAACGTGTTATGCGTTGTCTATGATATGAATATCCTAAGGAAAAAATCTGTGCACATGTGTATCGGCTAGATCTATATCCTTTGTAACAGTATTGTCGTTTGTAGGTGTTTTATGACGATAGTATTAATTCGGTAAGAACTGTAGTGTGTGTAATTTGTATGTGATTGGGAGTAATATTTCACTAATAATACATAGCGAGATTTGAACCGGCGATTTTTAAGTGTAATTTGACATTAAACAAAACAATGCATTAGCTTTCACGAATTTGTACCAGTTTCACAGAGCACAGGGAATATATACCTACAGATTGCCATCGGTAACGCCAGTATATATATTTATATATATTTACATAAATTATAGACTGTTGTCAATAATTTCAAAATGTGGTTATCAATGTGTTATCAGTCCGATTGATCTGTTTGCTATTATTACACAACAATTCATAAAAGATAAATATCATTATTTGTACGATAGTTATTGGTTCCCCGTTGTCTCAGTTCGTAACTGCCCTGAATTCTAATAAAAAAAACATGGTTCAAATCTCTCACAAGACCTCAGCTAAGTGGTACCCAGTTCAAACAAATTCAAAGGGTACGCACTAGTGTAGGGGTGCAATGGCAGAAAAAGCAGGTAGGAGCAACGGGAACCACATACAAACCCCGGAGATATACAGGCCGGCCAGCCAGCGATAATGCGGGTTTTCTCCCACACAGCTGGGTCTGGGGTTTTATAGTTTGTATTTTTAGTTTTTTAGTTTGCCACCTATATCTTGGCAAACAGGGATGTAACGTGGTAAGTTTTTGCGATGGTCGAATTCTTATGTCTCAGGAATTGAGAGTGGGTCGACTTGTACCATTCTGTGGACATGGTTGGGGATGTGGTCCCCACAGGTGGGTCGTGTTATAGCCCATTGACTATTTCCTCATCAGACTCATAACCCTCATCAGACTCATAAGGCTCATCGTCATCATCCCCAATGTGTTGAACTACCTCCACCTGCAGTGCAGCTACCACTTCCTTATTATACTCATCGATGACGCCGTCCCTAACGAGTTGTCTATAATATTGTAACTCATTACCCCTCTCATCATAGGTATTATAATCAAACTCTGGTTCATGAAAGTCCAAAAACTCCCTATAATAATCTAGCTCATAGAATCATTGTAGATTGGTGATAGACCACTCAAAATGTTGCTTATAGTATCGTCTATGATTGTATATGATTTACATGGAAATCAGCTTCATAATGAGGTCGGCAGAGGTCAAAAGGTCACAAATCCTCGCCACGGCTTAAAATCTAGCAACTATATTTTGCTATCATTGACCAAGCAGCGGTAAAGGAACATTCTAGTTTTAACAGATTACGATTGATTAAAAGGCACAATTTGACAAATATAATGAGTAAAAGTTTACTCATTTAATAAAATAGTGTTACTATGACAACTGACAGCATAGCCAATTTTTGAGAATCGATGAAAAATGCAATCATTGCAAACTAAACTTGAAATGAGTATATCATCGAATCACACCACTTGGCTCGAGTCACGTTCACTCTATATAGTCCAGCCACTATTCTCAGTGGGTTCAGGGATGTATGGCTTTGGTGCATGGGATCGCTTCCAAACAGCTACCTGATAGGTAACCCTCTTTATGTGCACACGGAGGCAAACTCTGGGGGGAGGTAAGGTGGATAAGTCAACGTTTTTCTTGGGATTGATATTTTTCTCTGCATCACCACATTTTGCCATTAACTTTGAGAAACGAAGTGTGTCAAGGTGTGTTATGGGAGTAATCTTGTACATTCCGCAGGTGAAATCCTCTAATTGAAGAAAGAGATTCTCTGTGATGTCCCATGACTCACTAATGGTTGTATCACATTTGGTGAAGGAATGTAGACCCAAAAGGGCAGAACAGTAAAGCGGTGTAAAATAATTAGCCAATCTTGAAATGTCCAATAGCTTTCGATTGTTTTCAGAACCAGTATCAAATAATACGTGTGTCTTCATGATTTGGGCATAGTACAGGAGAATTAAAACTGCATCGCTAGGTGAACTTCTGATACGCACAAAGTCATAGCCCTCTTTTGTTGTATAAGCACAATAGACAATAACCCTTAATTGTGTCTGTTTCTTCTCGTTCAGATTCTATGGCTTGTTTTCAATTTGTGCTTCTTTATTGGTTCAAATAAATCTGTATTCCTTTCAAGTCTCTCTGTAATAAAAGTCTCTTTGGCCAGTTTCCAAATTGACTCAGCAGCCATGATATCAGTGTGGATATGGATAGGTGCAGGAGCACCAGCCCCAATACGGAACAGCTTATCATTATAATCGAAACTGAAAGGATTCATGAAGCTTTCTACGGACTCCATTACATTTACATTTATAGCACCTAGCTTAATCAGCTCCGTTGCTCCGGGGTGTGATTTTTCTTTGCTTGCCAAGAAAACAGAACAGTAGGTAAGATACCTTGCATAATTCTGCCCATCAAAACTAAAGAACAGGTCGGCCATTCGATTGCGACATTTTCCGTACAGATTGTAATTGTTTGTCTTGACGGCATTTAGGAGCGACCACCGCAACCAAGCATGGTCCATGTATGATAACCAAAACTGGCCAGTCTTACCTAATTCGACATTGCTAACTCGCAGTCGCAAGTCTGAGTAGTCATTTAGATATGAATGAAATGCTGTATCATTCGACAATAGTTCGAAATTCTCTTTGGTTCTTACTTCCAATAATGTGGTTACTTTTGCCAATGAATTTGGTGGCAAATTCTCTAATAATTGGACCCTTTCGTAGAATGGTATTTGTAGAGTAGCCATCGTTCAAGACCTTCAGCCATTGCTTTGTGGCAGTAGATTTCCCGACTATAATTCGTACCAGACAGCACACCTTTAATAGATCCGGAAGGCATCAGGCCGGATTCTAGTAGAATCTCAGTGAATCAAAATCCACTCATCTTCTTTCCTATATGATTTTCAGTACCAATCATAACTATGTGATCCTTGTAGAAGTCTGGGCCTTTCCATATGATAGGCTAAGCTTTCATACACACGCCTAGATCAAAGTTCGTTATGGCATATTTCTGCCCAACATCTTCCGATGCTTTTTTGGACATTCTTAGACACTCTTTTACAGTGGCATATTCTGTTATTGATCAAATGCTTCCTAATTATATCTTACTTCTTTGATTTTTTTAATCTTGATGCCGTATTTGTTGTTTGATTAGCATATAAAATCCATCTATATGTAAAGCAATTACTTTACACAATTTCGATTCGATGATATTCTCATTTCATGTTTAGTTTACAATGATTACATTTTTCATCGATTCTCAAAAATTGGCTATTCTGTCAGTTGTCATAGTAACAATATTCTATTAAATGAGTAATCTTTTACTCATTATATTTGGCAAATGGTGCCTTTTAATCAATCTTAAGCTGTTAAGACTAGAATGTTCCTTTAGCGGTGCTCAGTCAGTGATTAAAACATACAGTTGCTTGGTTTAAGCTGTGGCGAGGATTTGTAACCTTTTGACCTCTTCCGGCCTCATTATTAAAATGATTTGCATGGAAACCATATGCAATCGTGGACGATACTATAAGCAATATTTTGAGTGGTCGATCACTAATCTACAATGATTCTATCAAAAGATATCTCAGCTTTTAATACCCCTCCCCCTTAATATGGTCTGCTTCACTGTGGGTATTAACTCTAATATAACCCATCAAAAACCATATTGAGTCCCAGTTTATCACATGTTGACATACATAATCTTAAAGAAGACATCAAAGGCTGTTAGAAAAATATAGTTTCGTCAATTAGTGGGGGGGGGGTGGTATCCAGGTGGGCCCATCCAGCCCACGGACTATTGTCTAAATGGTCGTTTGTTGATGTCAGCTTGTTTCATAAAATGTTTCATAAAATGTCTCAAAAAACATATTACAAGATATGCTTAGGAAGTCATTTCTCTAATACGGAATCATAGATGTTCATGTGCCCTAGAGATGTGTTTTCTCTAAATGGATAGTACCTGCACCGATGGGGCCTAAATTGAGAAGGCGGTGGGAGCCGCGAATCACAGAGCGCTTGCCTGTGGAGGGTGGTGGTATTTTTCTATTTCCGGTTATACTACTTCACCCCTTACATAGTTCATCCCTTATATAGCTCAACCCGCAAATAGCTCACCCCTTACATAGCTCAGCCCTTACATAACTCACCCCTTACATAGATCATCCCTTACATAGATCAACCCTTTCATAGCCCATCCCTTATATAATTCACCCCTTACATAGCTCATCCATTACATATCTTATCCCATACTTAGCTCATCACTTACATAGCTCATCCATTTCATAGCACACCCAGTACAAAGCTCATCCATTACATGGCCTACCCCTTCCATAGCTCATCCCTTACATAGCGCACCCTAGCATAGCTCACCCCTTACATAGCACACCCATTAAAATGCCCATCCCTTAAATGGTTTTCCCCTTACATAACTCATGCCTTACATAACTTACTCATTGTATAGCTCATCTCATACACTGCACACCCCTTACACAAATCATCCCTTACAAAGCTCATCCCTTACATAGTTCATCCTTTACGTAGCTCACCCCTTACATAACACCTCACTTACACATCTCACCCCTTACATAGCTCACCCCTTATATAGCGCATCACTTACATTGATCTTCCCTTGCATAGATTACCCCTTATATAGCTCACCCCTTACATAGCTCATCCCTTACATAGCTCAACATAAATGCCACAATGGAGATATCCTATTTGTTACTCAATTATCTGACGTCATAATCTATTACATCACCTGTAGACTGACAACAAGTCCATCCTGAAAATTGAAAAGTGTATTAGGAAGCATACGAATTGTATGCATTTGATGCATTAGAATCATTAAATCCACGAACTCCAATTTTGACATAACTATACATGTCAGCTGTTGAATATTTTGAAACAAATTTGACTGGGTATGACTGCCTATGACATCGAATGTATACAATTCTTACACTTCATAACGGGAATTTCACTTTTCAGGACGGACTTATGATTGTGCCGTCAGCCTACACGTAACGTAATTGATTATGACGTCACCAACCTAGAACCAAAACTTGAATCTCAGGATAGCTACAGCTGGGTACGGCCATTCATTAGCCTAGAACCAGAACATGTATCTCATGATAGCTATAGCTGAGTACGGCCATTCACTAGCCTAGAACGAAAACATGAATCTCATGATAGTTATAGCTGAGTACGGCCATTCACTAGCCTAGAACCAGAACATGAATCTCAGGATAGCTACAGCCGAGTGGGGCCATTCACTAGCCTAGAACGAGAACATGAATCTCATGATAGCTATAGCTGAGTACAGTCATTCACTAGCATAGAGCTAGAAAATGTATCTCTGGATAGCTACAGCTGAGTACGGCCATTCACTAGCCTAGAATGAGCACACGAATCTCATGATAGCTACAGCTGAGGACGGCCATTCACTAGCCTGGAACCAGAACATGTATCTCTAGATAGCTACAGTTAAGTACGGCAATTCAGTAGGAGATAACCGGAAAATGAATCTCATGATAGCTACAGTAGAGTACAGACATTCACTAGCCTAGAACCGGAACATGAATCTCAGGATAACTACAGCTGAGTACGGCCATTCACTAGCCTAGAACCAGAACATGAATCTCAGGATATAAATAAAAGAATAGATCTCCAACAAGTTGAAATCTTTTATCAAAGCTATCAAAAGTTTAGTCAGATCTCATTTGGAACGAGCTTTAGTGAGTGATAACTGAGATGCGTTTAAAGTAATGTGATAGATGTGATGCGGAATGGACCTTTTAAGGTGTTAGATTTGTCCCGCCACATCTAGCTAAGCTCCCCCACATTCGCCATGTTGGGATTGATTGATCCCCGAATGCCCTAACTATCAACTTTCTGAAAACTATGCCGGGAAGCTGTTGAATATTTTGTAACTAATTTGACTGTGAGCTGTTGCTGCCTATGGCAGCAAAAGCGCGCAGTTAAATTAGTTTCAAATTATACACGTCACGTAGTTGATTATGACGTCATATTGTGGAAGGATAGAGTGGAAAGGTCAATTGGAAAGGGATGCGAGAGGCAGAGGATGGAGAGAGAGAGAGAGGGAGAGAGAGAGAGAGAGAGAGAGAGAGAGAGAGAGAGAGAGAGAGAGAGAGAGAGAGAGGGAGGGATGGAGGGAGGGAGAGGGGGAGGTAGTGAGGGATGGAAGGAGGGAGGTAGGGAGGGGAGGGATGGAGGGAGGGAGGGAGGGAGGAAGGAGAGAGGAAGGGAGGGAGTAGGAAGACCATAGCCCGCCCACGAGACTGCATTATATGACTATCTGAAACTATAATCCACAAAAACCACACTACGTTCTCTTATTATCGGAAAGCACAATAGTGCACCAATATTATTTCCCACCCTAGGATAATCTGAGAGCACAATAACATCCCCACACTTTACATCACTATATTTTATAGTTACTCATATGGTTAACCTGGTCATAATATCAATGTCAATTCTCTAAATGATTCTTCAACCATGTTCATTCCTTTATTACCCAATGTGCTAGCAACAGCATGGTGAGTAATGTCGTTTCCCTTGTCATTCATCTGTTTGTTTGGATTGTAACGAGGAGCTGATTCTTTCTTTAACATGGATTAAATACATACATCAACCATGGAACAGGTTCAGGTTAATCCATTAGCTCACCATATACGTCATACTTCACCTCTCTCTCTGAGTCTACTTCAGACATGAAACTTATTGATTAGTCAATGTGGTCCCTAGAGTGTCTGAGCAAGTCAACGAATGGCGATGTGTATTGCTTTTCTGTTGCTTGTTTCATGGATTATTGGGAAAACATCAAATTTCACGACTCGCGTAAACGTGAGTGATCCCTAATCCTTTGAATGTACAACGAAAAAACATCTATTGTAAATTGTTTCCGACGGACCTCGACGGCATCTTTGCATGGTATACACATTCAAACCATCTCCTCTTAGAATATAAAAAAACTAAAAGTGCGAACAATTTCTTACAGCTATCATGGACAAGGAATTGTAGTTTAATCTATGATCAAAATAAGTAAACAGCAAGTTTACATTAGGCCCGAATGTGCTTTGCTGTTATTTATATAGACGTGACAAATGTTATCTTACCACCGTATCATTGCTCGTCTGGTGTAGCTGAATACGGATAAACACATGAATAGATCTGTTAATTTTGGGAAATTCCACACGTAAATGTTTTTATCATGTCAGGTTGCAGCAGTAATATGTATGCAAACTTGTCAAATTGCAAGTAAGTTAGTCTTAGAACGCACGGATCTTGAATTACGTCAAGATCTCCAATACTGCTATAAGTGTGTCAGTCAGATGGGCTCCATTTTCATCGTCTTGCTAATGGTTAGCCACTACATCACCCGTTTGGTCTCTCCTCTCGTGTGACACACACAGTGGGCTGACACTCTTGTATCACACAATGCTCACATACGGCTGTGCAAGAACACAACAGCCAGAACAATTCACCGACTAGAGGGTACCATAGCAATGTGTGAAATCGCTACTTCGTAATACTCGGATGCTTTCAGTCCTCTCCACTGCAATAAATGACGCCATTCATATGCCCCTTGACTCCTGCAAGCCCATTGCCACCATGTGTCATGAAAGCATTGTGAGGCAGGTACCAAGCACTTCCAGAAGAACCACTTTATTAAATCTGACTTTCATGAGATCCATTTCGATCTGAAGCCTCCTAGCTACCCGTTCTGATAAAATTATGTGGATATATGCATCATTGTCTCATGAGATTTCCCTACAATCCCAGTGATACACACTTATCTCAGACGTTTTGATTGAGTATCTCTTAGACTTGGTACTCCTCGCCATATGTATCTTTTATAAGTCTCTCATTGGTAGTACCCTCACAAGGAGTATTCCCAGACTGATACCCATCTAATGAAGGGATGACACGACCTAGTGTATACTACTTTTTAAGTCGTGTTTGGCTACCCCGTCCATCCAATTCCCTTCTAAATCTAACACAATCAGTATGTGAGTAAGATTCCCAGCATTTAGATGGTTTATCGCAAGATCTCAGATAATAGTCCCCACATCGGGTTCCCCTTTTCGCGAGAACGCCCTCCCAGTGGAGTTCGATGCCGATTTCGTGCCAGGAGATACTGTCACTTCTTTGTGGCATCAGAGAGGGACCTGGCCATTACTGGCCTCTCGAGATAGTGTCTGCCATTGTCGAAATAGTGCTTCCATAGAAGCTGCTACAAGTTCCATCACACCTGGTACAGTTAAATCCATAGGAGACATTATCCATATCATGTCCACAGACGTACAGGCTAAAGCAGCAATAACGAGATAAATTAGACTGTGATGGTTTCTATCTGTGTCCCTCTGGTCTGCCTTACATAACCAGCCAAAATTCTAGTACATTAAAACTAGAAAGCACAGAAGCCTTACTAAGAATTCATCCTAGAACAGCCATATTTAATACTACTAGGTAGCAGCAATCAACTATCTAATATAGAGGTAGGGCACTAAACACAAGAGATCAAGTATTGTCATCATTGTCCTCTCACAAACATAGTGACTTCTGACCTGTATATGACCTATGAGGTGAATTTCCTAAAGATAGCTACACTGCTTAATGGTTCAGCGACTGAACGTAGGTTTCGACAGTTCTTTTAATTAGTTAAAGCCGTAACTGGTCTTAATTAAACCATCTATTCACCAGTGTCATACCTAGCTATCTTCCCTATTGCCATAATGGCTCCTGATACGAGATGACTTTTTAATCCGAACCGAGCATTAAACAACAACACTAACATCCTTGTTCAATCTTTACAACTTAATAAACTCAAATGATCCCGTGTTCCCTTCTAGAGACCGTTTTATACTTTATCATATGCTGGTTTGTGCTCACTTCACAGATTCTAATCATGCTTGTTCAGTCAGGTTTGATTGTCCACGCAGAAATTGGTTTGTTGTCTGAAACTTGTTTAACTTTGCTGTCCAGGGATACACTCCACTGTACTAGCGATATTGGAGGTCAGACATCGGTGAGTAGTTCCCATGGGTATCTACTTGCTTGACCAATGTCCGTTCAGTTTACTGGACGCAAATGATACAACGGTAAGTCATCAGCTTAGACTGGTCACCTTGCACAAATGTCATCGCTCATGTAGGTGGCACTGAGCTGACCTTCTTGATCCTCAGAACGATCATACATGCCAATGGCAAGTGGACCGCTAGACCATACATCTGATCTTTTGAATAATAGTCAGCAACCTAACAAGCACCCATCTAACCGTAAATATAAATGTTTGAACAATGGTTAGCAATATATGGCATGACACTGCAAATCATAAAATCGTTAGAAAACCCATGATAGCAGTCTGGTAAGCCTCAACATGAATCTCCATCTTGATTGGTGATTCCCGCAAGGTTCACGATCAGAGACACGTTTTTCAATAACCGATGGTAATACTAAGAGTTTTCCTGTAACCTGACATCATGCAGAGGGACGAGAGATCCCATCAGTTCAGTGGACTGCTTTATCTAATTTGTCACATGGAGGCCCTTGTTGATAATTAGTTGTTTATGTGTATTATTCATATAAATTGGCTCACATGTTTTTAAATGGTTCATGGTAGGACAGTTTGAATGTCAGACTATTTTGTTGTTTTTATAGATTTTAATCATTATATTGTATATGAATATTCGTGTAATACATTACATGAAAGGTTTTTTGGCCAACTGTTCCATTTATTGCATTATAAAGTTAAGGATGAAAAAGCCAAGCGCATTCATTTAACAATTATCTTTCAATGATACAAGTTGAATCACAGAAACCACATGCCTTAGCCACGCTTATACATGTGAGCTGGACATATGTCAATAGTCTTATCAATATTTAATTCAGCGAGCCGTTGAGTTTGGTTGATTCTAAAATCACACCTGGTAAATTCCAGCCCGGAAATCAACTACTATTGAATGTGTATGTAAAAGCTTTTAAAATGTGTCCTATTACATCACGTGGCAATGGCAGGCCTATCAGATTAGACAAAATGTACATTATTTTGAAAATCGCTTTACTGAAAATCATAAGCTGTTTGAATGCTGCAATTGAAATTGAAATTATAAATCGTAACTATTCATCGCACACGATCAAGGCTGAAAGCCTGTTGGAATTGCTTACAGACATGTGCAGCGAAATATAACACCATGTCGAGTTGAGCATACATATGCTCAATGACAGCAGAATATCGGATACCTAAAATAGTTCCCTAAACTAAAATCAGTCAATCTATGTTCCAAAAATCAGAAACATTTTACAATCTAAGATATTTTCTATATATATATTTATATATATATATATATATATATACAGTCAAGTCAAGTTGAGTATTGTATCGAACAAATTTCTTCTACAAAATAGATCCACACACACGCACGCACGCACGCACTCACGCACAAAGACGCGCAAGTTAAATTAAAGACCATTACGTTACTTCATATTTTGTCTGTATGTCTTGCAAGTAACCACCTATCTTAAAGAATCACCTGCCTAAAAGGGTAACCTTCAGGTCCGGCAGACTACAATTCGCTTAGAGTTTGTGCACAGCCAAGTCCACTCTTTTAACAATTTTGAACTCAATAGTCTTCAAGGGTCACTATTTTCTATGGTTCAACTCATGTTTGGTTTGTGCTAAAAATTAAGTCTAATATGAGTACATGCCATTCGTACGATCAGGTACCCCTAGTAGCATCAGATTATATTTATATACCAACCAATCGATATCATATTGGTCTAGTGACTTGATCATTTCAAATATTATATAATAATCATACAGGCATGACATCATCACGGGTCATGCTATGTTATTGTAACCGAAATCAGTCTTCAAGGAGCGTTTGATTGAACATTGAAAATATACGAAGAACAATCTAAAAGATTCTATCGTTTCGACGTGCATGGGACAAATAAATCCATTGGCAGCAGCATGTTTCCTAGCAACAGTATGAACATTAGCAGAATCCAGACATTTGTAGCTTCAAATGACTAGCTATGCCCCACCTATTTCTAGCTAAGCTCCGCCCACGCTTTGCCCGTGTTGGAATAGATCGAACCGTGAATTTTCAGAATCTCAATACCAATGAGAAACTAATTTGACTGAGCGCTGTTGTAACAGTAATCTTCAACATACTGTTTATTAAATAGTAAAGCCATGTAAATTAGTACTTGACGATCTAGTCAATGGTGATGATGGAGCTAGAGACGCGATACCATCACTGAAAATCTGCCACTTTTCTATCATCTAGAAACCGAGATCAGCTAAATGTTTACTAGTACTGAAATGCCATTACGACACATTGATGCGATAACGTCTAGTCTAACATTTCCTACATAGATAACAGATCCCACTTCTGGTTAGAGTATGGCATAGAACATTGCAAAGAACGGGTAACCCCTCCCTACAATGCTTCCTCGTTTGCATAAACACTTTTATTTATTGACAAAGTTCGTGTCTCTACTTTCCTCCATCCCTCACTCCCCCTCTCTCGCTCTCTTCCCCGCTCTCTCCTTCTCTCTCTCTCTCCCGCTCTCCCCCCCCTCTCTCTCTCTCCCACTCTCTCTCTCTCTCTCTCTCTCTCTCTCTCTCTCTCTCTCTCTCGCATTATGCACACACGCACGCCAATACGTACGCGCACACGCACATATTCACGTACACATACGTAAGCGTGCGAACTACCTAGACAATTGAAATCAGTGGTTGATATAAATTATCATTTAACCAGTTATACATACGTTACTATTTAATTATGTTTTATTATACCCCATCTTGATGTATTTATTAATGTATTGTATTTGTATGTATGGGAGACACGTGTATAAGACTTATGTCTTACTGTGCTCCCATTGAACAAAATAAAATTCTGTTTAAACCAAAGTTCGTGTCACATAATTTAGAATCCTTAGAATAGCTTACAAGCTAACCATATATTCATTTCATTACGTGACTGTCAAACAATATTTCCGAGAATTCTGATGCGAACATCCGGCTTTTTTAATCACAACTGATGCACGCACACATTAATAGAGTCTCCCTGTGCAAGAAAACTGCATATATTGACTTTTTAGTATTAGCGTCTTGGTGGCGTGGTTAACTGCAGCGCACCAAATTACGCATCAACATCAGGCACCGCTATAAGGAAACGCACGTAGATTGTGATGCGGTACGCCCGCTAGTAGATTGTGATGTATGGAACACATTCTTAGATTGAACGTTATTATGCTGTGTTTTTCCTCTTTAGCTCAGAGAGGCCAACGTACTAATGCGATCTGTAACGCCAGCTATTAAGTCGTCTTATTTAAGAAGGCAATATATTAAACATGGATATATCCGGTGATCGCTTCTTGACCATTCCATAAATATCAATTGCAAATTGGTTTTCGCTGTTTTACCACAGTTAGTCGAGTCTGTGCTGGCTTGGTTATTGGTTTTAGTGACAAAGTTATTAAAAGACAGTTCAACACGTGGTTTTCAATGTTGGTACGGAGTACAGTGTTCTTTGGCACTAGCTCGTGCTGGTGGTGTCTGGTATTATTGCCGCTACTTTTATCGTCTCCGAGCAGAACCGGATGTCAATCCGACCAGAGATTCAGAAATAGCTTATATTGAATTTCGTCTGAGTATGACCGTGTATGTCTGACTAAATAGAGTGCATCACCAAGAACTACATGGTACAACCTTAAGCATATCTCAGATAGTATCGACATGCGTTCTCTTCCATTCATTACTGCTCCTTGGACGCCCAGTCTATATTATTGTAATTATACCCTTTACAAATACACTAAATAACTAGCCCGGCACAGTCTAGGAACAGGGGCCAGGCATAGAATATGTCAGTCAAATATATGACGTTATACTGATTCACGTCACACGTCGGTTGACGTCATAATTAATTACGACGTGAATGACGTATCTAAGACATTAGGCTTAGATCAACATTAATATTGGAAAACTCTGATAGGCTACACTAGAAATTGAAAGCTGATTGACCTCAACAGACATATTTATCTATTCTAGAACAAACATATAAAACATATGGGACGCGAATATTAGATTTTATGGACAATAATTGTACCGCTAATGATGTACACCTAATACTCTTGCAATATGAGCAGTAATGGGCACTGCAGTACTATGAGAGCAGGCGATGCCTATATGCAAACGGAATCATTACTTTTATTGCCTAAAATCGAACTAATTTGCACATGATCGGACAGGCCTAAATACCTTGCTGTCAATTTATACTACATTTAGCCATATTGTCAGCTTTCGTTGTATGTAGTTCTTTCGTATGGCATTTTAAAATTGCGCCAAAACGTTATTCAACAATATATATTTATATGCTATCTCGAGACTATCTATTTAAAAATAGACCATAGTTTGGAGACAAGCTGGAGGGACATATATGTAATAAAAACGCATCTCATCTTGTAATTAGGCACGATATGCCGAAACCTATGCCATGTAAACGAAATGAATTTTGCTGGAAACAAACTGTCCTTTGACCGGTGTTTTTAGTTGCATGTTCTATAATTTTAGTCTTGTTCGTTGTCTCAATTTTATTAATTTAACTGTCACACGTATGTAATCTATGCCTTTCATTTTCTTCGTTTAGATCGAGGGCCTGATCAGCGCATCCACTCTTAACCGCATCCTCTCTTAACCGCATCCACGCTTAACCACATCTTCTCTTAGCCGCATCCACTCTTAATCGCAATCCAGATAATAATAATAGGAATGTGTAGGAATAGTTATGAATTGAATGGCGACCTTCGTTGCAGAAAGGAATTAAATTTCAATACTGAGCAAGCATTTCATTCCGTCTCACTATCCATATCAAATTGTAAGACAGCAGATAATTATTCGCTTATACACAAGCATGCGCGTCATGGCACAGCATCTGGTTTTATGCCCCATAGATTAAATATTCTTATTATAATATATTATTATATTGCTCTTATTTCAAGACTCCCATGTCTGATTTGTTTACAATCCTAATTGTGCCTTTCTATGGCACTGTCAAACAGATTGATTCACTGATTTATCAAGGACATTCATATTGCTTTCTTTAATAACTGACTAATCCTGCAATTATCCTCGTCTTATTCATATCAGTTGCTGAGATTTTGGATTTTTTATGAGTAGGCGCTCTTACGGATTGATGAGTAACCTTCTCCATCACGGGTTGTGGTGACGTCATCCGTGTTTCAGCTATTGGCTAAACAGTGTCACGTAATGACCGTGGATGAAATATATAACATACATTCTCGATGCTAACATCCTTTGATATAGCTATCAATGCATCTTTAACTAAGTGCATCAGTATTTTAATTACCAACAGATTCACATATTTTTTATCTCCGCCATAACTAGCCTGCAATAAGCATGGGGATTGTGTGACCTCACAATCACTATTGATAAGTAATACCATTACTACACTCTCAGACGTAGCATGAGGCGCTTTAGTTGATTTCACACATGTACTCAAGCTCACCTTACTGTAGGGATTAACGATCCCACATGTACATCAGACGAAGGATTTCTGCACCAGAACTCGGGAAGGAGATAAAGAGGAAAGGCGACTAGATTCTAAACTGGATAACCTGACTACTGAAATCACTTGACAAACACATCTTGTAGTAACTGTACGAAATAATTGAATTAACCGGTAGAATATATATATATATATATATATATATATATATATATATATATATATATATATATATATATATATATATATGCATATCTGGCTTTCTAAAGTGTGTGCAAAACACACACGCACGCACGCACGCACGCACGCACACGCACACACACACACACACACACACAGACAGGTACGCACCCAAACACTCATCCCACGCAAAGATGCACCAACGCACGCACCCAAGCACGCGCGCGCACACACGCGCACACGCACACACAGGCACGCACCCAAGACGGGCGTTGAAAGCTAGTCCGGTGAAAGGAGATTTTTATCCTCTGGATACTGGTCTAGTGGTAGAACACACAACTCCCAAGCGTTATGCGAAAGAGGCCGCAGAATTTCCAGTGTTCGAACCACGCTTGGGACGAAAATTGAAAAAGGTAAAAATGACAGATGAGGAGTGAGCTATATCCTAGTGCCAGTGCCTTGTCAATGACAGAGTTCATAGAACTAATGCTTGACAATAATAAAAGCTGTATACATACATTTATTCTCGCTGCCAAAATCATTTGATTGAGTATTCGATGCATATCTGACATTTTACAGAGTGTGCAAACACACACGCACACGCACACATACACACACAATCATGTGAAAGGTGAGAAGCGGGGACATTTATATATACATACATACACCCACACCCACGGGCACACACACGCAAACACACTTTTCACACAAACACACGTACACGCACACGCGCGCGCGCACGCGTTCATGCACACGCACATGCACACGCACATACGCACGCACGCGCGCGCACACACACACACACACACACACACACACACACACACACACACACACACACATATATATATATATATATATATATATATATATATATATATATATATATATATATATATAGTATTCACCACCAATGTGGTGCCACACATGTGCTGAGTGTGCCTTAACAACAGCCTATTTACTTGCTGATGGAGGAGACAATTTGATTATAGCGATTACAAAGAGCCCGGGGCGAATCTTGCCTGTATAATTAAATGTTGCTGAGCAAGACAGTGTTAATGCGGTAAAAGATGATTCATACACTTTATAATATGAACACTAATTCTCTATATTAGTTGGGGTACGCTATTAGGCATTGGTGCTCACAAGAAACCTACGCAGCTGAGTAAACCAGAGCAAATCATTTCAGCAATCGCTACCCAATCCCCATCTCACATTCCCGAAATCCTCACCTCAATCTCTGTCAACTTACCACCACCACCACCACCACCACCACCACCACCACCACCGCCCCCCCTCCCTCCCTCCCTCGCGCGCTCTCTCTCTCTCTCTCCTCTCTCTCTCTCTCTCTCTCTCTCTCTCTCTCTCCCCCCCCATTCCGTCGATAATAAAAAATAAACATGCACATGCACACATAGTTCGGCCTTGCCGCCACTACAGTATCTGTAGTCTCTCTTCAATATATTCTCTTTGGGCAGTAGCCTAGTCGTTGCGGGATGTGAACCGTGACAAAATTTCCACCTAGAATTTTGTGGCGTCATTCGAAGCAGACATTAATCCTGAATCGCATACTAAAAATCCCCATAGATCCCATTGGGGCGAAATTTTTTACACGCGTTTTAATTTGAGGACCATTTTTACATCATGGGTGAAATCTGATAAGGTGCCATGGTAGCGGAAAATATCGTCGTTTGCTATTTTCCAAAAAACACCACATTCAACAATCTGAAATAATGCAAATGTGAAAAAATAAAATGTATTCCTTGTCGCTCAACAACTGAGATGTACAGGTGTCAGCGAAAAAAGAAACAAGTTTATCATTGAGGATAGCATAGAAATGTTCATTAACCCACGCTTTGAGGTCGGGATGACATGAGATTATAAGTCCAAACCTTAATTTTCTTCATCAATAGGTATCAGATGGTAGATGTTGCTACAAATTTGACCTCGACACCCTGCACATGCGATTACACATTTCAATCCGTTTTGTTGTATAAGCATTGCTTGGTGGCACACAGATTCTTTGTTGTTACTTTGCATTTGCAACGAATGAAACTGAGTACCTTCGATGGAGCAGCTTCAAGATCTGTCATTATCGAGCATAAAGACCCATTTTCCTCTTTCCATCCCCAATCATGGTGCTCCAGTTCATCGTTACTATAGTCCAGGAGCTAAAGCTAGGTCAGAATCGTGACGTAGCACACCCAGTATTCGGAAGGTCTGACACTTGCTGTGACTTGGGGGACATGTCCCACACATTTTAAGCCCTGTTGTACAAACAAATTGTGGTAGCACTAATTAGTTATCCTGATTTCTTTGCATAGGGGGTCTAGGCTTTGGCTGTATCCACAGTGCACAACGATATAAGCATGATCGTGTCATAACTCAAAGTAATATCGTATTAGATTCACCATATATGATATTTAGACGGATATCGACCTAACATATATCCAACATACATTTTGCATGCATATACCAAAGGCGAGGGTGAAATGTGAAGGTTATATTTTATGTATGTATACTAACTCCATCATAGAATCTGTATATCACACCTGTTCGCATTTTGGAACTCATATATTCATATGGTAGAGCTGCTGCTTGGATTCATAAGAGCTGAGAGAACTGGAGATTGGCAGGCACACCTATCTGCTACTGCTACTATGGCGCCATATTTCTACAGCATGGACAGAACCAATTATGCAAGATGGCTGCCAATATATCTTGCGGACATGAAGATGCTTCCAAGTACACATCCCCATGTACATGAACAATTCTTGAATGGAAATCATTCCGTAAGTCGCTCAGACCATCCATTCAATCAAGTGTGGACAGATATGGCCTTAGAGCAATCGATTAATTTGGATTCCAAAAAGCGAGGTGGTATTATTGGAATAACACAAAAGCCAGGAGCTCTGGAGAGGTGGTTTTTAACTAGCCACGAGAGGGCAGCCATAACAACGGTCACAAAGCAAATGTGTGGGTTACAAGATAGTCACATGTGTGGAGTACATAAGGAAATGGGGACTAATCGAATGAACAGGGATGAAACCGATGTGCAGAAGATACTTTCGATGTTCTCATCAGATATAATGACCAATCCCTTTAATATTGCGGGAAACGACGACAGCGAGTGTCTTCCGCTTGTAAACATTGCAACTGGCGTGGTATTGCCTAGTGAAATCGCCAAGAGACTTGTTTCCGCCTGTGACATTGGTAAGGAGATTATGGAAAATTTTGTTCAGGAGCGGCTGGACACTAACACGAGAAGCTTTTGGGACACGTTGCCACACTTAAAACTTAAAACATTTGCCAGCCTAGCACAGAAGAAAAAACTCAAAACAAATGATGAAAAAATTCACAATGTGAGATCTGACCGCGAACTATTTGGTCGATTAATTATTGCCGCTAGGTCAGAGATGTTGATTTAAAACTAGTGATGACGTATGAACTGTCTGCTGTTCCACTATCATTGTCACATACGGATGGGACACTAAGAAAGAATGTGAAAAGTGTTTTGTTAAGTGAACTAGAAAAGGAAGTAAATGTTGATGGACGGCTTCCACCTGTTGACAAGACAGGCGCGACAGCTTATGTAGTAGATGGCATGGCAATTGTGCAAATGGTTAAAATTGGAGGTACGTCTACATTTGGAGAAATGGCTGATAAATACTGGCACATCTTTACAGTTCCACTGAATCAAGAAGACTGCAACAGAGTAGATATAGTTTTTGACAGATATGATAGACTGGAATCTCTCAACGCGGAAGAGCGGCTAGAACGTGGGTCATCAACAGCATTGGAAGTAAAGATTGCTGGAGAAAATACTCCCGTTCCAAAGCAATGGGCCAAGTACATCAGCAATCCAAGCAACAAAAGTAACCTGGTTGCATTTCTCAGCAAGCGGTGGCGTGATACTGGTCCAAATATGCTATCTGCCGACAATTGCGTCATTCTTGCTGGCGGCTTTAACGATGGAATGGATGTTGTTGTCATTTCAGCGAACAATTCGTCGTATTTGGAAGAACTTCGATCAGATAACGAGGAAGCAGATACGCGTATGATGTTGCACGCGCTACACGCTTCAAAGGACCACATGCGTGTTGTTATACAGTCTCCTGATACAGACGTGGCAGTACTTAGTATATATACGTATCGTTCGCTTCACTGTTCTGAACTATGGTTCTGTACGGGCACAAAGGACAAATTGCGATACATACCAATACATACAGTTGCTCAAGTACTGGGCCCAGCCATCTGTCTGTCTTTGCCTGGGTTTCATTCTCTTACAGGTTGTGATAGCACTAGTGCATTATTTGGAGTCGCTAAGAGAAAAGCATTCAATCTCTTAAAGTCATCTGAATGTCATCAGCTTAGCTTAGCCCAACTCGGCGAACATGTTGACTTATCACCGAATACTGCAATTCTATGTGAGAAATGTGTCTGTGAGTTGTATACCACCAGGGATGTGGGAAAGACAGCTGATGAAACCCGTTATTGGCTCTTTTGTCAAAAGAGACAAAGAAATGAAAATCTTCCACCTACATCGAATAGTCTAAAGCATCACACCGAAAGGGCCAATTTTCAAGCTCTTGTTTGGAGACGTTCATTGCAGGCTGTTCAGAATCTTCCATCTCCAAATGGACATGGCTGGAGTATAGTGGATGGTCTACTCAAGCCTGTTCTAATGTCAAAGGATCCTGCTCCATTTGGATTAATTGAACTCACAGCATGTAGATGTCAAAAGTCTGCCTGCAAAAGAACAGATCTCTGTCAATGCAAGGCTAACAATCTACTCTGCACTGAAGCATGCCTTTGTATGGGAGGTGAAATGTGTGACAATGTTCAGCATACAATTGTCGAAGATGACTCTGACACGGATGAGTAACATTCTCTCATTTGCTCACGTGATAAATATGTCCTGCCAGCTTGTGTAGACATGCACTGCATGTCAGTTAAAAGTTTAATTATGAAAAGTGTAGAAAACATGGGCATTGTTGTAGCTAAGGTATTGCTAGTCACAAGAAGACCTAAGTGCCCCAATATGTACAAAGCAACATACGGGTGTCTTAAACGAGGTTGATTATGTATAAATCTGCGATATACGATCACTCCTTTCCATTTTGGTTAAGATTGTATTGATATAACATGCGCTTAAGTTTGTGAAAAATTTACCATTGTGAAAATTGTTTGAGAGCTACATTCAACACCTATTGTAAATGGGCTTCTCACGGGTTAGTGATACCACAATTTTCTTGTACAACACCGCTCAGAATATACCCAAGACATCGGTCTAGCATAATATAGAGACAAACCTTCTGAATACTGGGTGTGCTACGAAACCATTCTTCTAGACCCCTTTTGAAATTTGGCTCCCGGACTACTAAGAGGTGGCCATCTGACAACCTAGAGGTGAACGCGGAGGCTGTGGAGGTAAGCTGCACGCTCAGTTGGTGGCAGTCGTTGTGGCTCTATCTTACTTCCCTTCACAACCATCTGTATATATCGGCCAAATCTCAGAGAAGTAAGCATGTCCTTCTCAATGCCACCATACAGGCAACGCAATAGGCTAATTCCTGCACTGCCAACTTGTTCCTGTGATGTGTCACAACTCCCGATTATATCAGATAAATCATGTACCTCTTTGGACTTGGACATTACCTTCATACGGTTCATCTTACCATGGCCAAACTTGACAGAACTTGTATCGCACCCACTCCAAGCATGAATTATAAGAATACGCTTTCGTATCTTTGCTGGGACGGCATCAGAAGTATCCTTGAGACTATACAATTGCCGACGTTTTGAGAGTTTCACTTCCTTCTTCAAGAAAATGTCTCCCAATCTATCGCCCCAGTGATACAGCAACATTGTGAAGATGTCAGTGTCCTCCGCAACAACTATGACTGGCTGACAATCTCTAGCATAGTCAAGTGTCGTTGATACTATCAGTGTATCTGAGTTATCTTCGTGGCATGGTCCAGCGATTGAAGATGACTTGACAGAAGGCTAATTAACTGGGTCTTGTTTGGTTTATTAGAGAGGAATGCCTCCTGGTCAGCATGATCCTTTGCTGTGACGTTCACCAATATATCAGCAGAGATCTGCTATCGAGCTTGTTCATGGTCCATGGTTGAAAGAACATGCTCATAACCATCAAACACAATGCAACTCATTCTGTACTTGTATTCAAGATATGAACTGCACTGTTCAAGCACCTGAGCATATGTTGCATTTTCGGCGATCTTATATAATGTAGAAGCCATCCCCCATCTATCACAGGCATGCTATGGTGTGGTAATGGGGACTTAGTTTCGTCTATGTTTGTTTAATCAATCTGTCTTTTTCTCCCCAGTTCTGATTTATCCACCATCCTCATGGAAAAGTCTTTGAATAACGAGGTAGGGACTGCCGTCATTTCGTGTCTAAATTAAGGAAGAATATCCTCATCTTCTCTTTGCACTGGTGCAGTACATCGCATGAACAAAACCGATGGGTCAATTCACAGTTTGTTTATCAATCTTGGTTCCCGGGTTAAGGTCACCTAATGTGCGTACCATCTGAGACCTCTTCATGGATGCTTCATTTAAAAATTTACCATCCATGCTCTTTTATAACACTTTACCAACTTTCTCAGTATCATCACAGTTGATGCCATCCTCTTCCACTCAGACCACTGCCCAGCGATCGCAGTTGTGGGATATTGGCATCAAAGCCGTCATGTACTTGAAACCACTCCATAATTTTCCTCATGTCTCGAAAATCGTACTTACGTCTAGTTCTTTCCATGTCCACATGTTGATCACTCGCAAGGTGTCGCTTCACAGTCAGACGTGACATTGCATCATACACAGTAGCACGCGCGTGAATAATGTAGACCCACTGATGCCTCATGCTTTCCGTCATGCCCCTAGCTCGAATCAGCCCACCACAGCTTTTCAGTGACCTCATCAGAACCTGTTCTATAATGAGGTCAGTCCACAGTCCAGACCAAGAGAATCACTTCTTCCTACCATATGCTAACCTTCCTCTACGAATTTCATATGCATCCATGGGTGAGAAGTAGGTAGATTCTGCATTTCCTGAAGATACAGACGAGCACTCTTAGCATAGAGTATATGCCTAGTTGCCGCAAAGAGGTTGGGAATACATTGCTAGGACCCCCTCCCCTCCCACCCCCCATTCCATGGAATGTACCTTCCCCAGTGAGAGTGAACGTTTGGTCTGGTGGAGAACACAAATCTTCTATGCTGTCCTGTTGCATAACTAACTGTTTGTATCGACTTACTTCATCATATGAGATTGAAAACCGAACCGAATAATATTGGAATGATCACAGTTCTCGGCTTCACAGCCTGTAGAATTACTTGGCCTACACTGCTCCGTTTGACACCACGTGAAGGTATCATTTTTTCGACGAGGGTACGAAGACATGATCACCATAACGCTCGTTGAGCTTTCATATCAGTGTCTTAATTCAGAGAAAATACAGCCGCACCAAAAGCTAACTCCACCATCATCGCATGAAGATCAACAATTGAGTATAAATGTAATTCACAAACATTTTCTAGCCAATTGCATAAGACTTCAAACCAATGCCCCATTTCGTCGACAGCAGGTCGCCCCACGGCCTATGAGGTCGGTAATGTACGCATGAACCTCATGTAGCAAAAACGATGATAAACTGCTTTTACTGAAACTAAATCTATGCAACTCTTGAGGCGAGTGCGGATCTTAAGGGAACAGGGATCGGACCTACTGTCACATTGTTCCTCTATACTTTTTCCTTAGCTCTAATGTCTGCACAGACCTGATAACATCCCTCTCTGGATGCTTTCTATCTATTATCGCCCCTCCCCCACATAAGAGGCAATCAATGTCCCAGTCAAATGGATGTAGAGTAGATGATCGTAATCTTTTGGGGGATGGCGCCACTTCCTGCAACCCGACTATTGGTTTCCTGGTGTCAGTGTATCGCTTTCTACAGCCAGCAAGAACAAGCACTTTGCCCATGGGTGTAGCGTCAGTCTTGTTAACCATATATGGATGCAGTTCTTCGTCAATTCGAATATTACTGAAGCGGATTAGTGTTCAAGGCCCTATCTACTCACAGGAATTGGAGGGTTGCATTTCTCAAATGGCTGCAAGCAGATCACGCAGTTTTATCCGTGCATAACACGAGGATGAGCGCTGTAACAGTCACTGCCACTAGCAGTAGAATCAATTCCACTCATCATATCAATGATAGTGGTGCCGAGTGAATTTGACCACAAAATTCGTATAATTGCTTAATTAATTAAACTGAATAAGCCCAAATCCAAGGACTCGCGACTTTAAATCAATAAGAATAAATGGCAATATGCCATACTTCGAACTGTCTAATTAGACACGTGTATTTTATATTGTCTTAAGAAAAAGAATGAAGTCAAGTCATTATACACACTCTGTATAATTATGACTTCGCAGAAATGACATTTGATTTACTTGATAACGAGTATTCTAAATTTACCATGGAACAAATATTTAAAAAATTATAAATGACCAAATATTCAAATTCAAATTCAAATTAAATGTATTATGAGACACCTTAATAATGTATTAGTAAGGGTAATACAGCAAAGGAGATGTTAGATATCATTTTAAAGAAGATCGAGAACAAAGATTTAAGATATCTATACAAGTGGTGTGAGAAGAAAATAAAAACATGCTCAAATTCAAACCCACGCCAAAAATTCTGCCTAAAAGGGATCATTTTAGTATGTGATTCTGGGCGACGTCACAAATCGAATGACAAAAAAAAAATATAGGTGGGAATTTTGTCTAAGTTAGCCCGCCAAAGCTGGCTCCTCGTCCGACTAGACTACAGTGGGAATGCTGCTGTCAATAATTTCAAGATACTCTGTATGTGGAATGCTGGTGTTAACTTTGTCAAGTTATTCTCTGTGACGTGTTGTAATGACGGGCGTCAATAATGACCAGATATTCTCTATGGGTTATTGTAATAACTGGTGTCAATAGTGGTAAGAGAATCCATTTGGGATGCTGGAATACTGGTTTGTCATATGCTATCTTCGGAATTGACCAGTCAATGGTAAATCACAGCTTCACATTAATGATTTGACTAGCTGTCTATCACACAAACAAATATGAGCTAGGCCAAGACCTTGCTGAAAAGCTGCTGCATGCATAAACTAAAATGATGAACTGCCAAACAATATGACATCCCGCAAAAGTCTCCAGGATTACAATTGCATAGGTCAAGAGTTCTAATGACGTCATATGATCTGTAGCTAGTGATAGACAGAGCCACTCCCAACGCTTATGATCATGGACATGATGATGTCATCGTTAAGTCAGAATTGGAATACGCCCGGAGATCCATTCTATATGCTCACTTATGATGTTTCCTCCTAGCTTTTCCTGTATCACTGCCAACCTCACGGCATGATTTGGACTAATTTCTATCACAGAAGTATGGCATCGTGTTATTCGCTCAATAAGTGCATTATATATTCAACACAAGAGCTCCTGGAATGTTATTGGAGCATTATTAGTGGGATTTTGCCAGCAGTATACCAAACTCATTAGTCACAAACCCAGAATTGCTGCCTGGCGTTGTCTGCGAGAAATACATCATATGCTCGCAGACTAGTCTTTGAAGCTTGCTTGTCCCGAAATGGCTAAGTAATTACACTAAGGGATAAGGGAGAGTGGTCTGGGCATTGCGGTGATCGAGTAGACGGATGATTGTGGTGGTTACGCCGTGCCCCTGCTATTATTTTATTTCTTGACTCCAGGTTGTTGGCTACTTGAGCTCTAATACATCAGTCTCTTGCGATTTGAAGTCTATGACGTCATATGCCTTTATCATGTTTATGAAATATAAAACAACGTCATACCATGTTTGACGTCATATCATACCCTTAATATTATCATGTTTATGAAATATATGATGACGTCATACCGTAGGCTGATCAACGTTTATAATGATCATGAGTTAGAGGATTGCGTCATGTTCGAGATCGATCATTATCATGCCTACGGAAGAATACATCAGCTCTTAGCAGTATTCTACATACGGATTTAATAACAGCAGCTGTGCGCGAAATGCTTTGCTATTTTCCGATATTGATTATGGGTCCACGGCCTCATTAAGCGGCAATGTCTATGTAATATGAAGTCACCCGTTGGCATGAATTCGAGACTCTAAATGTCAGCTATGTATAGATTAGCAGATCACGAGCCTGGCTGTGTGTTTATGGACACATTTCCACATGGACGACACTGCTCACCCACTATTTCACATCACCAAGCATGCGATAATACAGATGGATAATGTGATCATATTTAGAAATATTTCCAAGAATTAGATGTTCATCCTTTAATAAATCGGTGAATCCCCTTTCTATTCCCTGGGCCATGGGCAGATTTCCCTTCTCAATCTTCTAACTACAACATAATTTGCGGCTATGTGTCTCAGTAAACTATCACACTTCTCATCCACAATCTGCAAATTTGACATTTGGCATATTTTCGTAATCATAAGCAATCCGTGGATCTGCGGATGTTGGCAGGGTGTATTATCTCATTCCTCATTCCCCTTGTAAGTGTCTGAGTTAGTCGGGGGGGGGAGGGTGGTTAACAATAGCGATTGGGAATTTGATCCAACTTTCGCCTGAAATGTTGTTAACATATTATTACATATATATAGAAATGTGCTTCATCAGGTCATTTTGACGTGCTTTCGCACACAAATATGCCGCATAATCCTTATGAAATACATCTATGTGCGAAAGCTTGTCAAAATAAACTAAGTTTGTCTTCAAAGGTACTACCCTGCATTTACATTCAAAGTATAGTATCAATATCCGTCTAGATATGCAGTTTTTAGTAATACGTCGGATAATTTCAGTGCCTAATGTTGCATTCTGATTGGTCTGTTTCATCCTATGCGACATGGCGTAGTTTACAAATATTTGTGAAAATAGAGACACGATATGACAGCACAAGGACTAGCAACCACAAGAAGAACATTCCCCTTAAACTAGTATTCTAGTTAGAGGTGTTTTCCAATGCAGTTCTATTATTTGATCTTTCGCTGCATTGACAACCACGCTAAGAAATACTTCATACATGGGATCCAAATTTAACTGTCATTCCTAGAGTTTATTCTGAAGCATGCGCTGTTGAGCTAGAAACCATACATTGCAGAATTTGTTCATGTTACATATTTCAATGTTAGTACTGAGGTACCGTATTCTGTGGCACTAGCACGTGCTTTGGTGTGTGGCATTATTGCCTCTACTTCCGTCGTTTCCGTGCGGGAACCGGATGCCAATCAGACCAGAGGCTCGGAAATAGCCTATATTGATTTTCGTCAGCTCAGAGTATCACCGTTTATGTCTGACTGAATAGAGTGCATCAACAAGTACTAAAATGCTGCAAACTTAAGCATATCTCTGAAGATTGTCAACACGTGTTCGCTTTCATATGAGATCATTACGCTTCCTTGGATGTACAGTTTATCTTATTATAATTATACCTGCTAAAATTACACTAAATCACTAGCACGACACAGTCTAAGATCAGGGGCCAGACATTCAAGCTGTCAGAAAATATGTGATATTATAGTGATGTACGTCGCATGTAGGTTGACGTCACAATCAGTTACGTCATGCATGGCGCATCTAAGTCAATCATAAACATTTAATAGTCCGTCAACTTGTATGAATTGTATGCTTTTTACTATTTAATACACCTTTTGTTAAATGTTTTGTAACCAATTTGACTGGCTGCTGTTGCTGTCATATGAATTAGCAGCACCAAGTCAAATTAGTTTTCAATATTTTCAACAACCTACCTGTATAGTTTTCTGGAAATTGAGGTCGATAGATACCAATATGGCCAATGCGTGAACGGAGCTTAGCTAGGAATGGGCGGGCATAGCTAAAACTTGATTCATCCATTCATTTATCTTATTATAATTAGGCAGCTACTGGCTCACATGTTCTCATTGCATATTCTGATTCCTTCAAAGATAATAGGATTAGATCAACATTACTTTTGGGAAACTGTAATAGCCTACACTAGACGCAGAATGCTGATTGACAGCAACAACATATTTATTTATTCAAGATCAAACAAATAAACACATGAGACACGAATATGAGATTGTATGCGCAACGATCTTACCGTTAATGTACACCTAATACTCTCGCAATATACGCAATAATGGACACTACATTAATATGAGAACAGCGGTGCGTTCGAATGGAGTCATTACCTTTATTGCCTAAATTCGAACTAATTTGCACATGATCGAACAGTCCTAAATACCTTCCTGTCATTTGAGGTCGAGTTTCCAATAGGCTTGCCTACTTGGAGGACATTACGAACCATCCAATCCACAAAATCCGCAACAGTAGGCCTACTTAGTCATATTGTCAGCCATCGTTGTATTTCTTTCGCATGACATTTTAAAATTGCACCAATGACGTTATTCAATTTGCATAATAAATAGTGTAAAATAATAAGATGCTTTGGCGTACTAGGACTTACATCGGCAAAATAGCAATACGCACAACGATGTATAGATACCAATATTCTAAAATAGACCATAGTTTGGAGACAGGCTCGAGGAACGTAGACCTATATGTTGTGAAAAAACGTATCTTACTACGTAATGAGGCAAGATATGCCGAAACCCACGCCATGAAAACGAGATCAATTTTACTGGAAACAAGCATTCCTTTGACCTAGTTTGTTACCTGCATGGTATATAATTTTAGGCTCCTTCATTGTCTCAATTTTATTAATTTTACTGTCACACATATAATCCATGCATTTCATTTTCTTCGTTTCGTTTGAGGGCTTTATCAGCGCACCCACTCTTAACCGCACACACTCTTAACTGCATCTACTCTTAACCGCACACAGTCCAGATTGTTGTATTTTTACATACACTAATAATATGAGTGTGTAGGAATAGTGATGAATTGAATTTGGACCTTCATTACAGAAAAGAAATCAATTGTAATACTGATTAACCATTTCACTATCCATATCAAATTGTAAGACAGCATAGACCTATTCGCTTGTGCACAGGCATGCGCAACATAGCACTGCATCTGGTTTTATGCCACATAAATTAAATATTCTTATTATAATAGATTATAATATATTATTATATTGCTCTTATTTCAAGACTCTGTTATCTGATTTGCTTACAAACATAAGTGTGCCTTTCCACCAAAGAGATTGACTTGCTGATTTATCAAGGACATTCACATTATTATCTTTAATAACTGACCAATCCTACAATTATCCTCGTTTTGTCCATACCATTTGTTGAGATTTTGGATATTGTATGAGTAGGCGTTCTTACGGATGCCCGATGATGAGATAGATAACATGCATTCTTGATGCTAACGTCATTTGATAGAGCACCCAATGCATCTTTGAATTCGCGCATCAATTTTTATTTACCAATAGATTCACATATTTTTTATCCATGACAAAACGGCCTATAATAAGAATGAGAATTTAGTGGCCTCACAATCACTAATAATACGTATTACCATTACTACATTCTCTGTCTTAGCATAAGTCTGGCTGTTTTCACACACTCTCTAAAAGTCAATCTCACCTTAATGTAGGACCATTTTTTTTTACGGATCATGGATTTCAGCATCAGCACTCGGCGAGCAGATTCTAGAGTTACCGGTGACCTGACTACTGAAATCACTTGACAAACACATCCTGCAGTAACTGTACAAATGTAAGCTATATTAACCCGATGAGATAATCGAATTACCCGGCAGAATATTTACCGTATATATTATAAATTTATTCTCGCTGCCAGCATGATTTGATAGAGTAATCGATGCAATATCTTACTCTGTAATCTGATTTTCAAACGCACACACGCAGGCACGCGCGCACGTACGTACGCACGCACGCACGCCCGCCCGCCTGCTCGCCTGCCTGCACGCCCGCACGCACGCATGCAGGCTCGCACGCACGCACGCACGCGCACGCACGCGCACGCACGCGCACGCACACGCACACGCACACGCACACGCACACGCACACGCACACGCACACATACGCACATTCACGTATGCACGCACGCACACAGGCTCGCATGCATGCACGCGCACAAGAGCACAGACACAGACGTATAATATATAAAGATCACGCCAATGCAACAATGGCAATAGTACAATGTCAGTAACAACAAGACCAAACCACTCTGTTACCTATTCTTATCGTAACCAAGACCAATTCCCAGATGTATAATGACACACAACAAGCTATCCTGCCATGCAATATGAAGCCCCATAGTCTCATGCTCAGTTCGGTAGTGGCTGCATCTAGTGCACTATGTGTGACATTGATTAATTGACCAGAAGATTAAAGGTTGATGAAGCCAATGTGAGATATATGGGTTTCAGAAATTTGAGGTAGAATATATGTGTGAATTGTATTGCTCCTGGCAATTTGGATGCTGTAGTGTCTACGAGAACTGGGACATCGTTGAGAATTGTGGACAATTCTTATTGAAAATTGTTGATTTCGCGCATAGCATGCGTCATTAAAAAAATAGCAACAATTCTCATCAAGAATTGCCCACAGTACTCAAGTGGGAATCATTGATAACATTACTCAGGATGTCCGAGAAATGAACATAAATTCATCCAATATACAGTAAATATATGGGTTTAGATAAGGTTTAATATTTCTGTGACATTTCCCGTACCGCTGAAAATTGAGGCTAATAAGGAGCTAAGAAATCAGTCTTGATAATGCCGAAACAAACAGTTAGATTCAGTTGAAGACAAATATATATCAGTAAAAATTAGAATAAACGGCACTGACGGGGTAAAGACAAAGAATTCTTTATGAATTTCTTTATTTATTAAATCCGTCTCAGGTGGGCGGTCAAGATAATAAAAATAAGATTATTCTCCTTAAAATATAGAGAGCAGATATGAATTGAGTAAGAAATGATTTCTGTATCCCACCGATACTAATGCTGTTATGCTGCATTTGCCTTTCATCATTCGATAAGCTCTATTCAAGGGTAATAGAGGAACCGATAACAAACTGCAGGTAGGATAGTACTCACGACCACTGTGACGTCACATCAGTGCTGATTATCCCGTCAGAACAGGCTATTTACTTGCTGTTGAAGGGGGCCAATTTGATTATAGCAGTTACAAACACCCCTCGGTAAATCATGTATCTATAACCAGATCTGGCTGAGCAAAACACTGTCAATGTGATAAAGGTTGATTCATACACGCACATATATACATTCATGTCATATGAACACTAATGCTATACATTAGTTGTGGTACGTCATTGGGTATTGGTGCTGACAAGAAACTTATCTATAGCTGGGTAAAACCAAGGGAATCATTTGCGCATTCCTTTCCCTCATCCCCATCTCCCTCAATCTCTACACCAATTTCTGTCTATTTACACACCCACCCACCCCACCCCGCCCCGCTCTCTCCCCCAATCTCTCATGGCTCATTCTCTCTCTCCCCTCTCTCCATCCCATCTCTCTCCCTCCCTCTCTTTCCTCACACTCGCTCCACCCCCAACCCCGCTGTCCCTCGAATCGAATAAGAAAAATAAACATACAAATGCACACATCTATTTGTCTGATTTTGCCGCCATTATAGTATTTGTAACATATTCTCTATGGGAAGTTGGAATGCCACTGTCAATAATGGCAAGGTCCTCTCTATGTGGAATGCTGGTATTAACTCTATCAAGTTGTTCTCAGTGACTTGTTGTAATGACGGGTGCCAATAATTCACAGATATTATCTATGTGTTATTGTAATGCGTTGTGTTAACATAATCCCTTTGGGCTGTTGGAATACTGGTTTGTCATATGTTATGTCATAAAGCTGCATATTAATAATTTTAAAGCTGTAAATCACACAAACTCAGGCTAGGCCAATACATTACTGAAAAGCTAGTGTATGCATAAACTAGAATAATGAACTGCCAATGAATATGAAATCCCCCAAGTCTCTAGGACTCCATTGCGTTGGCCGAGAGTTATAATGACGTCATATGATCTGTAGCCAGTGATAGAAACAGCCACTCCCAATCCTCATGATCATGATGGTGGTGTCATCATTAAGTCAGAATCGGGATACGCCTGAAGATCCATACTCTGCTCACGTATACACACACGCAGATCGCTTCCTCCTAGCGTTCCTATATCACTACCAGCCTCACGGCCAGATTTGGACTAAATTCTATCACAGAAGAAATATGTATGGCATAGCGTTATTCGCTCAATAAGTGCATTATATATTCAACACTAGAGCTTTAATCAATACCAGTGAGCTTTTGTCAACAGTAGACCAACCCCATTAGTCACGAACTCAGAATTACTGCCTGGCGTTGTGTGCGAGTGAAATACATCTTATCCTCGCAAACTAGTCTTTGAACCTTGCTGGTCCCGTAATGACTAAGTAATTGCACTAAGCGATAGGGTAGAGTGGTCTGAGCATTGTGGTGATGGAATAGACGGATGACTGTGGTGATTATGCTGTGGCCCTGCGATTCTTTTATTTCTTAACTCTAGGTTGTCAGCCACTTGGGCTCTAAAACATTAGTCTATTCTGATTTGAAGTCATGTTCTGGGCATGCATTCAAATCTATGATGCCATATGCTTTTATCATGTTTCTAAAATATATAACAACGCCATGCCATGTTTGACGTCATTATCTTTCACTGATCTTTATCATGTTTATGAGATTATGATGACATCATACCGTCGTAGACTGATCAGCGTTTATAATGTTTCTGAGATAGAGGATGATGTTATGTTTGGGACCGATCATTATCATGCCTATGAGACATACGGTATGGACGAATACATCAGCTCTTATCAGTATACTACACGCAGACTTAATAATATATGTGAAATACTTTGCTATTTTCCAATATTGATTATGGATTCGCGGTATCATTAAGCGGCAATGTCTATTAAATATGAAGTCTCCCTTTGGCAAGAATTCGAGACTCGAAATGTCAGCGATGTATAGATTAGCGGATCATGATCCTGGATGTGTGTTTATGCACACATTTCCAAATGGACGACACCGCTCGCCCACTATCTCACACTACCAAGCACGCGATAATACAGATGGATAATATGATCATACGTAAGATATTTCTAGGAATTAGATGTTCATCAGTTGATAAATCAGTGAATCCCATTTCTATGACGCGGGCCATGGACAGATTTCTCTTCTCAATCTGTGTCTACATGAATTATCACACTTCTCATCAACGATCAGCAAATCTGCCATATGGCACATTTTCGTCATTATAAGAAATCCGTGGATCTGTGGATGTTGGCAGGGTGGACTATTTCGTTCCTCGTGAATATTCCCCTTGCGAGTGTCTGAGTTAGTCAGGAAAAATGGTTACGACACCGGTCATTTCTGATTGACTCAACGTCTTCTTGCACTACCCCAGCTTTTCAGCCATTCGGTTATTGTCTTGTGAGAATTGAGCCTTTCGGAACACAGATCACTCTCCTAGCAGTCATTATGCATTAGCAGCACGCAGTAAAATTATTCATCTCGGTCTAGCCTTTTGTCATTCTTTAATCTTTCTGGGTAGAAGTTAAATACAAACGGTCCATTATCTGAGTCAAACGCACAAAGCCGGTATTTGATAGTTCGTTACACGTGCACAATAGCGATTGGGAATTTGGTCCAATTTTGAACTGATATGTTAACATAATATTACAGATACATATATATATATATATATATGTGCTTAATCAGGTCATTTTGACGTGATCTCGAACACAAGTATGCTACATCATCCTTATGAAGTACATCTATGTGCGAAAGCTTGTCAAAATAACCTACGTTTGTCTTCAAAGATACGACCCTGCATTTACATTCAAACTATAGAATCCATATCCGTCATGTTGTCTAGATATAAGAATAGTTAACGTTTGCACACGCGTCTCCATGGAATATGGAAATTAGCAACAACTTTATAAAATTCGAAAAACCTAGTATTATTTCCGGATGTGAGACGATGATTCATGATTAATCCGGCATATGTAGGCAAGAAGCTTACCATAATGAAGTCGAACGTTTCTTTCACGAGCCGCTCAGAGACCACAATACAGTAATATGAGGTGTAATGGGACATGGTATGGGTTTATTGTGTACTTGATTAAGCAAATCTACTCTCAATAAAACAGTGTAGAAATCTACCATAGAATAAAGGCATTGCCCGAAATCGGGTAAAAGGGTTGACTAAGGAAAATAAGGTTAACTTTTCCAACTGAATATCTTAAATGCAATTGGAACATAATCTGAGAAAACAAGGTAGGAGGATGCTAACATTACCATGATAGCATTAGGTTGATTGCCACATGAATTCGTATTGATCTAAATAACAGAGACCGGGACATTCATATGAACGATGTATCAATTCAGTTACTGTTGCCTGCACGGTACCGTCTTAAAGAACAAAGCAAAGATTAAATTGAGATTACATACCTGACATTATAATGGGACTCTCCCAAGAAGCAACGCATAGTCGAATTTCAGGCCAAGGTCATGGGGTTTGTAAATAAAGGGATTAAATTCTCGTGTCCCATTAAAAAGATAACCATTTTACGAGATATAACATGCTTGTTGATTTCTGTGCAATTTCATGACATCATATTCTTTGTAATTATTGGAAGCCTAATTATTAGAGTCTCTTATCTGTACAGCCCTGGGTTTCTAATCAAACAAAAAGACTCCATCTACGGGTCCAACTGTCCAGTTGTTATGTAGCTCCTGAGGCATAACCACTTTGGAATGCGACGAATGTTTACGAATCTCCAGGAGAAATATGAGAAAGCTGTTGTATATTTTGACATTATTCAGTCAAACTAGTGTAAAAATAATGAGTAGAGAATGTGCGAGTGTCACCTACCACATATTTGATACATATTTGAACAACAATTATTGCTACAGTTGTTCAGTCTAATTATTGTAAAATAATCGCCACGGTTTGCAGTTAGAAGTAACTAAAGCATCAACAATCTTGTAATATTATTATCCATACAATCAGCAATCTTTCAAAATCGTTACGTATGTATATACGCAAGAGGGAGCCTATATGCTTTCATGCCAATGGAAAAATCCAGTTTCTCAGACAATCATATGATGCCATAATAAATTGACGTGTGGGCTGGCAGTATTATCAAGGACGTCATGAGTAACTCGATTTAGTCCGTCTTAAAAGCGTAATAGTTCGTCAGGTTGTACGAATTGTATGTCTTTACTTTTTAATAAATATGCTGTTGAATATTTAGAAACTAATTTGACTTGGCACTGTTGCAGCCATAGGCAATAACAACCCACAGTAAAATTGGTTTCAAAATATTCAACCTCCTACCTCTGTAGTTTTCTGGAAATTGAGATTCAGAGAGTGCGGTGAGTGATTGATCCCATGACGGTCACAACATGAGTGAAGCTTAGCTAGAGATGCGCAGGACATAGCTACAACTGGATTCCGCCATAATAAATTAATGTTAGCAGAGGTTACATGTGGATCGTGCATTGGGTAGAAATGCATTGATCGGACAGAAATGTATAGATGCTGTCTTTGCTAAATATTTTATTTTTGCAAGGAAAGCGTATCTAGGCCTTCACTCACTCTACGTACATAGCTAGGTAACTAGATTGAACCTTAGTTAATGTATTGCCTTCGACAGCAACAACATAATCAAATTGCTCTTCATACTGGCAGCCAGTGTCAACTAAAATCAATGATCACCCTTTTAGACTATATAGACTGAAAGCCATTGCAGCAACAATTTCGAGTCGAATTTATGTCAACTGTGCTACAAGTGGCATTCGCATTGTCCGCTAATGATTTTGGCTGAATGATGTTGCTGTCATGCACTACAGCAACTTTCATTACTTTTAATCTCTTTAGAAGATTTGAATAGTTAGAATTATCTTAGATTAAATTTAATTGCTTAGAAATGACTGCTCTGTTTGACTGCTCTATTTGAATTGATAGTCGCCATTTTGGGTTAGTGTTTTGAGTTAAACTACACGTAATTTCCTTATTATACGTGGATGTAGTACGCCCTAGTCCTCTTACGATTTGAATACAATGAGCCGATTTTAGAGCCTTACTAGGTGCTATTGTATGTTCGGTTAATTGCAGAGTCGGACCACGTTCCGATAATATATGCTTAATGTCACGTATATGAGTTTCAGCTCAAGCAATCTTTTGACCACTTAGCAGAATATAAATCTGCTCAGTACAATATGGTGCAGTATGGTAAGCTACCTTATGACACATTATGCGGTACGGTGAGCACAGCACCATAATCTATTATATAGTGCAGTATGCTGCAGTATAGAGGATCTGGACGGCCACATTCATAACACTATTATCACCGAGTCGAGAATTATCATATTGCACGAGGTTTTGCGAGGGCAATGTGGTAATTTTCGGCGACATTAATAATAGTGATATGAAATGGGTCCAGGATTGAGATTCTCTTTATCAAATAAACTGATATTTTGATAAATTCGCCAATAAAGTAGGTCCTTGAAACCTGTTTGAATGTATCATTCTGCGCTCTTAATTTTCGTTGCCATGATGCTTCACTTGCTAAGTCGCCTGACCAATGCACCACAAAAATTAATGACAAACAAAACATTGTTATTTAGGACTTGAAATTACATTTAATTCTATTATGAAAATTTACAAACTTTACAAATGAAACCTTCCGTTGAATATTACACATGTGTTCACTTCGAGAACATGTTGTTTATATGATCAAGTATGGCAGGTCATTATAATGGCATGGTACTGTATGTTATAGTATGGTATGGTATGGTATGGTATGGTATTGTATTGTATTGTATTGTATTGTATGTTATGGTATGATATGGTATGGTATGGTATGGTATGGTATGGTATGGTATGGTATGGTATGGTATGGTATGGTATGGTATGGTATGGTATGGTATGGTATGGTATGGTATGGTATGGTACGGTATGGGATAACATGGTATGGTATGGTATGGTATGGTATGACCTGCCACTATATGGTGCTGTATGATATGACACAACATAACACATCATGGCATGGCACAGCATGGCATGACAGGGCATAGCAGGGTTTGGCACAGCATGGTATGATATAATATGCTAAGGTATATGATATGGTACCGTATGGTACAGTATTGTACGGTACAGTATGGTACTGTTATGTTGTGGTATGTTATGGTATGGTATGGTATGGTATGGTATGGTATGGTATGGTATGGTATAGTATGGTATGGTATGGTATGGTATGGTATGGTATGGTATGGTATGGTATGGTATGGTATGGTATGGTGTGGTATGGTATGGTATGGTATGGTATGGTATGGTATGGTATGGTATAATATGGTATGGTACTGTTATGGTATGGTATGGTATGGTATGGTATGGTATGGTACGGTACGGTACGGTACGGTACGTTACGTTACGTTACGTTACGTTACGTTACGGTACGTTACGTTACGTTACGTTACGTTACGGTACGGTACGGTACGGTACAGTACGTTACGTTACGTTACGTTACGTTACGTTACGTTACGCTACGCTACGCTACGTTATGTTACGTTACGTTACGTTACGTTATGTTATGTTATGTTATGTTATGCTATGTTACGGTGTGCTGTGCTGTGCTGTGCTGTGCTGTGCTGTGCTGTGCTGTGCTGTGCTGTGGTATGGTATGGTATAGTTTGGTATGGTATGGTATGGTATGGTATGGTATGGTACGGTACGGTACGGTACGGTATGGTATGGTATGGTATGGTATGGTATGGTATGGTATGGTATAATATGGTATGCTATGGTATAATATGGTATGGTATGGTATGGTATGGTATAATATGGTATGGTATGGTATGGTATGGTATGGTATAATATGGTATGGTATGGTATGGTACGGTATGGTATGGTATGGTATGGTATGGTATGGTATGGTATGGTATGGTATAATATGGTATGCTATGGTATAATATGGTATGGTATGGTATGGTATGGTATGGTATGGTATGGTATGGTATGGTATGGTATGGTATGGTATGGTATGCTATGGTATGGTATGCTATGGTATAATATGGTATGGTATGGTATGGTATGGTATGGTATGGTATGGTATGGTATGGTATGGTATGGTATGGTATGGTATGGTATAATATGGTATGCTATGGTAAATGGTATGGTATGGTATGCTATGGTATAATATGGTATGCTATGGTATGGTATGGTATAATATGGTATGGTATGGTATGGTATGGTATGGTATGGTATGGTATGGTATGGTATGGTATGGTATGGTATGGTATGGTATGGTATGGTATGGTATGGTATGGTATGCTATGGTATGGTATGCTATGGTATAATATGGTATGGTATGCTATGGTATGGTATGGTATGGTATGGTATGGTATGGTATGGTATGGTATGGTATGGTATGGTATGGTATGGTATGGTATGGTATGGTATGGTATGGTATGGTATGGTATGGTATGGTATGGTATGGTATGGTATGGTATGGTATGGTATGGTATGGTATGGTATGGTATGGTATAATATGGTATGCTATGGTAAATGGTATGGTATGGTATGGTATGGTATGGTATGGTATGGTATGGCATGGTATGGTATGGTATGGTATGGTATGGTTTGGTATAATATGGTATGGTATGGTATGGTATGGTTTGGTATAATATGGTATGGTATGGTATGGTATGGTATGGTATGGTATGGTATGGTATGGTATGGTATGGTATGGTATGGTATGGTATGGTATGGTATGGTATGGTATGGTATGGTATGGTACTATGCTTGGGAACGACCACGTGCATGGAGACATCCATTTGGTGGTTGCTGGAAACTGATGTTTGTCAGTGTTAGGTTGATCACAAGACATAGCTGTAAAAGACCGTTGCCAGGTTCGTTTATTAAGCTCTGACCAAATTGCACCGAGAGGCCACGTGTTGCGTTGTTACTGCCAACCTTGGCATTCGTGTCACCCATTACTACTACAATAGCATGGATGGCTGGGGTGTTGTTATCTGGCATATCTTGCAATTCTGCATAAAATCTACTGACAGTTTCTTCTCCCAGCATCGCTAGGTTGTGTATCTGTCTGGAGTACAGTGATGTAATAGTCTGATGGCTATCAAGTGAACATTTGCATGGTTTTATCCAAGTACCGATGGTGTATGCTACTGCATTGGAGGACTACCTGGAACTATAACCAACCCCATCAACATCTGAAAGCAGAATAGTCTACCAATATTATTTCCCACCATTGGCTAATCTAAGAGCACAGTAAGATCCTCACATTCTATATCACGATATATTAAGCTTATACGTGTGGATAACCTTGTCAAAATGTCAATATTAATTCTCTATACGATTCTACAACCAGGTTCACTCCTATATTACATAATTGTAGTAGCTGGATGGGGTGTAATTCTGTTTTCATTCTCTTTCTTTTGTTTGTTTGGATCCCAATGAATAGCTTCAACCAGGTTCACTCCTACATTACGTTTCCATTGTGTTTCAGTTGCTCTTTGGATCCCAACGAGGAGCTGACTCGTTTTTGTCCATTGATTAAATACATGCATCGACCATGGCACTGGTTCCATTTAATCCATTAGCCCAAACTGTCCATAATACATCACCTCTCCCCAAGTACACTTCAGACGTGAGCCTTATTGATTACTCAATGTGGTCTCTAGAGTGTCTGAGCAAGTCAATAAATGGCGTTGTATAGGGATTACTTGCTGCTTGTTTCATGGATTATTGGGGAAATATCAAATAACTCGTGTAAACAACGTGAGCGATCCGTATTTCCTTTGCCGTAATATACAAAGGAAAATAAATCTGTTGTATGTGTCTTTCCGACATACCTCTACGACAGCCGTACATGCTATAGAAATTAGTATATAGCCAATGCAATTCCGCCTATAATTTAAAAAAACTAAGAGTGAGAACAATTTCTTGAAGCTAACATCGACAGGGTATTGTAGTTTAATCTATGATCAAAAGAGGTAAATAACAAATTTACACGTATGTCCGAGTGTTCTTTGCTGTTATTTATATAGACGTCACTAAATGTGATGGTATCACCGTCACATACTCGTTTGGTGTAGCTGAATATAAATATACACATGGGTAGATCAGTTGATTTTGGCAACTTCCACATAAAAATGCTCTTTATCATGCCAGGATGAAGCAGTCATATGTATGAAACTTGTCAACTTCAACTAAGTTAATCTTAAAACGCACTAAGCTTGAATCATGTCAAGAACTCCAATGCTATTATAAGCCGGACAGCCAGGTGGGCTCCATTTTCATGGTCTTGCTTGGTGTGAGCTGACACGATTTTACCACACAATGCCCAAATACCATTGCACAAGAACACAACAGCTAGAAGAATTCACCGACTAGACGATACCATAGCAGTATGTGAATTCGCTACTTCGTTAGACATGAATGCTCTCAGTCATCTTCACTGCAGTATATGGTGTCCTTCACATGTCTCCTGACCCTTGCAAGCCCATTGCCACCATTTGCACATAAACCATTGTAAGGCAGATGCCCATCACTTCTAGAAGAACCAGTTTATTAGATCTCATTTTCATGATTGCAATTTGCTAAGATCTATCTTCATCTGAAGCCATCTAGCTACACGTTCTCATAAAAAGATGTGGATATGTGCATCATTGTCTCATGAGATATCCCTACAATTCCAGTGATATACACTTATCTCATACATTTTGATTGAGTCTTTCTTAGAATGTGTACTATACGTATCTGTTATAAGTCTCTCATTGGTAGTTCCCCAAAAAGGAGTAGTCACTGACTATTACCCATCTAATGATGGGATTATACAATATATTGTATGCCAGTCTATTAACATCTGAGTAAAATTCACACCCAGCCTTTCGATGGCTAATCTCAGATGAATTACCTCAACTATGGTCCCGCATCAGGTGCCACTTGTCACGAGTAGGCCCTCCAAGTGGACTTCGATGTCTATGACAGCGTCCTGTCAGATTGCTTTTATAATAGCCAACAGAGTTAGAAACACCATTCATCACCCATTTGATGGTGACGTCAAGCACATGTGACGTACTTTATTATGACGTCATTTTAGTGACTCATGTTGCAATCTGATTGGTCTGTTTTCTCCTTTGCGGCATGGTGTAGCTAACAAACACTTGAGAAGTTGGCCCCTGGTGCAGATAAAGACACTAAATCCACGTAAAACGCTGTATGACAGTACAAGGACGAGCGACCAGTAGAAGGCCCTTCCACATAATGAACTAGTATTCTAAATTAAAGGTGTATTCCAATGCAGTTCCATTATTTCCCCTTTCACTGCAATTCCGTGACAACCACGCTAAGAAAGATACATGTATGTGATCCAAATTTACCTGTCATTCCTAGCTTTTATTCTGAAGCATGCGCAGTTGAGCTAGAAGCCATACATTCCAGAATATGTTCATCTTCAATCAACGCTTCCTTGTGTTCTTCACATAGTTTTGTAAGTCTTTGTAGTGAGAATGAGGCGCAACGGCTGAGAGAACCATATAGTAGACTAGCTGACATGGCCGGCATGTAGCTGGTTTCTCAGCACCTTTATTTGGCTCAATTATATCAAAACATGTATTTGCTCGTCTCCTTTGAAGTGACACTATTCCACCTGGTGGGCCGTAGGTATCACCCAGACCATTTTCAGTGGCTGACTGTAAATCCTCAGCAGAACAATCCACCACTTTAATTAAAGAAAGAATAAGAATGTTTTCTGCTAATATATTAGTTCGGTGTCGCAAAGGAGGTGTGAAACCTTCTTCGATACAATCAGATCGGCTAACATCATTGTCATTATCGTCGTCATTATTATCATCTCCAATGAGCCTCTTTTTTCGTTTTTGTTGTTGTGACCATTGCACTTCTGGCGTTATCTTGTTCACATTCTCCAGCCATTATCAGTTTGATTCGATGAGCGATACTAACAATCAGTCACTTTTCTATCATCTAGAGATGGAGATCAGCTAAATATTTACTAGCACTGAATGCCATCATGACACATTGATGCCATACCGTTTATTCGAACTTCTCCTATATAGATAATATTTCTGGTTAGCCTATGGCATAGAATATTGCAAAGAACCGCTAACTCGTCCCTACAAGGCTTGCTCATTTACACATACTCTTTTATTTATTGACATATTATATAAAGTTCGTGTCACATAATTTAGAATACCTAGCTTACAAGCTAGACCATATATTCATTTCATTACCTGACTGTCAAACAATATTTCCGAGAATTCTGAGGCGAACATCCGAGAATTCTGAGGCGAACATCCGGCGTTTTTAATCACAACTGTTGCACGTACACATTAATGGGGTATACCGGTGCAAGAAAACTTCTTGCGTGAAATGACACTGCCTTAACGTGATCACTGACCTATTAAGCGCTTTAGCGTCATGATGGCGTGGTTAGCTGCAGCGCACAAACTGTTGATGAAGAAAAATGAATTACGCATCAACATCAGACACTGATGTATGGCAAAGGCATGCAGATTACGATGCGCTGGATACGCTCGCAGATAGTGATTTATGGAACACAATCATAGATTGAACTTTATGATGCTTAGCACAGAGAGGCCAATGTAGTAATGAAATCTGTGAAGCCAGCTATTAAGTCGTCTTATTTAAGAAGGCAATCTGTTAAACATGGTTATATACGGGGCTTGCTTTTTTACCATTTCATTCATATCAAGTGCAAATTGGTTTTCTGTGTTTTACCACAACTAGTCGAGCATGTGCGGGCTTCGCTATTGGTTTTAGTAGTGACTACGTTATTAAACGGCAGTTCAACACATGCGTTTCAAGTCTAATACTGTATCCTCCGCATTCTTTGGCACTAGCTAATGCTTTTGGTGTTATTGCATCTACTTCGATCGTCTCCACGTGGAACCGGATGTCTGTCAGACCAGAGGCCGGGAAATAGCCTATATTGATTTTCGTCAGCTCAGAGTATCACCGTTTATGTCTGACTGAATAGAGTGCATCAACAAGTATTAAAATGCTGAAAACTTAAGCATATCCCTGAAGATTGTCAACACATGTTCGCGTTCATATGAGATTATTACTCTTGCTTGGACGCACAGTTTATATTATACCCGTTAAATTTAAACTAAATCACTAGCATGACACCGTCTAGGAACAGGGGCCAGACATCCAATCTGTCAGTCAAATATGTGATGTTATAGTGATTTACGTCGCATGTATGGTGACGTGCACAATCAATTACGTCATGAATGGCGCTTCTAAGTTCATCACAAACGCTTAATAATCCATCAAGTTGTAAGAATTGTATGTTTTTTACTATTTAATAAACTTTTTGTTAAATATTTTGAAACTAATTTGAGTGGGTGCTGTTGCTATCGTATATATGCATTAGCAGAAGCCAGTCAAATTAGTTTCAACATTTTCAACAACTTACCTGTATAGTTTTCTGGAAATTGAGATTCAGGGTATTCAAGGTTCGCTAGATACCAAAACGGGCAATTTATGGAAGGAGCTTAGCTAGGAATGGGCGGGCATAGATAAAACTTGATTCATCCATTCATTTATCTTATGTATATTTAAGCAGCTATTGTCTCACATGTTCTCATTACATATTCTGATTCCTTCAAAGACAATAGGATTAGATCAACATTACTATTGGAAAACTGTGATAGCCTACACTAGACGCAGAAGGCTGATTGACAGAAACAAACATATTTATTTATTCTAGATCAATCATATGAACACAAGAGACACGAATATTAGATTGTAGGGACAACGTTTGCACCGTTAATGTACACAGACTACTCTCGCTATATAAGCAATAATGTACACTACATTATTATGAGAACAGGTGGTGCCTGTGAATTGAGTCATTACCTTTATTGCCTAAATTCGAACTAATTTCCTATCATTTGAAGTCGGCTTTTCGATAGGCTTGCCTCCTTGAAGGACATAACGAAATATCCAATCCACAAAATCCGCAACAGTAGGCCTACTTAGCCATATTGTCAGCCCTCGCTGTATTTCTTTCCATGAAAATTTAAAATTGCATCAATGACGTTATCCAATTTGTATAATAAAATAGTGTAACATAATAAGATGCCTTGCCATACTAAGATTTACATCGGCAAATTAACAATGCATACAACGATGTATAGACACCAATATTGTAAAATAGATCATAGTTTGGAGAAAAGCTCGAGGAAAACATGCCTATATGGTGTGAAAAAACGTATCTCACTACGTAATGAGGCAAGATATGCCGATGCCTATGCCATGAAAACGAGGTAAATTTTGCTGGAAACAAGCTTTCCTTTGATCGAGTTTGTTACATGCATGTTAATTTTAGGCTTCTTTGTTGTCTCAGTTTTATTAATTTCACAGTAACACATATAATCTATGTATTTTCTTCGCATTCATACACTCCTAACCGCATCCAGTCTTATCTGCACACAGTCCTGATTGCGAGTTTATACAGACACTAATAGTGTGAGTGTGTAGGAATAATAATGAATGGAATTACGACCTTCATTACAGAAAAGAAAACAATTTCATTACTGATCAAGCATTTCATTCTCTCTCACTATCCATATCAAATTGTAAGTTATCAGAGAACTATTCGCTTATACACAGGCATTTGCCCCATAGCGCTGCATCTGGTTTTATGGCCCATAGATTAAATATTATTATTATTATTATTATTATTATTATTATTATTTTTATTATTATAATATATTATTATATTGCACTTATTTCAAGACTCTGTTGTATGGTGTGCTTAATTCCATAATTGTGCCTTTCTATGCTACTGGGAAATCCATCAAAGTGATTGATTCGCTGATTTATCACGGACATTCACATTATTATCTTTAATAACTTAAAAATCCTACAATTATTCTCGTGTTGTCCATATCACTTGTTGGGATTTTGGATATTGACCGATGATGAGATAAATAACATGTATTCTCCATGCTAACATCCTTTAATAGAGCAGCCAATGCATCTTTGACTACATGCAGCAGTATTTGAATTACCAACTGATTCACATATTTTTTTATCCGTAACATAACTAGCCTACAATAAGAATGAGAATTTAGTTGCCTCTCATTCACTATTACTACGTATTACCATTACTACATTCTCTGTCATAGCATAGGGCTAGTTGTTTTCACACACTCCATAAAAGTCAATCTCACCTTACAGTAGGGCTAATATTATTCAGACGGAGGATTTCAGCACCGGCACTCAGGAATACGATAAGGAGGAATGACGAGCAGATTCTAGAGTTACTGGTAGCCTGACTACTGAAATCACTTAACAAACACATCCTGTAGGAACTGTACAAATATAAGCTATATTAACCCGATGAGATGATTGAATTAGCCGGGAGAATATTTATCATATATATTATACATTTTTCTCGCTGCCAACATGATTTGATAGAGTAATCGATGCACTATCTGACTCTGTAATCTGATTTTCTAAGGTGTGTGCGAAACACACACACACACACACGCGCGCGCGCGCACACGCGCACACACGCACACACGCACGCACGCACGCACGCACGCACGCACGCACGCACGCACGCACGCACGCACACACGTACGCACACACGTACGCACGCACTCACGTACGCATAGACTCTTTTTTAGTCTCAAACATATGTAGTGTTAACGCAATCACTACATGATTTAATGATCACGCCAATACAACAAATACAATAAAAATACGCTTACTATCCTTAAAATATTGAGAGCAGATATGGATTGAGTAAGAAATGATTTCTGTATCCCACCGATACTAATGCTGTTATGCTGCATTTGCCTTTCATCATTTGATAAGCTCTATTCAAGGGTAATAGAGGAACCGATAACAAACTGCAGGTAGGATAGTACTCACGACCACTGTGACGTCACATCAGTGCTGATTATCCCGTCAGAACAGGCTATTTACTTGCTGTTGGAGGGGGCCAAATTGATTATAGCAGTTACAAACACCCCTCGGTAAATCATGTATCTATAACCAGATCTGGCTGAGCAAGACGCTGTCAATGTGATAAAGGATGGATCATACACGTACATACATACATTCATGCCATATGAACACTAATACTATACATTAGTTGTGGTACGTCATTTGGGTATTGGTGCTGACAAGAAACGTATCTATAGCTGGGTAAAACCAAGGGAATCATTTGCGCATTCCTTTCCCTCATCCCCATCTCCCTATTTATCTCTATTTACACCGCTCCTTCCCCCCACCTCACTCCTCACCACCTCTCCCTCCCCCTCACTGTCGCTCCTCTCTCCCTCTCCGCCCTCTCGCTCCACCCCCGCATCCCACCCCACATACACCCCACCCAACCTCACGCTGCCCCTCGATTCGAATAATAAAAATAAACATGCAAATGCAAATTCATTCGTTTGATTCGGCCGCAACTATAGTATCTGTAACACTATGAGCAGTTGGAATGCCGCTATCAATGATGGCAAGATACACTATATGTGGAATGCTCTGGTTAACTCTGTCAAGTTATCTCTATGACTTGTTGTAATGACGGGTGCCAATAATTCACATATATTCTCTGTGTGTTATTGTAATGACGTGTGTCAATAGTGTTAGGATAATCCCGTTGGGATGTTGGAATACTGGTTTATAATATGTTATATTGGAATTTAACCAGTCATGGTAAATCAAGGCTTCATATTAATGATTTGAAAGCTGTCAATCACACAAACTCAGGCTAGGTCAAGACCTTACTGAAAAGCTGTTGTATGCATAAACTAAAATGATGAACTGCCAACCAATATGAAATCCCACAAAAGTCTCTAGGAGTCCAATTACTTTGGCTGATAGTTCTAATGGCGTCTTATGATCTGTAGCCAGTAATATAAAGACCCACTCCCAATGTGTATGATCATAGACCTGTAGATGTCACCATTAAGTCAGCAAATTGGAATACACTTGAAGATCCATACTATGTTCACAGATACACGCACGCAGATATTTCCTCCTAGCTTGCCTGTATCACTGCCAATCTCGCGGCATGATTTGGACTAATTTCTATCACAGAAGAAATATGTATAGCATAATTAGTGTGCCTTTGCCACCAGTAAACCAACCTCAATAATCACAAATGCAGGATTGCTGCCTGGCGTTGTCTGTGAGTAAAATGCATCATATGCTCTCAGACAAGTCTTTGAAGCTTGCTTGTCCCGAAATGGCTAAGTACTTACACTAAACGATAGGGTAGAGTGGTGTGGGCATTACGGCGATGGATTAGACGGATGACTGTGCTGGGTACGCCGCGGCCCGGCTATTCTTTTGGTTCTTAACTCCAGAAAGTCGGCCACTTGAGCTCTAACACATCAGTATTTTGTGATTTGAATTCATGTTCTGGACATGTATGCCTAATCAACATTATGATGTCATATGACTTTATAATTTTTAATGCAATATAAAACAACGTCATGCCATGCATGATAGTCGCTTCTGTTTGACCTCATATCATACACTGCTTTTTATCATGTTTATGAAATAGATGATGACATCATACAATAGAATGATCAAAGTTTATAATGTTTATGAGTTAGAGGATGACGTCATGTTTGAGATGGATCTTTATCATGCATATGTATATATGGTATTGAAGAATACATCAGCTCTTAGCAATATACAACACACCGATTTAATAAAAGCAGCTGAGATGTGCGCTATTTCTCTAATATTGATTATGGGTCCACGGCATCATTAAGCGGCAATGTCAATGTAATATTGAGTCACCCTTTGGCAAGAAATCGAGATTCTAAATGTCAGCTATGTATAGATTAGCGGATCACGAGCCTGGCTGTGTGTTTATGGACACATTTCCGCATGACCGACACTGCTCGCCCACTATCTCACACTACGAAGCATGCGATAATACAGATGGATAATATGGTAATACGTAAACATATTTCCACGAATTAGATGTTCATCCGTTGATGAATCAGAGAATCCCATTTCTATGCCATTAGCCATGGACAGATTTCCCTTCTCAATCTTCTAACTGCAACATGTTTTGCGGCTATGTGTCTCGGTGAACTATCACACTTCTCATCAATGATCAGCAAATCTGGCATTTGACACATTTTCGTCATCATAAGAAATCCGTGGATCTGCGGATGTTGCCAGGGTGGACTATCTCATTCCTCATGAATATTCCACTTGCGAGTGTTTGAGTTAGTCGGAGGAAATTGGTGATGACATCATTCACTTCTGATTAACTCTACATCTTCTTGCATTACCCCTGCTTTTCAGCCACTTTGTTATTGCCTTGTGAGAATTGAGCCTTTCGGAACACAGATCACTCTTCTACCAGTCATTGTGCATTAGCAGCACCCAGTCAAATTATTCATCTCGGCCTAAACTATTGTCATTCTTTAATCTTTCTGTGTAAAAGTTAAAGATATGCGGCCCATTATCTGAGCCAAACGCATAAAGCCAGCACTTGATAGGTCGTTACACGCTTACAATAGCAATTGGGTATTTGATCCAATTTTGGCTTGAAATGTTGTTAACATATTATTTCATATACATATGTATGTGCTTCATCAGGTCGTTTTGAGGTGCTCTGGAACACAAGTATGCGGCATCATCCTTATGAAGTACATCTATGTGCGAAAGCTTGTCAAAATAACCCATGTTTGTCTTCAAAGGTATGACCATGCATTTACTTTCAAAGTATAGAATCCATATCGGTCTAGGCTGTCTAGATATAGGAATATGTTATCGTTTGCATGATGCATCTCCGTGGATATGTACACTAGCAACAGCTTCACAAAATTCGAAAAACTCGGGTGTGACGATGGGCTAGAATCACGATTACTCTGGCTGATGAAGCAAAACAGCATACAATAATGAAGATTTTCTTTCACGAGCCGCTCAGAGACTACCAAACAGTAGTGTGAGGTGAAATGGAACATGAGAACATGATTAAGCAATGTCACTCTCAATAGAACAGTCCGTGGAGAAATCTACCGTAGAATAAAGGCATTGGCCGAAGTCAGGATCAAGGGCTGCTTAAGGAAATTAAGATCAACTTTTTCAACTGAATATCTTAGATTAATTGGAACATAATCTGAGAAAACACGGTAGTAGGATGCTAACATTACCACGATAGCATTAGGTCGAATGCCACGTGATTTCGTATCGATCTAAATAACAGAGATCAGGACATTAATATGAACGAAGTATCAATTCACTTACTGTTGCCTGCATGGTAGCATCTGAGAGAACAAAGCAAAGTGTAAATTCAGTTGACATGCCTCACATTATAATGGGACCCTCCCAAACAGCAACGCATAGTCGGATTTCAGGCCAGGGTTATGGGGTTTGCAATTAAATGGAGTACAGTTCTCGTGTTCCTATTAAAAAGAGAACCATTTTGCGAGATATAAGAGGCTTGTTGATTTCTGTGCAATTTCTTGACTTCGAATTCTTTGTAAATATTGGAAGCCATATTATTAGATTCTCTTATCTGTACTGACCTAGGTTTCTGGGCAAATAAAAAGCCTCTATCTATGGGTCCAACAGGCCAGTTATTTATTAGGTAGCTCTTGAGGTATAACCACATTGAAATGTGGCACATGTTTACCAATCTACAGGAGAAATATGAGAACGCTGTTGTATATTTTGGCAGCATTCAGTCAAACCTTTTAAAGAATAATGAGTAGAGAATGTGCGCGAGTCTCACCTACTAGATATTTGATACATATTTGAACAACAATTCTTGCTACAGTTGTTCAGTCTAATTATTGTAAAATAATCACCACAGCTTTCAGTTGGAAGAGCAAATTGACTGTACGTTGTTACTGACTAAGTCATCAACAAACTTGTAATATTATTATCCATGCAATCAGCAATCCTTCAAAATTGTTACCTAGCTATGTAAGTAAGAGGGGGTTTATATGCTTTCTTGTCAATGGAGGAATCCAGTGTCTCAGTCAATCAGATGCTGTCATAATCAATTGACGTGTAGGCTGAAGCTATAATCAAGTACGCCATGAATAACTCGATTTAGTCGGGTTGTACGAATTGTATGTCTTTACTCTTTAATAAACATGATGTTGAATATTTTGAAAGTAATTTAACTGGGCGCTGTTGCAGCCATAGGCAATAATAGCACCCAGTCAAATTAATCTCAAAATATTCAACCACTTACCTGTATAGTTCTCTGAAAATTGAGATTCAGAAAGTGCATTGGGCGATTGATACGAAGACAGGCACAGCATGAGTGAGGCTTAGCTAGAGATAGTCGGGGCATTGCCACAACTGGATTCCTCCATAATAAATGAATGTTAGCAGAGGTTGCATGTACTTTCATAGGTGGATCGTGCATTGGGTAGAAATGCATTGATTGGACAGAAATGTATAGACGGAGTCTTTGCTAAATATTTTGTTCTTGCAGGGAAAGCATATCTAGGCCTTCACTCGCTCTATGTACATAGCTAGGTAACTAAATTGAACCTTAGTTGATTTATTGCCTTCATCAGCAACAACATAATCAAATTGCTCTTCATACCCGCAGACAGTTTCAACTAAAATCAATGATGACCGTTTTAGACTATGTAGATTGAAAGCTGATGCAGCAACAATTTCTATTTGAATTTGTATCAACTCTGTTACAAGTAGCACTTGCATTGCCCCCTAATTATTTTGACTGAATGGTGTTGCTGTCATGACATTACATAAGCTTTCATTACTTTTAATCTCTTTAGGAGATTTGAATAGTTAGAATTATCTTAGATTCTATTTAATTGTTTAGAATGTGCAATGGTTAGTCGTGCTCTATTTGACTGTTCTATTTGATTTGATAGTCACCGTTTTGGGTTAGTGTTTTGAGTTAAACTACACGTAATTTCCTTATCATACGTGGATGTAGTTTGCACTAGTCTTCTTACGATTTGAATACAATGAGCTAAATTTAGAGCCTTACTAGGTGCTATTGTATGTTCGGTTCATTGCAGCGTCAGATCACATTCCGATAATATATGATTAATGTCAAGTAGATGTGTATCAGGTCAAGCAATTTTGATGTCTTCTGACCACTTAACAGAATATAAATCTGCTCAGTACAATATGGTGCAGTATGGTAAGCTATTTTATGATACATTATGTGGTATGGTAAGTACACCACTGTACCATAATCTATTATATAGTGCAGTATGCTGCAGTATAGAGGATTTGGACGGCCACATTCATAACACTATTATCATCCGAGTCGAGAATTATCATATTGCGCGAGGTTGTGCGAGGGCAATGTGAAAAGCTTCAGTGAGATTGATAATAGTGATATGAAATGGGTCCAGGATTGAGATTCTCTTTATCAAATAAACTGATATTTTGATAAATTCGCCAATAAAGTAGATCCTTGAAACCTGTTTGAATGTACCATTTTGCGCTCTTAATTTTCGTTGCCATGATGCTTCACTTGCTAAGTCGCCTGACCAATGCACCACAAAGATTAATGACAAGCAAAACTTTGTTATTTAGGACTTGAAATTACTTTTAATTCTATTATGAAAATTTACAAACTTTACAAATGAAACCTTCCATTGAATATTACACATGTGTTCATTTCGACAAAATTTGGATGGGCAAGAATTCTTGTTTATATGATAAAGTATGGCATGTCAGTATATGGTAAGGTACGGTACAGTATGATATGGTACCATATGGTACAGTATTGTACAGTACAGTATCATACTGGTATGGTATGGTATGGTATGGTATGGTATGATATGGTATAACATGGTATGGTACTATGCTTGGGACATCCATCTTGGTGGTTGCGGGAAACTGATGTTTGTCAGTGTTACGTTGTTCACAAGACATAGCTGTAAAAAGACCTTTGCCAGGTTCATTTATTAAGCTCAGACCAAGTTTCAACGCCAAGTGTTGCATTGTTGCTGCCAACCTTGGCATCCGTGCCACCCATTACTACTACAATACCATGGATGGCTGGGGTGATGTTAACTGGCATATCTTGCAATTCTGAATAAAATCTACTGACAGTTTCTTCTCCCAGCATCGCTAGGTTGTGCATCTGTCTGGATCACAGTGATGTAAACTGGGGATACTTGTAGACTGGTGGCTATCAACTGAACATTTGCATGGTTTTATCCAAGTACTGATGCACTTGTATGCTACTGTATTGTAGGACTATCTGGAACTATAACCAACCCCATCAACATCTGAAAGCACAATAGTCTACCAATATCATTTCCCACCATAGGATAAACTGAGAGAACAATAGCATCCTCACATTCTACATATATATTAACGTTACACGTATGGTTAACCTTGTCAAAATATCAATATTAATTCTCTATACGATTCTACAACCAGCTTCACTCCTATATTACATAATGTGTAGCAGTTGGATTGTGAGTCTTTTCGTTTTCATTTGTCTTTCTTTTGTTTGATTGGATCGAGACAAATAGCTTCAATTAGGTTCACGCCTACATTACGTTTCCATTGTCTTTCAGTTGCTTTTTGGATAGCAATGAGGAGCTGACACCTTTTTGTCCATGGATTAAATGCATGCATCGACCATGGCACTGGTTCCATTTAATCCATTTGCTCACACTATCCATAATACATCACCTCTTCCCGAGTCTACTCCAGATGTGAGCCATATTGATTTCTCAATGTGGTCTCTAGAGTGTCTGAGCAAGTCAATAAATGGCGCTGTATAGGGATTACTTGCTGCTTGTTTCATGGATTATTTGGAAAATGTCAATTTACTCATGTATACAACGTGAGTGATCCGTATTTCCTTTGCCGGAATATACAAAGGAAAATAAATCTGTTGTAAGTGTCTTTCTGACATACCACTATGACAGCGGTACGTGCTATAGAAATGAGTATATAGCCAATGCAATTGCTCCTAGAATTTCGAAGACTAAGAGTGAGAACAATTCCTTGCAGCTAACATGGACAGGGTATTGTAGTTTAATCTATGATCAAAATAGGTAAATACCAATTATACAGTAGGTCCGAGTGTTCTTTGCTGTTATTTATTTAGCCGGCACTAAATGTGATGGTAATACCATCACATACTCGTTTAATGTAGCTGAATATAAATATACACATGGGTAGATCAGTGGATTTTGGCAACTTCCACACATAAATGCTCTTTATCATGAAGCAGTCATAAACTTGAAAACATGTCAACTTCAACTAAGTTAGTCTTAAAACGCATGAAGCTTGAATCACGCCAAGATCTCAAATGCTGTTATAAGCCAGACAGCCAGGTGGGCTCCATTTTCATTGTCGTGCTGGGTGTGGGCTGATACTCTTGTAGACAACAATGCCTACATACAGTTGTACAAGCACGCACCAGCTAGAACAATTCACCAACAAGATGGTACCATAGCATTATGTGAATTTGCTACTCCGTTAGACATGGATACTCTCAGTTCTCTTCATTGCAGTATATGTTGTCCTTCACATGTCTCGTGACCCGTGCAAACCCATTGCCACCACTTGCCCATAAACCATTGCATGGCAGGTGCTCAGCACTTCCAGAAGAACCAGTTTATTAAATCTCACTTTCATGATCGCAATATCCTATCTACATCTGAAGCCTCCTAGCTACCAATTCTGATAAAAAGATGTGGATATGTGCATCATTGTCTCATGAGATATCTCTACAATTCCAGTAATACACACTTAACTCATACATGTTGATTAAGTCGTTCTTAGACCGTGTGCTATATGTATATTTTATAAGTCTCTCATTGGTAGTCCCTCAAAAGGAGTACCCACTGACTATTACCCATCTACTGATTGGATTACACGATATATTGTATCCAAATCTATTAACATTAGTATCTGAGTAAGATTCACAACTAGCATTTCGATGGCATATCTCAGATGAACTGCCTCAAATAATGGTCCCCCATCAGGTGCCACTTGTCATGAGTAGGCCTCCAAGTGGAGTTCCATATCTATGGCAGTGACAGCGTCCAGTCAGATTGCTTTTATAATATCCAACAGACTGTTTATTAAATACTAAAGATATGAAATTAGTATTTGACGGACTATTTAATACTGATAACGGAGCTAGAGAGGTGATTCATTACCCATTTGATTTTGACGTCAGGCGCATGTGATGTAATTTATTATGACGTTATTTGTTTAGTGATATATCGGTCATTTTCGGTGCCTAATGTTGCATTCTGATTGATCTGTTTTCTTCTTTGTGACATGGCGTAGCTTACAAACATTTGTGAAATTGGCCCTTGGTGCAGATATAGACACTAAATCCACGTAAAACGCTGTATAACAGTACAAGGACTAGCGATCAGTAGAAGGATCATCCACATAATGAACTAGTAGTCTATGTTAGAGATTTATACCAATGCGGTTCCATTATTTCCACTTTCGCCGGGTTACATTGACAACAAATCTAAGAAATACTACATACATTGGATCCAAATTTATCTGCCATTCCTAGCTTTTATTCTGAAGCATGCGCTGTTGAGCTAGAAGCCGTACATTCCATAATCTCTTCATCTTCGATCAATGCTTCCTTGTGTTCTTCACATAGTTTTGTAAGTCTTTGGTGTGTGAATGAGGAGCCACGTCTGGCAGAACTATATAGTAGACTAGCTGACATGGCGGCGGTGTAGCTGGTCTCCAAGCACCTTTCTTTGGCTCAATTATATCAGCACATGTATTTGCTCGTCTCCTTTCAAGTGACAATATTCCACCTGGTGGGTCATAGATATCACCAAGGTTCTTGTCATTGGCTGACTGTAAATCCTCAGCAGAAAAATCCTCCACTTTAATTAAAGGAAGAATAAAAATGTTTTTTGGTAAAGTAATAGATCAGGGTCCAACAGGAGGTGTGAAACCGGTTTCGATACAATCAGATGGGCCAACATCATTGTCATTATCGTTGTCATTATTATCATCACCAATGAGTATCTTTTTTCGGGGTTTTTTGTTGCGACCATTGCACTTCTGGCGTTATCTTGTTCACATTCTCCAGCCATCATCAGTTTGATTCGATGAGTGATACTAACAATCTGTCACTTTTCTATCATCTAGAAATGGAGATCAGCTAAATATTTACGAGCACTGAAGGCCACCACAACACATTGATGCGATACCGTCTAGTCGAACTTCTCCTACATAGATAACATATCACACCTTTGCTTAGAGTATGGCATAGCACATTGCAAAGAACTGGTAATTAGTCTCGACAATGCTTCCTCGTTTACACAGACTATTCTATTTATTGACATATTATTTAACGTTTAGTTATATAATGTAATTTAGAATCCTTAGAATAGCTTACAAGCTAGAGCATATATTCATTTCATTACCTGACTTCCGAGAATTCTGATGCGAACATCCGGCTTTTTTTAAATCACAACTGATGCACGCACACATTAATAGCGTCTAGCGGTGCAAGAAAATTGAATATATTGCCTTTCTTGAGTGAAATATCTTTACAACACTGCCTTAGCATGATCACTGACCTATTAAGTGCATGAGCGTCATGATGGCGTGGTTAGCTGCAGCGCACAAACTGTTGGTGAGGATAAACGAATTACGCATCAACATCAGACACTGATGTATGGAAAAAGCATGCAGATTACGATGCGATGGACAGGCTTGTAGATTGTGAAGTGGCAGACAGGCTTGCAGATAGTGATTTATGGAACACATTCGTAGATTGAACTGTGTTATACGTAGCACAGAGAGGCCAATGTAGTAATGAAATCTGTGAAGCCAGCTAGTAAGTGATCTTATTTAAGAAGGCAATCTGTTAAACCTGGTTATATCCGGGGCTTCTTTCTTGTCCATTCAATTCATATCAATTGCAAATTGGCTTTCTGTGTTTTACCACAACTAGTCGAGTCTGTGCGGGCTTGGTTATTGGTTTTAGTGACTACGTTATTAAACAACAGTTCAACACGTGCTTGTCAAGGCTAGTACTGAGTACTCGCGTTCTTTTGCACTAGCTCCTGGTTTTGGTGTGTGACATTATTGCCTATACTTCGATCGTCTCCATGCGGAACCCGATGTCAATCAGACCAGAGGCTGGGAAATAGCCTATATTGATTTTCGTCAGCTCAGAGTATCACCGTTTATGTCTGACTAAATAGAGTGCATCAACAAGTACTAAAATGCTGCAAACTTAAGCATATCTCTGAAGATTGTCAACACGTGTTCGCTTTCATATGAGATCATTACTCTTCCTTGGATGCACAGTTTATATTATTATAATTATACCTGCTAAAATTACACTAAATCACTAGCACGACACAGTCTAGAAACTGGGGCCAGACATCTAATCTGTCAATCAAATATGTGACGTTATAGTTTCGCATGTATGTTGACGTCACAATCAATTACGTCATGAATGGCGCATCTAAGTCCATCACAAATGCTTAATAGTCCGTCAAGTTGTAAGAATTGTATGTTTTTTACTATTTAATAAACTTTCTGTTAAATATTTTGAAACTAATTTGACTAGGGTGCTGTTGCTGTCGTATGTATTAGCAGCAGCCAGTCAAATTAGTTTCAACATTTTCAACAACTTACCTGTATAGTTTTCTGGAAATTGAGGTTCAGGGAGTTCAAGGTTTGATAGATACCAACACGGGCAATGCATAGACAGAGCTTCACTAGGAATGGGCGGGGCATAGCTAATATTTGATTCATCCATTCATTTATCAGATGAATGCTGATTGACAGCAACAGACATATTTATGTATTCTAGATCAAACATATAAACACATGAGACACGAATATTAGATTGTATGCGCAACAATCTTACCGTTAATGTACACCTAATACTCTCGCAATATAAGCAATTTTGTAGAGTACATTAATATGAGAACAGGTGGTGCCTGTGAATGGAGTCATTACCTTTATTGCCTAAATTAATTTGCACATGATCGAACAGTCCTAAATACCTTGCTGTCATTTGAAGTCGGCTTTCCAATAAGCTTGACTACTTGGAGGACATAACGAACCATCCAATCCACAAAATCCGCAACACTAAGCCTTCTTAGTCATATTGTCAGCCATCAGTGTATTTCTTCTGCATGACATTTTAAAATTGCAATAGTGACGTTATTCAATTTGTATAATAAATAGTCCAAAATAATAAGATGAGTTGGCGCACTCGGATATACATTGGCAAAATAGCAATGCATACACGATGTATAGATACCAATATTCTGAAATAGACCATAGTCTGGAGACAAGCTAGAGGAACATAGGTATGTATGTTGTGAAAAAACGTATCTCACTACGTCGTGAGGCAAGATATGCCGATACCTATGCCATGAAAACGAGATCAATTCTGCTGGAAACAAGCTTTCCTTTGATCGAGTGTGTTACTTGCATGTTGTATAATTTTAGGCTTCTTCGTTGTCTCAATTTTATTAATTTTACTGTCACACTAGAAAATCTATGTATTTCATTTTCTTCGCATTCATACGCTCTTAACCGCACCCACACTTAACTGCACAGTCCAGAGTGTTATTTTATACAAACACCAATAATAGGATTCCGTAGGAATAATAATGAATGGAAATGCGACCTTCATTACAGAAATGAATCAATTTCATTACTGATCAAGCATTTCACTCTCTCTCTCTCTCTCTCTCTCTCTCTCTCTCTCTCTCTCTCTCTCTCTCTCTCTCTCTCTCTCTCTCTCTCTCTTCCTCTCTCTTTCCATATGAAATTGTATGTCATCAGAGAACTATTCGCTTATACACAGGCATTTGCACCATAGCGCTGAATCTGGTTTTATGGCCCATAATTTAAATATTGTTATTATAGTATATTATTATATTTCTCTTATTTCAAGACTCTGTCGTCTGATTTGCTTAGAACCATAATTGTGTCTTTCTATGGTACTGCCAAATCCATCAAAGACATTCACATTTTTATCTTTAATAACTGAAAAATCCTAGGATTATCCTCGTTTTGTCCATTTCACTTGTTGATATTTTGGATATTGACCGATGGATGAGATAGTCAGCATGCATTTTCGATGCTAACATCCTTTGATAGAACAACCAATGCATCTTTGACTACATGCAGCAGTATTTGACTTACCAACGGATTCACATATTTTTTCTCTGTGGCATAACTAGCCTACATTATGAATGAGATTTAGTGGCTTTACATTCACTAATAATACGTGTTACCATTACTGCATTCTCTGTCTTAGAATAAGGCTAATTGTTTTCACACACTCTCTACAGGTCAATCTCACCTTACAGTAGGGCCAATATTATTCAGATGGATGATTTCAGTACCGACACTAGTGAACACGATAAGGAGGAATGGCGAGCAGATTCTAGAGTTACTGGTAAACTGGCTACTGAAATCACTTGACAAACACATCCTGTAGTAAATGTACAAATATAAGATAATTGAATTAGCCGGCAGAATATTTACCATATATATTATAAATCTTTTCTCACTGCCAACATAATTTGATAGAGTAATCGATGCACTGTTTGACTCTGCAATCCGACTCTGCGAAACACACACACGCACGCACGCACGCACGCACGCACGCACGCACGCACGCACGCACGTACGCATGCATGCACCCGCACAAGAGCACACAAACAGACATATAAAAATATATATATATATACATGTGTGTTTCGCACATACTAATTTAGAGAAACCGATTCTTTTGTAGTCTCAAATATATGTAGTATTAATGCACTCACGACATGAGGTAAAGGTCACGCCAATACAACAATGACAATAGTACATTATCAGTAACAACAAACCACTCTGTGTTTACCTGGTCTTATCATAACAACACCAATTCCCAGAAGTATAATGACAGACGACAAGCTCTCCTGTCATATAATATGAAGCCCCATAGTCCCATGCTCAGCTCCGTAGTGGCTACATCTAGAGTACTATGGGTGGCACTGCTTAATTGACCAGAAGATCACAGGTTGATGAAGCCAATGGGAGAGATATGGTTTTGAAATATTTGAGGTAGAATATATGTGTGAATAGTATTGCTCCTGGTAATTTGGATGCAGTAATGTCTTAGAGAACTGGGGCATCGTTGAGAATTGTGGACAATTTGTATTGAGAATTGTGGATCTTGCGCATAGCATGCATCATTAAAAATAGCAACACTTCTCAATAAGAATTATCACAGTATTCAAGTGGGAATCATTGATAACATTAGTCAGGATGTGCCAGAAATGAACAATAAGGAGCTAATACATCAGTCCTGATAATGCTGAGACAAACAGTTAGATTCAGTTGAAGACAAATATATCTCAGTTAAAATTAGAATAAAAGGCTCTGACCGGGCAAAGATAAAGAACTCTTTATTGCGTACCCGTTCCACGGGCACGCTTCTATTTATTGTTGTCTAGAAGAATTGCCTATAGGCGCGACCATTTCGCGCAGGGGATTGTGGCGCTGTGTCTCATGAGATCTCCATCGATACGAGAGCTAGAGAATAATTCTCGGCGCGAAGACACGGCTCTATTTTTAGATTGCTGGATATCTCATGAGTATTATCTTCATGCGCGTGATTCATGGTGAGTTCTCTTATTTGTTCTGGTCCGACTGTAATAGAGTTTGCGCGGCGATGACAGCTTAATTATTTTAATAAACAGCCAACGGAATTCCAAATAACTACTCGAAATAAGTACTCTTCTTTTGCTGGAGGACTGTCTCTTATATGTCTACTTTCGCACTCTATCAAACTGACCACAAATGGCTTCTTGCGGCGATCGTGAGAAATGTCCATTGCATTAGCTACTCGCCGGAGAACTTCTTTTGAAAGTTTACCACTGGAATGACTGGTTGGATAACCGATCCTATAATTCCAGTAGTAAATTGCAAAAGAAAAACCACAATGGTCTCTTGGACGGCAATTAGACATAGGACATTTTCTATGATAATGGATTTTTTTTCTGATCTGTTTCTGCAGCATATGACGTCAAAATTATTTAGGTCAGGTGTAGCTGGACGTCACAATCAAAATGTGTATATGAATGACGTATCTAGCTCCACCAGGAACATTGAATAGCCTGTCAAGTATGAGAATTGCACGTCTTTACTATTTAATCAACATGCTGTTGAATATTTTGAAACTAATTTGACTAGACTCTGTTCGAATTGTATGTCTTTGCTATTTATTCACCAGTCATTTTATATTTTCGATCTGTAACTGAAGGATATGACGTCATAATCAATTACGTCATATTAAAGCTGACGTCACAATCCAAAATGTGTAAATGAATGGCGTATCGATTTCAGTCATGAACATTGAATAGTCCGCAAGTGTACGAATTGTATGTCTTTACTGTTTAATCAACATCGTGTTGAATATTTTGAAACTAATTTGACCTGGTGTTGTTGGGGCCAGAGGCAGCAAACCTTTAAAAGCACCCAGTCAAATTAGTTTCAAAATAGTCTATATAGTTACCTTGAAATTGTAAGTCTGGGAATTCATTATTCAGCGTAAATATATACATCGATTCCAACACGCAAAAAGGGGTGGAGCTTAGCTAGAAATAGGCGTGGCATACCTAGAAATGGATCTCTCCATTGAAATTGTCATGAGCAAATTGAGCATTACATGGCGAATACCACTTGGTAATGCGTGGCCCACACAATATGGACCACTTGTATTAAGAGACCACCCATATTTATAGGTCACATATTTTAACAAGGCTAATCACAGATTGTTGCCCTTAATACAATATACTCGTCCTCTGACGGAGGGAGGATAATTAATACCACTTGCTAATTGGAATTTTCATTTTGTCTATCCATCATATTACGTCATATGATGTCATAATCAACGACGTGACGTATATGATGACGTCATAATCATGGCAGACTCGATATAGTCCCTCTTAAATGCTTAATAGTCCGACACCTTGTACGAATTGTATGTCTTTGCTATTTACAAAACATGCTGGTGACTATTTTGAAACTAATTTGACTGGGCGATGTTACTGCCACAAGCATCAACAGCACCCAGTCAAATTGGTTTCAAAATAGCCATACCTTACCTATAGTTTTCTTGAAATTGATAGTCAAGAAGCTCAGAGATCCATCGATAATAACACGAGCGCGGTATTAATTTATTAATAAACCATCCAGATTCAGTGACTGATTGACTAACGTTAGGCCTATGGAAGTCATTTCAAGCAACCGCCACCAAGATGTGACTTACCTGGGCACAATTGTGTGTTTTTCTAATAAAATCCTTTAGAATGTTTAACACCGAAATTTCAATATCTCAGATAAAGACAACTATATGAATATCTGTTTAATACTTTGACTGATAGCCCACCCCACTCTACCCACCTACTTGTTGCTATCATAGACCTGTATTAAGTATTGCAACGACAACGACAGTCCATGTAAGCCTATCCTCTTCTTGTATTGTATTTTAACCCTTTCATGAGGAGGCCGCTAAAACCGGCCTCTACAGTGATCTTGAGGAATGTCAATTTGCAGGTCAAGAGAAAATAGGTTTTGAAAATTCACCACTGGAATGAATGGCTCGATAACTGAGCCAGTCATTCCAATGGTAAATCTTTGTAAACAGTCGTCTCTTGGCCTGCAAATAGGCATTCAAGAAGCAAATGTTTTCATATTCTTGACCCAATTTAGGTATTACTAGGTTAGGTTAATAAATTATAAGGACGACGATGACGACGATGACGAGTATACCATGTACCATGTCTATTTTACCGTTCCCGTATTGGATTAGAGTATCAGACACTAGGCTGAACATGCAGATTCACATTTGTTACATTCAAGATAGGGCAAAAATTACAGACGCAAATTTGTTAACATGCTGGACATCTTCTACGAGCGGCGTACTATGTGTGTGGTAAATTTCAAAAGAGAAACATGTATAATATTATTGTAGAGTGTGAGAAAGTAGATAAAATTCACTAAAAATAATGGATGTGTGATTATCAGTAGTATCCTCTTGCCTTTTTTGGTCCATTAGTGGGAACACATCCATGTTGGACCAATGCAATTATGCAGCAGCATTGATAGACTACCAATGCTCCAAATTTCCAGTCAAAACGGCTATCAATAATATTGTAGCAGATTGTTGAATACAGAAATCTACCTATAGTGTAGGTCTATGCTTGTGCTAAGTCAAGAAGGTATTCAGTAAATTTGGCCACAGTATTTCAACCAAATAGCTAGATAGGTATATGAATATGCTAGTGAAGTAATGGATTGAGGTAAAAAATTTCTACCATGAAGTAATTTCGTAGTGCACAATTTTCTACAGAAAATTTGCTTAAATCTTGGGTGATTCATAGTTTTCGGTGCCCTATTGTCTGTAGTATGTCCAGCCCCATAATTTGCCCCACATAGACTTGAGCTTTAATATGCTAGTTATATTCCGAATCTAACAAATTCTAGATGAAGTAATTTTAATACACAAAATTTAGCTTAAATGATGGTGTATTCGTGGTTTTCGGTACCCTACTGTCCATAATATGGTCGGTTCCAGATGTATAGAATTTTCGAATATGCTAGTTACATTGGGAATTTAAAAGAATTCGAATGTGAAGTATTTTCGTAGTATGCGATTTCATAAATTTGTTCCAATGTTGGCAGATCTGCGGTTTTCAATACATTACCGTCTGCAATATGTGTGGCTACATAATTTCACCCATATGGTTAGATAGGGATATGAATATGCTAATGAATCTTGAGATTTCTACCACGTAGTAATTTCGTAATATTCAATTTAGTAGCCACGGACAGTTGTCAAATGCCAACAATTTACTATATTCAGTATTACAATCTCAGTTCTCGGTTTGTAATAATTTTTTTACATATAGCTGTATATAACTGAATATGTACTACTGCTTTTGCACGATTCTACCATCAAGTAAGTTGGTAATATGTAGTTATATATTCGCCATATGGCCCCATTGTAATATGGTTGGTTCACATTCACCACATTCAGATAGGTGTCGATATGTCCTGACATATCGCTCATAATGGGTTCAGCCCAGAATATCACCCAGATGTTTAGATAGGTATAGACATAAGCTTACGACGTAGTGAGATAAAAAGATTTCGTATCGTAAATAAGCTCAAACTTAGGCTAATTCATGGTTTTTCATTGCAATACATTCACCCCCAGAATTTCACCCACAAATACCTATAGGAAATATGCTAGTTGTATTCCGAATTGAAAAAAATTCTACAGGAACATAATTTCATAGTACACAATTCCACACCGAAAATTGGCGCAAATTCTGTCAGATCAACGATTTTCTGTACCATACTGTTTGCAATAGGCTCGCCCCCAGAAGTTCACCCATATGGTTAGATACGTATATGAATACGCTAATAAAGTATCAACGGTTTAAAAAAATGTTACTATACAGTAATTTCGTCATATGCAATTTAGTAGTAGCACACCATTGTCAAATTCCAATAATGTACAATATTCGGTACCAGAATTTCTCTACATGCCTTGTAGCCAGTTTTCGAACATAAGGCCATGTAGAACTCACTATATTCTCGTGCTGTGAGAAATATTGTAATAATTCTACCACCAAATATTTATTATAGTAATGAGAAAATATTTCTATATATCCCATGTTTTTAGCCACGTGTACTGGTAGAACCTGACTTATCAGGCTAATACCCTAACAGTTGTACATATGGTCAACAAGATCGTCATCATTACAATGGTTGATGCCGATTTTGGCCTTTTTGTCAGGCAAAAATATTTGATTTAATAGTTTGTCACTGTTTCAAGTAAAAATATCGTTTTATGGGTGACATAGATACGATAGCTAATTGGAGAAGACTAGGTTCACGGTATTTGTTCTATCCTGGCCACTTAACTTTGTTGAAAAGATTATCCGTCGACACAGATCGGGGTCCTGTATTGCATCAAAAATATACTTGCTTTGTTCATTTCACTAGCATTGCAGTGTATCTTTCACCAATTTTTTTTCGGGTAATAAGCTCTTCACCTCTGTTTAAGAAGGTATCAAGATTTAGGTTTAAAATATTCTTTACAGTCTTCTTTAATATGTTTGAATGGGTGTCACGGTCTGTACTGCTTCGTGCGCCGATTTTCTACTGACTGGTTGCCAGTTCTGTTGATTTCTTTATCTTTACAAGTTGTTGATACCTAATGACCCAAATTTGATCTGTTTCTCTCTGTTGATGCAGTAGTGCAATTTTCTCGTCACTGGCTGCTCTTAATGTTGTCTGTTCCTCTCTCTGTTAAGGGGTTTGGCATGGAGAAAAAGGATGGATGGAAAAATTGATGGACTTACCAAAAATATAAGCTGCCTTTCCTAGCCCATAGCTAATACTGCCCATATCTTTTTTGCATGAAATATTCCTTCTTTTGTGGTATTGTCCGACTATATTTTTGTCATGAGTGGCTTGTATGCCTTTATATAACTTCATTTTTTCATGAAACTGTTAAGTTTATTCTCGGAATTATAATAACCTCCGGGCACGCTATTTACCATTGATGCCTTGCATCAATATGTGTACTTGTTAATTTCTTTATTTAGTAAATCCGTCTCAGAGGGGCGGTCAAGATAATAAAAATTAACTTACTATCCTTAAAATATAGAGAGCAGATATGAATTGATTAAGAACTGATTTCTGTATCCCACCGATATTAATGCTGTTATGCTGCATTTGCTTCTCATCATTTGATAAGCTCTATTCAAGGGTAATAGAGAAACCGATAACAAACTGCCTGTAAGATAATACTCACCACCACTGTGATGCCATATCAGTGCTGATTATGCCTTAACAACAGCCCATTTACTTGCTGATGTAGGGGGCCAATTTGCTTATTGCAATTACAACATCCCTCGGTAAATCCTCGATATATAATCAGATCTGGCTGAGCAAAACACTGTCAATGTGATAAAGGATGATTCATACATGCACATACAGACATTCATGCCATATGAACACTAATGCTATGCATTAGTTGTGGTACGCCATTGGGTATTGGTGCTTACAAGAAACGTATCTATAGCTGGGTAAAACCAAGGGAATCATTTGTGCAATCGTTCCACTCGTGCCCATCTTCCCCCAATCTCTAAGCCAATCTCTGTCTATGTACACTGCTCACATCCACCCACCCTCTCTCTCACCACCCCGCTCCCAACACTCTCTCTCTCTCTCTCTCTCTCTCTCCCTCTCTCTCTCTCTCTCTCTCTCTCTCTCTCTCTCTCTCTCTCTCTCTCTCTCTCTCTCTCTCCACACTCGCGCTCCATCCCCACCCTGCTGTCCCTCAAATCGAATCGTAAAAATAAACATGCACATGCACACATCCATTCAACTGATTCTTCCGCCACTATAGTATCTGTAACATGTTCTCTATGGGCAGTTGGAATGCCGCTGTCAATAATGTCGAGGTCCTCTATATGTGGAATGCTGATGTTAACTCTATCAAGTTATTCTCAGTGACTTGCTGTAATGACGGGTGCCAATAATTTACAGATATTATCTATGGATTATTGTCATGACTTGTGTCAATAGTGTTAAGATAATCCTTTTGGGCCGTTGGAAACTTGGTTTGTCATATGGTATATTCGGATTTGACCAGTCAATTGTAAATCAAGGCTTCATATTAATGATTTGAAAGCGGTCAATCACGCAAACTCAGGCTAGACCAAGACCTTACTGAAAAGCTGTTACTAAAATGATGAACTCTCCTCAATACGAAATCCACCAAAAATCTCTAGGATTCTAATTGCGTTGGCCGAGAGTTCTAATGACGCCATATGATCTGTAGGCAATGATAGAAAGATACACTCACAATGCTTATGATCATGGCCATGATGATGTCATCATTAATTCAGAATTGGAATACGCATGAAGATCAAATACTATGCTCGTGGATACCCCCACACAGATGCTTCCTCCTAGCATTCCTATATCATTGCCAACAGAAGAAATATGTATGGCATAGTGTTATTCACTCAATATGTGCATTTTATATTCAATATTAGAGATCTAATCAATGCGATTGGAGCGTTATCAGTGAGTTTTTGCCAACAGCAAACCAACCTCATTAGTTACAAACTCGGAATTGCTGCCTGCCGTTGTGTGCGAGTAAAATACATCATATCCTCGCAAACTAGTCTTTGCAGCTTGCTTGTCCCGAAATGGCCACGTAATTACACTAAGCAATAGGGTAAAGTGGTCTGGGCATTGTGGTGATGGATTAGATTAGGTGATTACACCGTGCCCCTGCTATTATTTTATTTCTTGACTCTAGGTGGTTGGCCACTTGATCTCTAACACATCAGTGTCTTGTGATTTGGAGTTTTGTTCTGGACATGCATGCATATCTATGATGTCATATGCCTTTATCATGTTTATAAAATTTAAAACAACGTCATGCCATGTTTGACGTCATTATCATAAACTGATCTTTATAATGTTTGTGAGATATATGATGACATCTTACCGTCGTAGAATGATCAACGTTTATAATGTTTATGAGTTAGAGGATGACATCATGTTTGAGGCATTATTATGTCTATGAGACATACAGTATGGACGAATACATTATCTCTTAGCAGTATACTACATGCGGGATTAATAAAATCAAATGTGGGCGAGATGCTTTGCTATGTTCCAATGTTGATTATGGGTCCATGGTATCATTAAGAGGCAAGGTCTATGTAATATGAAGTCACCGTTTGGCAAGAGTATGAGACTCTAATTGCCAGCTATATATAGAGTATCAGATCATGCATGAGCCTGGCTGTGTGGTTATGGACACATTTCCGTATGGAAGACACTGCACGCCCACTATCTTACACCACCAAGCAAGCAATAATACAGATGGATAATATGATCATACTCACAAATATTTCCAAGAATTAGATGTTCATCTGTTGATAAATCAGTGAATTCCTTTTCTATGTCGTGGGACATGAGCAGATTTCCCTTCACAATCTGCTAACTACAACACGATATGCGGCTATGTGTCTCAATGAACTATCGCACTTCTCATCAACGATCAGCAAATATGACATTTGGCCTCATGAATATTCCCCTTGTGAGTGTCTGAATTTGTCAGGAAAAATGGTTACGACATCAGTCATTTCTGATTGCATTACCACTTCTTTTCACCAGATTGCTTTATGAGAATTGAACCTTTCGGAACACAGGTCGCTCTCCTAGCAGTCATTATGCATTAGCAGCACCCAGTCAAATTATTCATTTCGGTCTAACCTTTTGTCATTCTTTAGTCTTTCTGCGTAAAGGTTAAAGACCACCAGCCCATTGTCTGAGCCAAACGCATAAAGCCAGTAGTTGATAGGTCGTTACATGCTCAGAATAGTAATTGGGGATTTGATCCAATTCTGGCCTCAAATGTTGTTAACATATTATTACAGATTATATACCTTAATCGGGTCATTTTGACATACTTTTGCACATAATTTTGCAGTATCATGCTTATGAAATAGATCTTTGTGCGAAAGCTTGCCAAAATAACCTACGTTTGTCTTCAAATGTACTACCCTGCATTTACATTCAAAGTACAGAATCCATATCTGTCTATGTTGTCTAGATATAGGAATATGTTAACGTTTGCATGAGGCGTCCCCATGGAATATGTACACCAGCAACAGCTTCACAAAATCCGAAAAACTAGTATTACTTCCGGATGTGAGACGATGATTCATGATTACTCTTGCTTATGAAGGCAAGAAGCTTACAATAATGAAGACGGACGTTCCTTTCACGAGCCGCTCAGAGACTACAATATAGTAGTATGAGGTGAACTGGGGCATGAGATGTGGTTATTGTGCACTTGATTAAGCAATTCTACTCTCAATAGAACAGTTCGTGCAAGAAATCTACCGGTGAATAAAGGCATTGGCCGAAGTCAGGATAAAGGGTTGCTTAAGGAAAATAAGGTTAACATTTTCAACTGAATATCTTAAATGCAATTGGAGCATAATCTGATAAAACAAGGTAGGAGGTGGCTAACATTTCCATGATAGCATTAGCTCAAATGCCACGTGATTTCGTACCGATCTAAATAACAGAGACCAGTGCATTACTATGAACGATGCATCAATTGAGTTGCTCTTCCCTGCATGATAGCGTCTTGGAGAACAAAGCAATGCGTGAATTGAGTTGACATACCTCGCATTATAATGGGATCATCCCAAGCAGCAACACAGTCGGAGTGTATGTCTTTACTATTTAATAAACATGCTTTTGATTATTTTGAAACTTATTTGACTGGGCGCTGTTGCTGCCATATTTTCAAAATATTCAACAGCTTACCTGTATAGTTATCTGGAAATTAAGATTCAGAGAGTGCATTGCGTGATTGATCGCAAGATGGGAACATTGTGCGTGAAGCTTAGCTAAGGTTTGGTGGGGCATAGCTACAACTGGATTCCTCCAAAATGAATCAATGTTGGCAGAGGTTGCATGTACTTTCATTGGTGGGTCATGCATTGAGTAGTAGTGCATTGATTGGACAGAAATGTATGGAAGCTGTATTTGTTAAATATTTTGTTCTTGCTGCGAAACCGTATTTATGCCTGCACTCGCTCTATGTACATAGTTAGGTAACTAGATGGAACCTTCAGTGATTTATTGCCCATTGTCAGCAACAACATTATCAAATTTCTCATCATACCCATAGCCAGTTTCAACTAAAATCAATGATGACCCTTTTAGACTATATAGACTGAAAGCTGTTGCAACAACAACATCTATATTTGAATAGTTAGAATTATCTTAGATTATATTTAATTGGGTAGAATTCGCTGAGATTCTTTTGCATCTCTACATGATATGTTAACAGCCACCACGTTGATTGGCATTGGATTAATTATTATTCTCCCTGTTAAGACTCTCTATTTGTTTGGATATAAATGAGCACATAGCTTCTGGTGGCTCTATCTGCCTGCTCTGGTTGACTTGATAGACGGTATTTTAGGTTAGTGTTTTGAGTTAAAGTAATGTGATTTCCTTATCATAAGTGGATGTAGTCTGCCCTAGTCTTCTTACGATTTGAATACAATGACCCGATTTGAGTGCCTTGCTAGGTGCTAGTGTATGTTTGGTTAATTGCAGAGTCATATCATGTTCCAATGATATATGCTTAACGTCGAGCATATGAGTATCCAGTCAAGCAATCTTAATGCCTTTTGATCACTTAACAGAATATAAATCTGTTCAGTATATTATGATGCTATATAGTAAGCTACATTATGATACAGTATATGGTATGTTAAGTATAGCACTGTACCACAATCTATTATATAGTGCAGTGTGTTGCAATATGGTACATAGAGGATCTGGACGGGCAATATCATTTCCCACCGTCAGGTTGATTACAAGACATAGCTGTAATAGCCCTTTGCCAGGTTCGTTTATTTAATCCCAGACCAAATTTCACCGAGAGGCCAAGTGTTGCGTTGCTGCTGCCAACCTTGGCATTCGTGTCACCCATTACTACTACAATAGCATGGATGGGTGGGATGTTGTTATCTGGCATATCTTGCAATTCTGCATAAAATCTACTGACAGCGTCTTCTCCCAGCATCGCTAGGTAATGCATCTGTCTGGATCACAGTGATGTAAACTTGGGATACTTGTAGTCTGAGGGCTATCAAGCGAACATTTGCATGGTTTTTATCCAAGTACCGTTGCACTTGTATGCTACTGCATTGTAGGACTACCTGGAATTATAAGCTACCCACCAACGTCTGAAAGCATAATTGGAATACGCCTGGAGATCCATTCTATATGCTCAGTGTGGTACACACGTTTCCTTCTATCTTTCCTATATCACTGACAACGTCACGGCATGATTAGGACTAATTTCTATCACAGATGAAATATGTATGGCATAGCAGTATTCTCTCAATACGTGCATTATATATTCAACTAGAGATTTAATCAATGTGATTGGAGCGTTATCAGTGAGCTTTTGCCACCAGTGAACCAACTTCATTAGTTACAAACTCAGAATTGCTGCCTGACGTTCTCTGCGAGTAAAATGTATCATATGCGCTCAGACTAGTCTTTGAAGCTTGCTTGTCCCAAAATGGCTAGGTAATTACATTAATCAATGGGCGATAGTGGTATCGATTGGACGGATGAAGGTGGTGTTTACGCCGGGGCCCTGCTATTCTTTTAGCTCTTGACCTTAGGTTGTTGGCCCCTTGGGCAATAATACATCAGTGTCTCGTGTCATGTCTTGACATGCATGCCTAATCAAGTTTATGATGTAATATGCCTTTATGATTTTTATGAAATATAAAAGAACGTCATGCCATGCATGATAGTCGCTCCTGTTTGACCTCATATCATACACTGACCTTTAGCATGTTAATTGAGTTAGAGGAGGATGTCATCTTTGAGACTGATCATTATCATGCGTATGAGATGGTATGCAAGAATACATCAGATCTTAGCAGTAGATCACACGCGGACTTAATAACATCAACTGTGTGCGATAATCTTTGTTACTTTCCAATATTGATTAGGGATCCACGGCATCATTAGCCGCAATGTCAGTGTAATATGAAGTCACCCTTTGGCAAGAATTCGAGACTCTAAATGCCAGCTATTTATAAATTAGGTTATCACGAGCCTGGTTGTGTGTTTAATAGTCCGCAGCATGTAGATGATACCACTGTCATCACCCATCATAAGACAAATTCATAATGATTTGCCCAGACGAGTGTCCAGTCATACCTGTAATGATACCTAAATATGAATGCATTGAAGAGTGCAATTTCTTTGGCTGATATATTTATATTGACTGTCGTGGCCGGAATGAACTCAGACAACGCTTGACAATTAACCATTCCAGAGTAACTATCCATCATCTGACATCGGATGACGTCATAATCAACTCAGGGCGTGTATGATGACGTCACAATCATTACGTCACAAAGGGTTCCATATAGACCATCATCAAATCTCAATAGTCATCAAATCTCAAATAGTCAGACACGTTGTATGAATTGTATGTCTTTGTAATTCTTTGCTATTTAATAAACATGCTGTTGAATATTTTGAAACTAATTTGACTGGCCGCTGTTGCTGCCTTCGGCCTGCCTTAGGCATCAACAGCACCCAGTCAAATTAGTTTCAAGATATTCAACAGCTTATCTGCAAAGTTTTTTTATAGCGTATTAAAATAACGTATTAAACTGTAATTCACCTTTCCAGAGTACTCACCCATCATATGACGTCATAATGAACCGTGTGATATGTAGAATGACATCATAATGAACGATGGCATGAATGACGTCGATAAGTACATCACGAATTCACATTTGAAGACGGTCTATGCGTTGTTGTACAAATTGTTTGCCTTTACTATTTAATAAATATTCTGTTGAATATTTTGAAACTAATTTGACTGGGCGCTGTTGCATGATAGGTCACTGTTCTCTTAGCTGGCCATACATTAAGTTAACACATTTACAAATCCTAAAAAATTTATCAATTTAAAGATGCATCTTCACAGTAAATGCTTGAAAATAAAATTGTTAAAATTGAATACTTTTAGAGGCTTAAATTATATGGCTATATGTATTGAAACGAAATAAATGTTAACATATGATGATTTCATTCCGTATAAATTAATATAATTTTTTTAGTTGTGAAATTGAATTACAGGCACGAGCCTCTAATTCAATTTCACAACTCAAAAATTATATTAATTTATATGTAATTAAATCATCATATTGTAAATATGGGATTGTATTGTGGAAAGCCATGACCCCGCAGGAGGTCTTATATTTCAAGTAAGTCCCAAAAGAAATTGTGCTTTGAAAATACCAGGTGAGCTAAGGTCCAGATGACATCGTTATTTAATGATATATTTATGATTCTGATAAATTGAGATCAGCACAATAGCTGATGATATTGTTTAGTAAACATCGGCCAGGCATGTTTTTGGTAAATGGTTAGAGTGCTGGATATAGCACGGTGATGCTAATAGATGGAATTAATAATCTAATATTTGAAATAAGTGAATTGATTGGAAAAGATTCTATGGTTCTGAGTTGACGTGTATTTGAAAATAGTTTGGATAAAAGTTGTTGCTGTTCAGTCGGCACACACTTTTATGATATTCAGCAGTTGTTAGGTATGGTAATTTAGAAAAATAATCGATGTGTAATAATCAGTGTTGGGATGAGTGAAACTGAACGTGACAAACGGACTTAGTTGATGACGTAGGTGATCAGGTCTCTCACACTAGGTCGAAACAACACCACCTGGCAATGAGATCATACAGCTCATGTGCCTATACACCCTAGGATTCTCGAGACTTCTCCATCAATAGGCAATGGACATGACATGGACATTGTAATGTCCTTTAGGAATTAATAACACAATCGAAAATTGTATACCAACTATATGTCACTCTGGCGTGCAACAACAACACATTCCGTAATGTTGTTAGTTAGCTGACAGATCACATCAAATCAGAACCGGTCTCCACCGCTGTGTCTATGTGAGGCACCATCTCCATGGAAGAATAGGACAGAGGATGATTGGCTAGGATTACGTCATAACCAACCAGCATCGGTCAAACTCTGTAGTAAAGATCAATGTAGAATAGGTGTGTACATCAGGCAAGGGGATGGAGGGATCGCTGATTGGTTGAAAAGACCAACATTTATCAGGCCAGAACTTCTAGGAAGAAATAAGCGGAAGTTGATTGCTGGACTGATTGTTCAACCAGTCAAAGTGTGCTTATGGAATACCTAGAAAAGTTGTAGGAATAGATTTTGGAGAAATCTAATTATTAGCATCATTATAGAACTTGGTTAGAGAGGCAGATTAAATTGTATATAAGGCAAGATTTCGATCTTATAATTTAATCAATCCACCATCGTGATTCACTGAGCGTCTTGCTGACGTTCAGTTCGTGAGCTATTGCTAGGCATAACGAAGCTCTCTTAGACTTGCGGATAGTTTAAGTTCTTGTTAGTTTGTGCAAAAGATTTTGTACTAGTCTGATTGTGAGCGATTTTGCTCTTGTATTAAAAACGTGTATTATATGTAAATTAAAACTTAATCTTACGTTTATGTAAGACGGTCGTTTATTAAGTTATTTAGCATTAGGAATCTAGTCGTGAGCTGGAGGAAACCTCCAGTCCTTACCTGAAGATCAGTAAGTCAGGTAGGCCCAGCAGTCAATAATACAATATCGTCATTTCACCATCTGTCAGACGAGGCGAGCCCGACTGCCCTTCTCCTTCTCCGTTACCGATAGTTGTTGTCGCAGCAACCCTATCCAGCTACCGGTAGCGAAGCGGGACCAGTTACTAAGCAAGAAGAAGAAGATTTCAGTCATAGTCATTGTCCCCTGAAGACCCAAAATCTTCAATATGTTAAAATTTATTTCGTTTCTTTATATCTAGGCGCAAAGTTTAAGCCTCTAAAAGTATACAATTTAGATAATTTAATTTTCAAGCATTCTGGTGTGAATATGCACCTTTAATTAAGTACTTATTTGTGCCTACACAGCTGCATTTATTGGTAGATATTCTGCCAGCAAATTCAATTATTTCTTCCAGGTCCTACAAGATGCGTTTGTCAAATGATTTCGGAAGTCAAGTCATTGGAAAATCTAAAACCTGTCAGGAGAAAGAACAATTCTTTCCACACTAGCGTGTCCCCAAGCCCCGGTGCGGAAATTCTGAGTCTGAATAATATGAAACTTATATATTAAAGCGAGATTGACCTTTAGAGAGTGTGTTAAAACAACTAATGAGTCTTATGCTGCGATAGAGAATGCATTAAGGGTGTTAGTTATCTTTAGTGACTGTAAGGCCAGACAAAGACGAGTCTTAGTGCAGGGTAGCTACCGGTATGCTATTGGTAAATATGTGATGTGTATCTGTTTGTAATTATAATACTGCCGTGCGTAATCAAAGATGTATCAATTTCTCTATCAAAGAATGTCAGCATCGAGAATACATTTTACATATCTCATCGTCGGTAATCATTGACACCGCTTAGCCAATAGAAGCAGTTGATACACGGATGACGTCACCTCAACCGGCGATCTTGGAGCTTATTCACTAAAATCCGTAATAACTCCTTGTCATAAAATATCCAAAATCTCAACATGTGATACTGCCAAAAGGAGGATTATGTAGGAGGATTAGTCAATTGTTCAAGATATTAATATGAATGTCCTTGATAAGTCATTCTGTTCATTGGATTTATCACTAGAATGGTGCACTTATGATTTTAAGCTAGTATCACACAATAAGAGAAATATAATATTTATCTTTGATAATGAGGATTATGCTTGTGTATAAGCGAAAGGGTATCTACTGTCTAAGGCCGTGTTCAGACTAGAGGGTTGTTAGGGAGTAACGCCATTCTGAAGTATGGCTTTACTCCGGATTAAGTCTCAAGTGTGAACATGGCCTTAGTGTTTGATATCCATAGTAGATATTGATGTATCAGCAGAGATGGAGGTCGCCATGTCATACATCCCCATCCCTACACACGCCTATTATTATTGTATGCATAAAATAACAACTATAATACTGTTTGTTCGTTTGGAATGGATGTCATCCAAGCGTATTAGAAAATTAGCTTCAAAGGTAAAATACATTGACAACGAGGTATTGATGACATTTTAACCCTATACACATTACTCCGAAATACTTAGGCATTAAGTAATGGTTGTGTTCGCGTATAGCACAGCCTATTACCATATTAATGTAGCGTCCATTGTTGCATTTATTGACAGAGTATTAGATGTACATTACCACTACAATTATTGTCCATGCAATCTAATATTCGTGTATCATGTGATTTAGATGTTTGTTATACAATAAATAAATATGTCAGTCGCTGTCAATTAGCATTCTGTGTCTAGTGTAGCCTATCAGAGCTTTCCAATGTAAATGTTGAGTTAATCCTATTGTCGCTGAAGGAATCACACAATGCTAATATAGTATGCCAGACATATACTTACAATAGTGCTTAAATATATAACATATATATATATATATATATATATATATATATATATATATATATATATATATATATATATATATATATATATATATATATATATATATATATGACAGTGATAGCACCCAGTCAAATTAGTTTCAACATTTTCAACAACTTACCTGTATAGCTTTCTGGAAATTGAGGTTCAGGGTGTTTGATAGATAACAACAAGGGCAATGCATGGACGGAGCTTAGCTAGGAATGGGCGGGCATAGCTAAAGCTTGTTTCATCCATTCATCTATCTTATGTATATTAAGCAGCTACTGTCTAACATGTTCTCATTACATTTTCTGATTCCTTCAAAGACAATAGCATTAGATCAACATTTCTCTTGGAAAACTGGCATAGCCTACACTATACGCAGAATGCTGATTGACAGCAACGGACATATTTATTTATTCTAGATCAAACATATAAACATATGAGACACGAATATTAGATTACATGGACAACGATTGCACTGTTAATGTACACCTACTACTCCAGCAATATAATCAATTCAAGATTCAAGTTTCAAGAGTCAATATTATTTATTTGCTTTTGGATAACAATTTACATATTTACAATACAGGTTGTCCGCCGAAGGCATTGCCTATAGTGGTGGCGGACACCTAACATTAAACATACATGTACAATTACACACACAGCTTAGCATAGAATATGAGACATACTTGTGAATGTACAGATATGTGACTGAGCTAAGTAGACTTAGAAAAAATAACAAACGGTACAATACATCTATGTGTTTTCCTTTTAGTTATTGAAATCAGAGCTTTGTATTTTCTTTTGGGGTGGGGGAGGGAAGAAGGAAGGGGTATTTGCACATAATTGAACAGTCCTACCTACCTTGCTGTCGTTTGAAGTCGACATTCCAATAGGCTTTCCTCCTTGTAGGACATAACGAAATATCCAATCCACAAAATCCGCAACAGTAGGCCTGATTAGCCATAGTGTCAGCCCTCATTGTATTTCTTTCACATGACATTTTTAAATTGCACCAATGATCTTATTCAATTTGTATAATAAATAGTGGAAAATAATAAGATCCTTTGGCATACTAGGATTTACATCGGCATTATAGCAATGCATACAACGATGTACAGATACCAATATTTTAAAATAGACCATAGTTTGGAGACAAGCTCGAGGAACATAGGCCTATGTTGTGAAAAAACGTATCTCACTACGTAATGAGGCCAGATATGCCGAAACCTATGCCATGAAAACGAGATAAATTTTTTTGGAAACAAGCTTTCCTTTGATCGAGTTTGTTAATTGCATGTAATATAATTTTAGGCCTCTTCGGTGTCTCAATTTTATTAATTTCACTGTCACACATATAATCTATGTATTTCATTTTCAATGCATTCACACACTCTTGACCGCATCCACTCTTAACCACACACAGTCCATATTTTTATTTTATACAGACACTAATAATAGGATTGTGTAGGAATAATAATGAATGGAATTGCGACCTTCATTACAGAAAAGAAAACAATTCATTATTAATCAAGCATTTCATTCTCTCTCACTATCCATATCAAATTGTAAGCCATCAGAGAACTATTCGCTTATACACAGGCATTCGTGCCATAGCGCTACATCTTGTTTTATGCCCCATAAATTAAATATTCTTATTATAATATATTATTATATTGCTCTTATTTCAAGACTCTGCTGTCTGATTTGCTTAAATCTATAATTGTGCCTTTCTATGGTACTCCGAAATCCACCAAAGTGATTGATTCGCTGATTTATCACGGACATTCACACTATTATCTTTAATAAATTAAAAATCCTACAATTATCCTCGTTTTGTCCATATCACTTGTTGAGATTGTGGATATTGACTGATGATGAGATAAATAACTTGTATTCTCGATGCTAACATCCTTTGATAAAGCACCCAATGTGTCTTTGACTATACGCATTAGTATTTGAATTAGCAACTGATTCGCATATTTTTTTATCCGTGACATAACTCGCATACAATAAGAATGAGAATTTAGTGGCCTCTCATTCACTATTACTACGTATTACCATTACTACATTCTCTGTCTTAGCATAGGGCTAGTTGTTTTCACACACTCCATAAAAGTCAATCTCACCTTACAGTAGGGCTAATATTATTCAGACGGAGGATTTCAGCACCGGCACTCAGGAATACGATAAGGAGGAATGGCGAGCAGATTCTAGAGTTACTGCTAACCTGACTACTGAAATCACTTAACAAACATATCCTGTAAGAACTGTACAAATATAAGCTATAGTAACCTGATGAGATGATTGAATTAGCCGGCAGAATATTTACTATATATATTATAAACTTTTTCTCGCTGCCAACATGATTTGATAGAGTAATCGATGCACTATCTGATTTTCTAAAGCGTGTGCGAAACACACACACACACGCACGCACGCACGCACGCACGCACGCACGCACGCACGCACGCACGCACGCACGCACGCACGCACGCACGCACGCACTCACTCACTCACGTACGCATAGACCCTTTTGTAGTCTCAAACGTATGTAGCATTAACGCAATCACTACATGATTTAATGATCACGCCAATACAACAAATACAATAGTACATTATCAGTAACAACAAGACCTAACCACTCTGTGTTTACCTAGTCTTATCATAACCAACAACAATTACGAGGATATAATGACAAATGACAAGCTATCCTGTCATACAATAAGAAGGCCTAGAGTCCCATGCTCAGTTCAGTAGTGGCTACATCTAGTGTACTATGGGTGGAATTTATTAACTGACGAGAAGATCGTAGGTTGATGATCGATACCTGTAATCTGACATTCTAAAGTGTGTGCGAAGCACAAGCACACACACGCACACACATTCCCTCATGCACGCGCGTATGCACACATGCACCCACGCACATGCCCGCGCAAGCGCACCAGCACATGCATGCATGTACGCATGCATATATAATATATATATATATATATATATATATATATATATATATATATATATATATATATATATATATATATATATATATATATATATATATATATATATATATATATATATATATATATATATATATATATACCAACGCATGCATGTGTGGTGTAGTTCGGACAGAGTGCGTATTTCACGACTAAGATAGGATGGCGCTTTTAGTGTACCGAGTAGGTACATTGTAATCCTTTCTAATTACTTGTTCCCGCCGAATCTGGCATTAACCAAGAGCAGAATTCGATGGGCTTTCCGAAACTGTAAACCATTTCAAAATCGGTTAAGAAATGGCTGAGTTATTTACGGAAACCCCCTTTTTGATTATCTTCAAAATATTGCTGTGACGTCGTAACCACGTGTACGCAGAAATTCTAGAATGTTCTTGAACATTCGACTGCGTCATTTTAGCTACGCGCTGATTGGCTAGTGCTCGACCGATGATTGGTTGAAACTTGCGCCTATGACGTCACAGGTAGTATAAAAGGAGATGAAATCCAGAACTCGAGAGCATCCTCGGCCAGGGGCCGAATAGGTTGGATCTGTATGCAACTACCATCAGCAAGACAGGCATTAAGCAGATCACTTCTGTTTCGGGAGGTTTCTCTTCCGTACCCACAGCAGCAATCCAACCCACCGCACTAAAAGCAATTTAGTATCTCCCGATTATGCGGGAGCATTTTTGGAACTTTTGAATGTTCACGAATACATCAAGAACTCACTCGGAACACAAACTTGCAGTGAGGCCTTTCCCGACCTGAATATGTGATTCTACAGATGTAGAGGCAGCGATGTTCTTTGGTGGATGACTCGCCGGATCTGCCGGCCACGCCAAAAAGTGGTTATCCAACCTACCCAGCACTGATGTCGTGGCAGGTTTATTTAAATTGTTTAACCACAACAAGTAAACTTTGCCCGGTACGTCTTCAGAGCTAACTGATGTACCCTGCACCGTTAAGCTTAGTCATGTATCTTTATCCGTATTCAACAACCCCGCTTATGAATGGGTTGTTATTAACTTCCATCCATACCATCGGTGTACGGGACCTTTCGTCTTAGCAGTAATGTTATTGTATCTCTTACTGACTACTCGTTAGACATTCTATATTGTGATTAATGTCCTGAGTTAGATCCTCTCCCGTCCGGGACTGCATGCGAAAATCCTGTCTTCCAGAGAATGCATCAACTCATGTCACACCAAGGATGATGTATCAATTTCAGTAACACGATAGCCCATGCTTAAGGATGGCTACCGATTATTCAAGTAACTATACTTAACATTTTAATTATTCCGTTAATTACAGCTTTAATAATTATACTTTATCTGTATAAATTGTCCCGATGACTAAAAGGCACCATAACGGTCTTAGGACCGCTAGTTATAATTTCTGTATCTGTTTAAAGTTATTCTTATTTTCTGTAAGGTGTTTTACTAACAGCACGATAGTAGGTTTCTCAACCTGTACTTTATATATTATTCTGATCATTTTACATTGTATTGTGTATTCTGGTTAGTTTTATATATAGCAAGTAGCTGCCTAAACTTGCTTTTGTGAAAAGTAACCAATGTCCTGTGACATTTTATGTGGTTACGGAGCAAGATGTCCGGATTCTTACCCAGTTCGGAGATCTTGCGAAGTAACATGTATGCACGCTGTCTTCAGTATTGATATCTTAGGGCATCCGTTCTCAATGACAGCCGTATCTAAAAGCTAGGTAGACGCCAGCCATTTGCGGCCTAAGCTAGTTCTTGTCTCTAAAAAACTAAATATTAGGTTAGGCATAGAAGAAGGCCCGCATAAATAAAAGTGGCAACTATTAATTCATAATATTGAAAACTACATAAGACGGTGACGTGGGAATCCTTCGGGAATCACTCGTCCAGTCTTCGCGTAAAACAGCACTCAACCGCATAGTCATAATTTCACTAAGTATGGTCTTTTCTTTACAGCATTTTGCTTGAATATTAGAGTATGCCCTTTTGGGCCAATACTCTTCTCCTGCTTTAAGCGATGGTGACACTTTTATGAGACGGAGGCCCGCGCAAGGCACTTGCCTCTCGCAAGGATTCAGTGGCGATGGCCCATGCAAGGATAATACTCCTCACCCAAACTAGCAGTAGGAGTAGTGCCCGCGTGAGGCACATGGCTTTTCAACACTATAAAAGATAATTTTCTTTCCTTTCAGCTTAGAGGTATAATAGCTTATATTAAGTTAATTAGTTATCTCGTTTACGGGAGCCTCCCATGCGGGGATACCTTTGTGGACCTACGAGTCTGTGTGGTACCTCCGGTAGCCCGACGTTTAACAGTTCATCAGGCTGTCTCTATGTCTTGTATTTTTGTATGCTCATTTTTATCTAGCATACTTGACGGTCTGTTTTGGGTAAAATCATTGTATAGACTTATTTTAATTAGGTCACCAATCAAATCTTGTAAGTCCATAGATCACGAAAATGCTATGGACAGGCATACCGGTGACACAAACTCTTGGGATGAGACTGTAGTGTTTAATGTTCGCGACGATGGTCGCCCGGCCCCACAGGAAAGATTGAGTTCCACCGGCCCAAAGGGCCAGTCTTTGTTACCCATAGGGCAGTATCGCATGGGATCCGTAACTCCGAGACCGGAAGCTAAACAGCGGCATCACTCGTCGTGCACGTGCAGCGTGGCGAGTCGACACCAGACACTGGAATGGCCCGACACGACCCCGCGAGCTACAGTGCACACAGATACACACACACGCGCACTCACCCACGCAAGGGCAACAAATGCACACACATATATATATATATATATATGTGTGTGTGTGTGTGTGTGTGTGTGTGTGTGTATGTGTGTGTGTGTGTGTGTGCGTGCGTGCGTGCGTGCGTGCGTGCGTGCGTGCGTGCGTGTGTGTGTTTGTGTTTGTGTGTGTGTGTGTGTGTGTGTGTGTGTGTGTGTGTGTGTGTGTGTATGTGTGTGTGTGTGTGTGTGTGTGTGTGTGTGTGTGTGTGTGTGTGTGTGTATGCGTGTGCGTGTGCGTGTGCGTGCGTGCATGCGTTGGTGCATATGTGTGTGTGTGTGTGTGCGCATGCGTGCGTTCATTCGTGCGTCCGTACGTGCACGCATGCGTACGTGCGTTTGTGTATGCACTCCTACATGTGCCGATGCAGCAATAGCAATAGTACATTAACAATAACAGCAAGGCCAAACCACTCTGTGTTTAACCGGTCTTATCGTAACCAACACCAATTCCCAGGGGTATAATGACAAACGACAAGTTATCCTGTCATACGATATGAAGCCCCAGAGTCCCATGCTCAGTTCCATAGCAGCTATATCTAGTGTACCATGGGTGGCATTGCTTAATTGCAGAAGATCGCAGGTTGATGAGGCCAATGAGCGAGATAAGGTTTTAAAATTATTGAGATAGAATACATATGTGTCAGTAGTATTGCTCAATTTGGATACAACAGTGTCTTAGAGAACTGGGATATCCTTGAGAATTGTGGACAATTCTTATTGAGAATTGTTGATTTTTTCGCATAGTACGCGTCATTCGACAATTTTCAACAAGAATCGTCCACAGTACTCAAGTAGGAATCATTGATAACAGTAGGCAGGATGTCCAAGAAATGAACATGAATTCACCAAATATACAGTAAATATATGGATTTAGATAAGGTGTAACATTTCTGTTACATTTCCCTTGCCACTCAAATTGGCGCTAGTAAGGAGCTAATACATTAGTCCTGATGCCGAAACATACAGTTAAATTCAGTTGAAGACAAATATATCTCAGTTAAAATTAGAATAAAAGGCACTGACAGGGTAAAGACAAAGAATTCTTTATTGATTTCTTTATTTATTAAATCCGTCTCAGGTGGGTGGTCAAGATAGTAAAAATAAGCTTACTATCCTTAAAATAAAGAAAGCAGATATGGATTGAATAAGAAATGATTTCTGTATCCATCCGATACTAATGCTGTTATGCCGCATTTGCCTTTCATCATTTGATAAGCTCTATTCAAGGGTAATCTAGGAACCAAGAACAAACTGCAGCTAAGTTTGTACTCATCACCATGGTGATGCCACATCTGTGCTGATTATGCCGTAACAACAGCCTATTTACCTGCTCATGGAGTGGGCCAATTTGATTATAGCAGTTACAAACAACCTTTCGTAAATCGTGTATATATGATCGGTTCTGGCTGAGCAAGACACTGTCAATGTGATAAAGGATGATTCATACATGCACATATATACAGTCATGTCATATGAACACTAATGCTATACATTAGTTGTGGTACGTCATTTGGGTATTGGTGCTGACAAGAAACTTATCCAGAGCTGGGTAAAACTAAGGGAACCTTTTGCACAACCCTTCCCCTCATACCCATCTCCCTCAATCTTTAAGCCAAACTCTGTCTATTTACACACCTCCCTAGCCTACCCTCATCCCATCCCCTCTCTCCCCACCTCTCTCCCCACCTCTCTCTCTCTCTCTCTCTATCTCTCTCTCCCCATACCCCATCTCGCTCCATCTTCACTCCACCCCTCCACTGTCCTTCGAATCGAATAATAAAAATAAATATGCAAACGCACACATTCATTCATTTGATTCTGCCATTATAGTATCTGTAACATGTTCGCTATGGACAGTTGGGATGCCGCTGTCAATAATATCAAGATACGCTATATGCAGAATGCTGTTGTTAACTCTGTCAAGTTATTCCCAGTGACTTGTTGTAATGACAGTTGCCAATAATTCATAGATATTCTCTATGTGTTATTGTAATGACTTGTGTCAATAGTGTTAAGATAATACCTTTGAGCTGTTGGAATACTGGTTTGTCATATGGTATCTTCGGATTTAACTAGTCAACCGAAAGATCAAAGCTTCATATTAATGCTATGAAAGCTGTCAATCACACAAACTCATATGGGATAGGACCAGATCTTACTGAAAAACTGTTGTATGCATAAACTAAAATGATGAACTGCCAATCAATATGAAAGCCTCCAAAAGTCGCTAGGATTCCAATTTCGTTGGTCGAGCGTTCTAATGACGTCATGTTATCTGTAGCCAGGGATAGACAGAGCCATTCCCAATGCTTATGATCATGGACATGATGATGTCGTCGTTAGGTCAGAATTGGAATACGCCCAGAGATCCATTCTATATGCTCACCGATATGCACACGTTTCCTCCTAGCTTTCTTATATCACTGCCAACCTCGCGGCATGATTTGGACTAATTTCTATCACAGAGGAAATATGTATGGCATAGCGTTATTCGATTTTAAGTGCATTATATATTCAACATTAGAGATTTAATCTATGCGATTGGAGCGTTATCAGTGAGCTTTTGCCACCAGTGAACCAACTTCATTAGTCACAAACTCAGAATTGCTGCCTGGTGTTGGCTGCGAGTAAAATGCATCATATGCTCTCAGACTAGTCTTTGAAGCTTGCTTGTCCCGAAATGGCTAAGTAATTACACTAAGCAATGGGGGGATAGTGGTATGGGCATTACGGTGATCGCCTAGACGGATAAATGTGGTGTTTACGTCGGAGCCCTGCTATTCTTTTAGCTCTTGGCGTTAGGTTGTCGGCCACTTGGGCTGTAATACATCAGTGTCTTGTGTCATGTTCTGCGCACGCATACCTAATCAAGTTTATGATGTAATATGCCTTTACGATTTTTATGAAATATAAAACAACGTCATGCCATGCATGATAGTCGCTCCTGTTTGACCTCATATCATACACTGACCTTTAGCATGTTAATTGAGTTAGAGGAGGATGTCATGTTTGAGACCAATCATTGTCATGCGCATGAGACATACAGTATGCAAGAACACATCAGATCTTAGCAGTATATCACACGCGGACTTAATAACATCAGCTGTGTGCGATAATCTTTGCTACTTTCCAATATTGATTATGGGTCCACGGCATCATTAGCGGTAATGTCAGTGTAATATGAAGTCACCCTTTGGCAAGAATTCGAGACTCTAAATGTCAGCTATTTATAGATTAGCAGATCACGAGCCTGGTTTTGTGTTTATGGACACATTTCCACATGGGCGACGCTGATGTTATCAGGTTTGTGGTATCATTTTTAACAGTCCGCAGCATGCAGATGATACCACTGGCATCACTCATCAAAAGACAAATTCATAATGATTTGCCCAGGCGAGCGTCCAGTCATACCTGTAATGATACCTAAATAGGGGGCGTTGAAGAGTGCTCTTTCTTTGGCTGATATATTTATATTGACTGTCGTGGCCTGAATGAACTCAGACAACGCTTGACAATTCACCTTTCCAGAGTAACTATTCATCATCTGACCTCGGATGACATCATAATCAACTCAAGGCGTGTATGATGACGTCACAATCATTACGCCACAAAGGGTTCCATATAGACTGTCATCAAATCTCAAATAGTCATCAAACTCAAATAGTAAGACACGTTGTATGAATTGTATGTCTTTGTAATTCTTTGCTATTTAATAAACATGCTGTTGAATATTTTGAAACTAATTTGACTGGCCGCTGTTGCTGCCTTCGGCCTGCCTACTGCATCAACAGCACCCAGTTAAATTAGTTTCAAGATATTCAACAGCTTACCTGTGTAGTTTTTTATAACGTATTAAAATAACGTAATGTAATTCACCTTTCCAGAGTACTCACCCATCATATGACGTCATAATTAACCGTGTGATGTGTAGAATGACATCATAATGAATGACGTCATGAATGACGTCGATAAGTACGTCACGAAGGCATATTTGAAGACGGTCTCTGCGTTGTTGTACAATTTGTTTGCTTTTACTATTTAATAAATATTCTGTTGAATATCTTGAAACTAATTTGACTGGGCGCTGCTGCTGCCATAGGCAGCAACAGCACCCAGTCAAATTAGTTACAAAATATTCGCTAGGGCATTCGGGGATCGATCAATCCCAACACGGCGAGGTGTGGGTGGAGCTTAGCTAGTGATGGGCGGGGCATGGCTAAAAATATAAAGGTCCATTCTCTTTAAATTCAATCTTTATTTTATGACTAATAGTTATAACCATGCCAAGATTTGACAGCTCGCATCTGGAGATAGCATTGGTTATGAGATCATTTTCGATTTCATATCGCTCATTTATATTGCTATAAGACCGCAGTCTATAGCCATTAAAGTATGCGAGTCGTGAAAGATAAGGGACTTCCAGAATGATACATATCTACTTTGTAAGCAGTGTGATATCGTTATGGTATTTGAAGAGACCGCATCTTTATCGTAATACGAATGTGATTGAGAAATTGTTGTATGTTGTATATTGAGACCGAAGCCGTTCTCGATCTGTAATGTTTCTGTGTATCAGTTAAAGAAAAGTGGCCCATTATCTGAGCCAATCGTGTAAAGCCAGTATTTGATAGGGCTTTACACGCTACAAATAGATATTAGGGATGTTGATCCCATTTTGGCCTGAAAATGTTGTATTACAGAGGCATATAAATGCGCTGCATCAGTTCATTCTGACGCGATTTCGCATATAAATGTATTTCATCAGCCTTATGAAGCACATCTCTATGTCAAAGCTTGTCAAAATAAACTAAGTTAGTCTTCAAAGTTTGAACTCTTGAATCCTACTTTTACATTCGAGCGGTAGAATCCATATGTGTCTAGGCTGTTTAGATGTAAGAATATGGTAACGTTTGCATGACGCGTCTATGGAGATTAAGTACACTAGCAACAGCTTCGCAAAATCGGCAAAACCTGGTATTATTTCCGGATGTGAGATGATGGACCAAATTTATTATTGCTTTAACTGATTAGACGCGTACAATATTGAAGACCGGCGTTTCTTTCATGAGCCGATCAGAGACGACAATACAGCAGTGCGAGATGAAATGGGACATGAGATGTGGTTATTGTGCGCTTGATTAAGCAATTCTGCTATCAATAGAATAGTTCGTGCAGAAATCAACCGGAGAATAAAGGCATTGGCCGAAGTCAGGATCAAGGGGTGCTTAAGGAAAATAAGGTTAACGTTTTCAACTGAATATCTTAAATGCAATTGGAACATAATCTGATAAAAACGTCCAGCTGGAGGAGGCTAGCATTACCATGATGGCATTAGGTAGAATGCCACGGAATTTCATATCGATCTTAATAGACAGGATGTTAATATGAACGATGTAGGCTACGCATCAATTCAGTTGCTTTTGCCTCCATGATACCGTCTTAGAGCCCAAAGCAAATTGTAAATTGAGTTGACATACCTCACACTATAATGGGACCCTCCCAAGCAGCAACGCATATTATGATTTCAGGCCAGGGTTGTGGAGTTTGCAAATAAATGGATTAAGGTTCTCGTGTCCCATTAAAAGATAACCATTTTGCGAAATATAATATGCTTGTTGATTTCTGTGCAATTTCCTGACTTCGTATTCTTTGTAAATATTGGAAGCCATATTATTTGATTATCTTATCTGTACAGACCGGGATTTCTGATCTAAAGAAAGAGTCCATCTACTGGCCCAACTGACCAGTTGTTAGGCAACTCTTGATGTGCATGCGCATTGGAATGTCACGAATGTGTACCAATTTCCAAAAGAAAATATGAGCAAACTCTTGTATATTTTGACAGCATGCACTCAAATTATTGACACAATAATTAGTAGAGAATGAGCGAGTGTGAGCTACTACAGAGTTGATAATATTTGAATAACAATTATTGCTACAATTGTTCAGTCTAAATATTGCAAAATAATCGCCACAGCTTTCAGTTGGAAGAGCAATTTGACTGTACGTTGTTGGGCCTAATGCCTCGAAGATTGCAGATTCGGGAGAAAGGTTGCGTTTCCCTCCATACAGATTAATAACTGTAATAACGGTAATAAATATAGGTTTATTATACTTGTACAGCAACGCTGTAACTTAAAGAAATAACTTGATAACTTGATAAATATTCACAGATTATCTTCTATAATTGGCTGAAATAATACTGACAATCTAACAGCTATAACAAATTCCTACTAAGAGAGCTCTAATTACAATTAGCGACTGATCCTGGGAATATCAGTTGGTTGAGAGTGGTAATCTAAGTACTGTGCAAGTGTCTTATATAGAACTAATCAAGAACAGACACGTGCTTATAACTAATTCTTACAATAACTATACTTCGGTTGATTGGCTACCCCTAAATACTGACCAATCAAATCATATTCTAAGACTTTCTCAGGGTGCAATATTTGTATAATGACAAATATTAGTATTTTGATTACTTCATCAAACACATATTCCCTGCAAGCATAAGCATCCCAAATTCTCCTGACAGGTCTATGACTAAGTTTCTCCTGTTGATTTATAATGGGCAAGCTTGGAGTTCACTGATTTCATAAAGTGCATTATGGGTTGATATCTGACGTGGCACGTATATAATACCTCATTTGTGGAAAACCGTGAAAGTCGTGATTCATAATCACATGATTCTATTACAAAAGTCACATAGATACATCATGGATCTATGTCTTAAACAATGACTTAAGAACCATCTTACAAGGCATTGACGCATCAAATGCCAACATATTTTTGCTAATACATCCCTGCATTACACCTTATAAATTCTGGGCCAGCAGCAGCTCGTTGGTTTTCAAATTTATCTGATTTCAAGTGGGGGACCCGGCTCGCCTTTGATTCTGTGATCAAATATTTATATCCGTCCCCGGGCAATCTGACTTATCGAAGATTCTTAGATTTGTGCCAAAGTGTTTCTCTCTGGTCTTGTTGCATCAATCTAGCTATTAATACTTGTATCGACAAACAGCGACTTCAAACTTGTATCATACTGTGAATTTATTCTCTGTAACAATCATAACTATAATCTGACTAAAACTTCTAACTAATTTTTCACTTTATGTTTATACTATAAGAAAGTGGACCGAAAAGTGAACCAAAAGTGATCTAAAAGTGATCTCCAAAATTAATTCCCGTTTGCACAAGACATGCAAATATATAGCACGCTCATCAACCCTCGCATCAGCCAATTCTGGCCCGGCACACCATCATTCCTAACCCTGTGGTAGAAATCACTGATGTCATCTTGTTGACCGATCCGTGCACTCGAGCGCCATTATGACATTTAACGGCCATAATGATTCATGACTAATTTGTGCAACGTTCGTTTCAACGATAACATCAATGGTCTCTACCATCAGTAAATGTCCAGCCATTATGTTGACTAACCTTTGGTGTACGCCAACAAAGGCAACCGACGTAGTGGCTGTTTCCACGGCTTGACCCTATAGCCCTTCTCATCCTGAATTCAAAATCAGAATGCAGAGTAATCTTTTATATCCAAAATCTGCACTTTGAATAATTCAGATTTTACATATCTCCCACATCTGAAAGTTAAAATATACATTCACTAGAATGTGATTTTAACTCATTCCAAGGTAGATTACACTCAAGTCCCTAATAGCTCTTAATCTTCCCTATGACAAGGTGAATTTGACTATCATCACTCCTGCTTAGAGCAAACTGTCATTCAGAAGTATTCGGAATCACTAGTTTGGAATTTCAGGCCGTTCCAATGGTCAATTCCTTCTCGCTCTACGTCTCTTTTCACAACGCTCAGAAATCCAGACCTCGTCAGAAATGCACATTACGCTATTCATCTTCATTTTGTACTTATCATTTAATCGACGAATGATAAGAATGATAAACCGTAAGCATTGTGTACATGTTTCGCAATGGGACTGCCCAAATTGCTCATTGATAGCTATGACATTGAGTGCCTATTTAAATTTCGTCGCATGACTCAGAATTACATGTCCGCATAATTCAAAATCATTTTGCCAAAATCTATTGCCATTGATAGAAGTCCACACAAACTCGCAACGTGTTAATTGCGCAGCTGCATATTTGCAGCTTTTGAAGTGACCAAAAGTTTATTGGCTCATTACGCGAATTTATGACTTCGCTTTGTAGTACCGTTCGTTATGATCTGACATTTCATTATATATTTCCAAATTAGTTATCGCCATAGTCTAAATGCACTATAGCCGTAGTTCATTTATAAGTGCATAATTGCATATTTCTGAGAACTTCAAAACGAAACAATCATTATGACAGCGCCATTGCAACACTTAATTGGCTTTGTCTACGTGTGGTTCCCCTCTGCCCTTCCTAATTATAGGGACTTTGCAATCATCTATGATTATATGCTCGCATATTCAATGGTCAGTTTCTCAAAATAATCGATTTGACTTTTAAACTTGAAACCACGGCGTCTCTACAGGGGTGACAATTACATAAAGAGAAACTATTAAGCGTTTCAAAACTGTTTCTCCCACCAAGCATATTAACCTTCCAACCATTATCTACTAATTCTGTTTACACATCGAGTACAACTCAATCGTGGTCAACATTGCAGGCAATGACGTTTTGTCTATAATAAATTTCGTCATGGCCGCTGTTTGGAGCTGCTCATTTCAATTGACGCTTTCGCTAAGCAGAATGACAATATTCACCTTGCCAGACCATTAGCTTGTACGATAACAATTACTGTTCTGCTTATACACTTTTACACCACGACCACACTGTGGCGTATTCACAAAAATCTGAATATACTATACATCATCATTATACATTATTATTATTATTATTATTATTATTATTATTATTATTATTATTATTATTATTATTATTATTATTATTATTATTATTATTATTATTATTAGCAACAGATCGTGACGTTAAATTAAAATTAGGCAGAATACGTCACACTGTACATCATACCTGATTAACATGGTTCTAAATTATCATAAAACAGCATTTCTTTTGGGCCTCTCGTGGGACGTGCGCGCGTGTGTATGTGCACGCGCGCGTGTGCAAGTGGAAACTAAATATAAAGATGCTGTATTTTCCAAACCTCTCTTGAAACAATTCCAGAGCCCTACAAGACACGGTGTACGGAAATCAACCACGCCAACCATTTCTATAGCCTCCGTTCGCTTGGATTTAGGTATGTTTACAATGGATATATGTGACCCCTGCCCTTTTCCTTCACAATATTAAAAAATATTATAACGCATATTCAGCCTGTACAATACAAACATCACAAAGATAATTATTAATATTGAAGTAATTATATAAATCATTAAATTGTTCATTTCAAGAGGCTTAGTTGTTTCAATATCTACAGCTTCTTGAAATCTCTTTCAATTCCAACCATGGTTCCCTTCTAAAATGTTCAACCAACCGGGGTTTCATTCAACAGCTTAGGAACATGACATGACGTCACGGTTATGACGTTCGCCGTTAATATGCTATCTGCGAGTACATTCCCCTATCGTAGCGTACAATTCAAGTACATTAATGCTAGTGTCATTAGATCGTATCCACTCGATCACACACATCTCATTCAGGACTCTGATGATAATAGGCTCGTTATGCAGGGTGTATGCGCTGTGCATAACAACAGATTTACATTACATACCCTCGGGTCACTACCGTGACATTGGCTGGGTATGAATTACCGACCTTTTCGCGTAATAATTACAGATAATTCGATTTGGACAGAATGTCCAGGCCTACACAATTGCACGGCACATAATTTAAGCCGTATTTATGTATTCAACGCATTTAATCAGACTTTCTGTGTCCTTCCAGAAGGGATGGACTATAACATTCCGATATGGGCGAATTTAGAAGCGTCTCGGTCGTAAATTTCTCGTTAATGTTATTCAACGCTTTCGTAAATTTTTAATATGATGTTGTGCATTAAGCAAAAACGCAAAATTTTGATTAGTTTTTTACCAATCATTATGCTACACGCTAGTCTCTAGATATCTCAACGCATATCCACGTTGTTTTTCGCCGGAGCTTATTCCTAAATTAGCACGAAGATAAACTGCGCAAATTCGTTGTCTTTTATTTTGAGTTACGCCTAGCCAAGGAGCCCCGCCCTTTTTGCGCTTAAATGCGTTATATATACCTTGGTCATTGGGTAATTGTGGTTGGCCAATCACGGTATCTGATTGTGGCTGTGATTCATCACCGTCCACGTCCATTTCCATAGGCTCCTCATGCGCCATTGAGCTGTCCCTTAGTTCTAGCGTAACTGGCTCTGACACCTCCGGCTCTGACGTCACGTGTGGTTCATTTATCATTCTGTCACATTGCTCGTGTTCTTCCAACTTTGGCTGTTCAAACAGTGCACGCTCTCCTCTTATCAAGCTCTTCCTCGTGCCAATTGTCGGATTTCGTATTGGGCGTGGTCTAACTTGATCCCACACCATGTCTGGATCGACTACACGCAGCTTGCTGATGATTAACACCCTCGTTTTTCATGATCTTTGATGTCTTACGTGTGCCACTGGACCATTGATTCTGTATATTTCGTACTGGGGGTCGCAGTGTCCAGTCAATTTGATTCGTTCTTCAACCTTCACGACCACAGAATCTCCGGCTTTAAACTCACCAGCGTTCGCGCTCTTGTTGATCTGCTCTCTGTGATAAGCACGAGATTTCTCTGTGTTCGCCCTCGCATGCTGCAAAGCATTGCTCAAGTTTGTTAAGCGATCCTCTAGATCTTGAGAAGCATCCACAGGCAATGATAACGGCAATCTTCCACGCCTGCCATACATCAAATAGAATGGTGTATATCCAGTAGTTGAATGTCTAGTGTTCCTGTACGCCATTAGGGCTGCACTGAGTTCTTTTCCCCATAATCGTGACTGGTTATTAACCAGTTTTTGTAGGATCTCCTTAATTGTTTTGTTGAAACGTTCTGTCTTTCCGTTCGTCTGTGGATGATAGGGTGTTGTTCTGCGGTGATCAATGCCTAGAGCTATATATGTATCTCGCATTTCGTTGGCATTGAATTCCCTCCCAAATCAGTGATTACTATCTCAGGCATGCCATGACGCGCGCACTATTCGTTAAAGAATTTCTCCTCTACCCAACGTGCGGACATGGATGGGGTGGGGTAAGCTTCAGCCCATGCAGAACAGCGATCTACAATAGTCAATATGTACGTGTTACCTTCGGTCGACCGTGTTAGTGGGCCATTAAGGTACATACCAATAATTTGCCCTGGATATTTCGCAAGGGCATTTCAGTGTACGTTGGACGCGTTCTTACTCTTCGATTTACCTGACAAGTTGGGCATCTATCGACCACCTGGATAACATCCTTACGCATTCATTGCCAAACAAAGTAATCTCTAATTAAACTTACTGTCTTATGAAGACCTTCATGACCTGACCGTTCATGTGCTGATTGCAATACATTGTTTCTAAATTTTGATGGCAGAATTACCCTCGGGTAGGCAGCATCTAATGCAGACGGACACTTCGTAGAGTACGCCACCCCATTATGTATTGCACATCCCTCAGGCACTTCTTTAAACATTTCATTAAATTCTGATTGTTGTTCACGGCGTAGTTCGCCATAGGCAATATTATACGCTTCCAGTGGTACGTGAGGCAAAACGCCGTCCTCTACCTCAGGAATTGCATAATCTCCTGTGTCGAACGTGGCCATTTCTGATGGTCTTTGTAATCTAGACAACACATCAGCCATTATTTTCTTAGTGCCTTTGATGTACTGAATATCACATCCGTATTCAGCGATCAGATCAGCCCGTCGTTGGACATTTGTATTGTGTACTTCGCCAATAAACAAGCTTTTCAAAGGTGTATGGTAGGTGCATACAGTGAATTTCGCACCATGCAAATATGGTCTTAATTTCTTAAGCGCATATACCACTGCATAAGCCTCTTTCTCGATTACGGGCTAATTAAGTTGACTGTCTTTTAGGGTCGACGATATATATTGAATAACCCTTTCAGTACCCTCGTCATCGTCTTGAACCAAAATGGCGCCCACAGCATATGCTGATGCGTCAGTGTATAATTTGTACGGTTTATTCAAGTCAGGATGGGCCAAAACGGTGTCACTGCATAATAAGTCTTTTAATTGTTCAAACGCGTCTTGCTGAGGTGGTCCCCATAGAAATCTAACACTTTTGCGGGTAAGATCTACAAGGGGTTTGGTTATTTTAGCAAAATTTGGAATGCAGTTTCTATAATAACCAGCCATCCCCATCAGAGAACGTATGCCACTGGCATTTCTTGGGGGTTGCATTTCTTCGATTACTTGAACCTTTTGTTTTTGTGGTGAAACCCCATCCTTGGATATTCTGTAGTCCAATAAATCTACAGATTCTTTGGCAAACTCACAGTTGCAGGTTATAGTCCTCAAGCTGTTGCATTACAAGCCTTAGATGTTCGGCGTGGTCTTCTATGCACTCAGAGTATACTGCTATATCATCAACAAATACATAAACAAAACGACCTATATAATCTTGAAACACTTCATTCATGGCGCGCTGGAAGACACTTGCTGAGTTCGAATACCCAAATGGCATTGAAAGCTAATCAAAATTGCCTTCTGTACAGACGAAAGCAGCTTTCTCAATATCCACATCGGCCATGGGAATTTGCCAATAGCCAGATTTTAAATCCATGGTGGAAAAAACAGCCGCCCCTCCCATAGAATCAAAAATATCTGAAATCAACGGAAGCGGATAATTCTGCTTACATACTATGGAATTCAGGGATCTGTAATCTACGCAAAATCTCATTGACCCATCTTTCTTCGGCACTAATGTGATAGGAGAAGACCAAGGTGAGTTTGAAGGACGGATGATACCCACCTCTAACATCTCTTTGATTTGCTCCATCACGATGTGTCTCTTAGTTAACGGCAAATGGTATGCACGCTGCCTTATTGGAGGGTGGTCTCCTGTTGCGATGGTACATCTAACCTTTGGGTGTCTTCCTGTGCTACCCCATTTTGGTGTATCAAACACACCTGCAAATGAGTCTAATACATCGTCTATGACTGGGTAGCCCGTTGTTTCTTTAATACTAGATATATTGTCATAATGAAATCTCTCTGCTAATTAATATGATTGTCCATACCACACCATCCTACCTCTTTCGTAGTCCAATTTCGCTTTACCCATTCGCAATCCATCTGCTCCAATCAGTCCTTCGTGAGCCATCTCTGGAGGCACTACGATGACGGGTATTGGACACGCCCAATCGAACTTTACCTCAGTCCTACCCAACACTTTTATCGGAGTACCGTTAACTGCTAATAAAGTTCTGGCTTTCTGTAATGGGTGTGTCCCTAACAACCGTTTCCATATATCAAAGACGTGGCTGCGCCAGTGTCCACGAGACATGTCACACGTTTCCCTTGAATCTTTAGTTGGACCAAGAATCTCGCCGTGGATTGAAAACTCTCGGCCCGTCCCAGTTTCCCGAATGTCCATACTGTTGTCGGCCTCTATGCTGTTGTAGTGTCTGGTTTGGGCATCTAGCTTTAATGTGCCCAGGTTTCCCACATTGAAAACACGTTATTGTCTTTCTACCCGGTCCCTCTGACCAACAGCGCCCTGATTGTTTGTGTGTCGCGTGTGTTCTTGTTTGGTTACTTATTGGAAATCCTCTTGCTGTCGTGGTTTGCTCAATTGTGTTTCTATCTTAGCTATTCTAGTGAGTATCCGTTTGTTTTGCTTACATAACCGTTTTTCTAATTCGTCTATGCACTTAATCATCGGAGCAATTGCTGAATCAACGTCCATGGGTTCGTAGTGACGATCACGTTCCGAAATGTTCATAGTGTTTAATAGTTCTAAGCGTGTTCTTCTACAAAGTTCATTGCGTCTTCTGTTGTCTTTTTCCTGCTGAGTACAAATTTTCTAGCTAATTTTTTTATCATTGAGTGATTTAATGCATGTTCTTAGAATTGTTCTTTCCGCCATTTACGTCTCTGAGCGCCCCTATGACCAGTTCACACTCGTCTAGCCACGCCCTCACTTCCGCAGGTACCAACCCATCACATCTCCGTATAGTGGCTGTGTAATCTCTTAGATTCTCACGCTCCAATCTACTTCGTTCAGAGGCAGCATTTTCTGTCCTGACACTGCTAACCAGATTAATCACACCGTCAGCAATGGTTTGCAAATCATTTACTTTAACGCTTCATTCTGCCATTTTAGAATCTGTCTCTGCTTCCGTCGTTGCTGTTCAATTCCTGGCTGACTCGCCATTATAAATTCTGGACCAGCAGCAGCTCATTGGTTTTCAAATTTGTCTGAATTCAAGTGGGGGACGCGGCTCGCCTTTGATTCTGTGATCAAATATTTATATCCGTCCCCGGGCCATCTGACTTATCGAAGATTCTTAGATTCGTGCCAAAGTGTTTCTCTCTGGTCTTGTTGCATCAATCTAGCTATTAATACTTGTATCGACAAAGAGCAACTTCAAACTTATATCATACTGTGAATTTATTCTCTGTAACAATCGTAGCTATAATCTGACTAAAACATCTAACTAATATTTAACTTCATGTTTATACTATAAAAAAGTGGACCGAAAAGTGAACCAAAAGTGATCTAAAAGTGATCTCCAAAATTAGATCCCGTTTGCACAAGACATGCAAATATATAGCACGCTCATCAACCCTCGCCTCAAACAATCCTGGCCCTGCACACCATCATTCCTAACCATGTGGTAGAAATCACTGATGTCATCGTGTTGCCCGTTCCGTGCACTCGAGCGCCATTATGACGGCCATAGTGATTCATGACTAATTTGTGCAACGTTCGTTTCAACGATGACACAATGGTCTCTACCATCAGTAAATGTCCAGCCATTATGTTGACTGACCTTTGTTGTACGCCAACAAAGGCAACCGACGTAGTGGCTGTGTCCACGGCTTGACCCTATAGCCCTTCTCATCCTGAATTCAAAATCAGAATGCAGAGTAATCTTTTATATCCAAAATCTGCACTTTTACAGATTTTACAACCTGTCAATACTGTGTAAGACTTTTATATTTAGTCCTGTATAAACCGTAGAGGTCCTATTAGACAGGCGGAAATCAGTCAGTAAAATACACATTTGCCAATTGGAAAAGTGCACCGCATTATATATTACATGAATCTAAAATTTCGCTTGGTAAATGTACATGCTTTTAGTCATAAGTAAGTTATTTGTAACCAAACATGATCCCAACATCGTGTTGTGGATAATAATATGTACACATTTTTCGCTGGCTCCCATTTAGCAACGACATCAGGAGACAAGTACCTGGCACAGTAGTAGAAACTTTTGCTCAAGGTAAAGGAAATCATTATATTATTAATTTCAATAATATCATTATATTAAATCAGTCCTAATGAAAATTAGAACAAATAATGACAACATGAGGATATGAATATTCATATCCGAAATGACGTCACAAACCTTAGGGGCAACAATCTACAATATGACTTCATAATCAAATACGTCACATACAGGTTGATATCAGAATTCAATGATTCATGGAACTACAAATGACCATGGCATCACAGAACTGGGAGTAGAGCGGGGCCAATTCTCAAACGACATTAGCCAATCGGATGGAAAGCAGGCTAATGTGAGGAGACATAGACAATGCTCATAACAGAGATAGAGTCGTCACTATGCGTTGTGACATCAGATACGTCACTATGCGTTCTGACATCCGCCTATATGTGAAGTAATTGAGTATGATACCATAACTTGAGTGACGGATCGGATACAATACATCCATTAGAGGGTAATGTGATATGACTGGGTGATGTATTTCTCAAGTCGCACTGCTACGCATAAGGTATGGTGCCACAATGAAGACGGTTAACTTATCACATTACTGTCTCGCATGATAGTTCACTGTTCTCTTAGCTGGACATACATTAGGTTAGCTCATTTCCAAATCCAAAATAATTTATCAATTTAAAGGTGCATATTCACAGTAAATGCTTGAAAATAAAATTGTTAAAATTGAATACTTTTAGAGGCGTGTCTATATGTATTGAAACGAAATAAATGTTAATATATGATGATTTCATTCCGTACAAATTAACATAATTTTTTTTAGTTGTGAAACTGAATTAGAGGCATGAGCCTCTAATTCAATTTCACAACTCAAAAATTATATTAATTTATATTGAATTAAATCATCATATGTTAAGATTTATTTCGTTTCTTTATATCTAGTGCCAAAGTTTAAGCCTCTAAAAGTATACAATATAGATAATTTAATTTTCAAGCATTCTGGTGTGAATATGCACCTTTAATTAATTACGTATTTATGCCTACATAGCTACATTTATTGGTAGATATTCTGCCAGCAAATTCAATTATTTCTTCAGGTTAATAAGGCTTAAGTACAGGTCCTACAAGATGCGTTTGTCAAATGATTTCAGAACTCAAGTCATTGGAACATCTAGAACCTGTCAGGAGAAAGAAGAATTCTTTCCACACTAGCTTGTCCCCAAGCCCCTGTGCGGAAATTCTGAGTCTGAATAATGTGCAACGTATATATTAAAGCGAGATTGACCTTTAGAGAGTGTGTTAAAACAACTAATGAGTCTTATGCTGCGATAGAGAATGCATTAAGGGTGTTAGTTATTTTTAGTGATTGTAAGGCCACACAATGACGATTCTTAGTGCAGCGTAGCTACTGGTATGTTATTGGTAAATATGCGATGTATATGTGTTAGTAATTATAATACTGCTGCGCGTAATCAAAGATGTATCAATTCCTCTATCAAAGAATGTTAGCATCGAGAATACATTTTACATATCTCATCGTCGGTAATCATGTGACACTGGTTAGCCAATAGAAGCAGTTGATACACGGATGACGTCACCTCAACCGGCGATCTTGGAGCTTATTCACTAAAGTCCGTAATAACTCCTTGTCATAAAATATCCAAAATCTCAACACGTGATACGGTCAAAAGGAGGATTGTGTAGGAGGATTAGTCAATTGTTCAAGATATTAATGTGAATGTCCTTGATAAGTCATCCTGTTCATTGGAGTTATCACTAGAAAGATGCACTTATGATTTTAAGCTAGTGTCACGCAATAAGAGAAATATAATATTTATCTTTGATAATGAGGATTATGCTTGTGTATAAGCGAAAGGGTATCAACTGTCTAAGGCCGTGTTCGGACTAGAGGGTTATTAGAGAGTAACGCCATTCTGAAGTATGGCGTTACTCCGGATTAGGTCTCAACTGTGAACATGGCCTTAGTGTTTGATATCCATAGTAGATATGGATTTATCAGCAGAAATGGAGGTCGCCATGTCATACATCCCCATCCCTACACACTCCTATTATTATTGTATGCATAAAATAACAACTGTAATACCGTTTGTTTGTTTGGAATGGGTGTCCTCCAAGCGCATTAGAAATTAGCTTCAAAGGTAAAATACATGACAACGAGGTATTGATGACATTTTAACCCTATACACATTACTCCGAGTTACTTAGGCATTAAGTAATGGTTGTGTTCGCGTATAGCACAGCCTATGACCATATTAATGTAGTATCCATTGTTGCATTTATTGAAAGAGTATTAGATGTACATTACCACTACAATTATTGTCCATGCAATCTAATATTCGCGATCATGTATTTTATATGTTTGTTCTACAATAAATAAATATGTCAGTCGCTGTCAATCAGCATTCTGTTTCTAGTGTTGCCTATCAGAGCTTTCCAATGTAAATGTTGAGTTAATCCTATTGTAGCTGAAGGAATCACACAGTGCTATTATAGTATGCCAGACATATACTTACAATAGCTGCTTAAATATGCATAAGATAAATGAATTGTCTGACCCCTGTTCCTAGACTGTGTCGTGGCGGTGATATCGTGGAATTGTATGCTATAATAATATGTAGCCCATGCCTCCAAGGAATGTAATAATCCTGTCTCTTATAAGGATGAGAACGTATGCGTGTCACAATATTTAGAGATATTCTTAAGTTCGCAGGACTTTAGTTCCTGGTGAAGCATTATATTCGGCCCGACATAAACGGTGATAATCTGAGCTGACGAAAATCAATATAGGCTATTTCCGAGCCTCTGGCCTGATTGGCATCGGGTTCCGCCCGGAGACGATAAAAGTAGAGGCAATAATTCCACACACCACCAGCACGAGCTAGGGCCAAAAACATGGTACTCAGTACTAGCCTTGGAAAAACACATGCTGAACTGCCATTTTATAACTTTGTCACTAAAACCAACAACCAAGCCCGCTCAGGCTGGAATCGCCGTTGTTAAACACGGAACACCAATTTAGAATTGATATTTATGGAAATGGTCAAGAAGCAAACACAGAGTATAACCATGTTTAGCAGATTGCCTTCTTAAATAAGACGACTTAATAGCTGGCTTCACAGATTACATTAATGCATTGGCCGTCCCCTGATAAGCATAATAACGTTCATTCTACGAATGTGTTCCATAAATCACTATCTAAGAGTGTATCCACCGCATCACAATCTGCAGACGTTTTCGATACATCAGTGTCTGATGCTGATGCGTTATTCCGTTTTCTTCATCGGCAATCAGTTTGCGCGCTGCAGTTAACCACGCTACCATGACACTAATGTACTTAATACGTCAGTGATCACGTTAAAATAGTGTTGTAAAGATATTTAACTCAGGAAAGCCATTATATACGGCTATCTACCGCCCGGAGACTACATTAATGCGTGCATGCATCAGTCGCGATTAAAAAAGGATATATGGCGGTTCAGATCCGACTTGTCCGAAATATTGTTTTACAATCATGCAATGAAATGAATATAAGGTCTGGCTTTTAAGTTATTCTAAGGTGTGTTAATTATGTGACACGAACTTATATATGTCAATAAATAGAGAAAGCATTGTAGGGACAAGATACCGGTTATTTGCACGGTTCAATGACAAACTCTAACCAGAAGCGTGATATGTTGTCTATGTAGGACAAATGAGCATGGCATCACAAAACTGGCAGGAGAGTGATCTATGGTCCGATAGAGCCAATCATAACACGACAATAGCCAATGTTATGGAAAGCAGAGTAATCGGAGACAATTCTAAATGATATGTTTTTCAATGATCATGACAGAGTCAGATAAATTACTGGGCATTGTGACGTCAAATACGTCAGTATGCGTTATGACATCCGCCTATATGTGAAGCAACTGAGTATGAAATCGTGACAGATCGGATACAATGCATCCTTTAGAGGGAAATGTGAAATGACTGGATGCTGTATTTCTCAAGCCACTCTGCCACGTATAAGTTAGAGTGCCACAATGAACATAGTTAACCTATCATGTGACCATCCTGCATGATAGTTCACTGTTCTCTTAGCTGGACATTCATACACTAAGTTAGCACATTTACAAATCCAAGATAATTTATCAAGTTAATTCACCTTTCCAAAGTATTCACCCATCATATGACGTCATAATCAACTAAGTTATGTGTAGAATGACATCTTAATGAATGACGTCATGAATGACGTCAATAAGCAGCAACAGCACCCAGTCAAATTAGTTACAAAATATTCAACAGCTTCCCTGTATAGTTTGCAGGAAATTATAGGTAGGGCATTCGGGGATCGACCAATCCCAACACGCCGAGGTGTGGGTGGAGCTTAGCTAGTGATGGGTGGGGCATAGCTAAAATGGAAAGGTCTATTAGTTACTCATTTATGGCTGCACAGCTACATTTATTGGTAGATATTCTGCAAGCAAATTCAATTATTTCTTTATGTTAATAAAGCTTATGTACAGGTCCTACACGATTTGTCAACTGATTTTAGTAGTGAAGTCACTGGTAAATCTAGAACCTGTCAGGAGAAAGAAACATTCTTTCTACACTCGCTTTTCATCTTTATCTTGTCGCCACGCCACGGTGAGCAAATTCTGAGTCTGAATAATGTGCAGCGTATATATTAAAGCGAGATTGACCTTTACAGAGTGTGTTAAAAGAACTAATCAGACGTATATTGCGACAGAGAATGCAGAAATGGTAATAGTTATTATTAGTGAATGTGAGGCCACACAGTTCCCATTTTTATTGCAGGCTAGTTATTTCACGTAGTCAAAGATGCATTGATGGCTCTATTACAGAATGTTACCATCGAGAATGCATTTTACATATCTCATCGTCGGTCATCACGTGACACCGTTTAGCCAAGAACAGCAGCTGAAACTCCGCTGACGTCACCACAACCGGCGATGCTGGACCTTACTCACTAAAATCCGTAAGACCTCCTACTCACACAATATCCAAAATCACAACAAGTGACATGGCCAAAAGAACGATTATATAGGAGGATTAGTCAGTTGTTCAAGATCGTAATGTGAGTATCCTTAATAAATCCGAGAATCGCCCTGTTCATTGCATTTAGCACTAGAAATACGCAATTGTGAATTTAAGCTAGAGTCATGCACTAAGAAGAAATATAATATTTATTTTTGATAATGAGGATTATGCCTGTGTATAAGCGAAAGTGTCTCCGCTGTCTAAGACTGTTCACACTAGAGAGTTAATCGGGAGTAACGCCATACTGAAGTATAGTTATCGCATCTAGTGTGAACATTGCCTTAGTGTTTGATATGCATAGTAGATATTGATTTATCAGCAGAAATGGAGGTCGCCATTTCATACATCACCATTCCTACACACTCATATTATTATTGTATGTACAAAAATAAAAGTTGGACTGTGGATAAGCGTGAACGCAGTGGTGCAACCATTCAACGAAATGAACGTCATAGAAAATATGTGCTGCGATCCTTTGCCCATTTGTGATCTATGCACATAGTGAATCAAACATGAAATAATGAATCTTGAGATTTGCTAAGGATACTGTTGTTTGTATTCTCTCGCAACCCGGGAGCTCCTCGCTACAAATTTAATGACGCCATTGATGCAATTTTAAAATGTCATACGAAAATGCTGCAACAATGCTAGCGGGTGTGTATGGCTGACAATATGTAAGTACTGTTAGAAATATCGTTTGTTCGTTTGGGATGGATGGCCTCCAAACTTATTAGAAAATTAACTTCAAAGGTAACATACATTGACAACGAGGTATTGATGACATTTTAACCCTATAAACATTATTCCGATATACTTAGGCATTAAGTAATGGTTGTGTTCGCGTATAGCACAGCCTATTACCATATTAATGTAGTGTCCATTGTTGCATTTATTGAAAGAGTATTAGATGTACATTACCACTACAATTATTGTCCATGCAATCTAATATTCGTGTATCATGTGATTTATATGTTTGTTATACAATAAATAAATATGTCAGTCGCTGTCAATCAGCATTCTGTTTCTAGTGTAGCCTATCAGAGCTATCCAATGTAAATATTGAGTTAATCCTATTGTAGCTGAAGGAATCACACAGTGCTAATATAGTATGCCAGACATATACTTACAATAGCTGCTTAAATATGCATAAGATAAATGAATTGTCTGACCCCTGTTCCTAGACTGAGTCGTACGCAATAATAATATATAGCTCATGCCGCCAAGGAAGGTATTAATCCTGTCTCTCTTATGGAGGATAACGTATGCGTGTCGACAATATTTAGAGATATTCTAAAGTTCGCAGGATTTTAGCCCCTGATGACACACTATATTCGGCCCGACATAAACGGTGATACCCTGAGCTGACGAAAATGGTCCAAATGATATCCGGTTCCGTCCGGAGACGATAAAATTAGAGGCAATAATACCACACACCACCAACACGAGCAAGTACCAAAGAACACGGTACTCAGTACGAGCCTTAAAAGCACGTGTTGAGCTTTGGCTTAATAACGTTGTCACTAAAACCAGTAACCATGCCAGCACAGACTCGACTAGTTGTGGTAAAGCACCGAAAACCAATTTGGAATTGATATTTATGGAAATGCTCACGAAGTAAACACCGGGTACAACCATGCTTAGCAGATTGCCTTCTCCAATAAGACGACTTAATATCTGGCTTCACAGATTACATTAGTACATTGGCCTCCCTCCACTAAGCAGAATAAAGTTTAATCTACGAATGTGTTCCATAAATCACTATCTGCGAGCGTGTCCACCGCACCGTACTCTACATGCGTTTTCCATACATCAGTGTCCGATGTTGATGCGTTATTCGGTTTTCTTCATCAACATTCAGTTTGTGCGTTGCAGTTAACCATGACGCTAATGCACTTAATAGGACAGTGAATGACAGTGAACACGTTAAGACAGTATTGTAGAGATGTTTGGCTCAAGAAAGCCATTATATCCGGCTAGCTTCCGCCTGGAGGCTACATTAATGTGTGCGTGCATTAGTCGTGAATAAAGCAAAACATATATAGACATTCGCATCAGAAGCTTCGGAAATCTTCTTTGACAGTGACGTAATGAAATGACTATATGGTCTAGCTTGTAGGGTATTTTACGGCTTTCTATTTCTGTGGCACGAACTTTATATATGCCAATAAATAGAAGAAACTTTGTAGAGCAACACCAACCGCACCACCTTGTTACCAAACAGCATCAATTTTTCACTGAGGTTGCTGTTCATATTCTCATTGCGCGAACATGACATGAGGCTGACTAAACCTAGACTATTTTAGCTCAATGGGATAGGTTTATAGTAATAGGGGCGATTACTCTGTAGGAGACATTTTGTGTAAGTCTCTTTTCCGGGAGTAGCGGATTTGTAACACCGCACACCGGGTAGATTGTATAAATTGGTCATATACCTTAAGGCCTCATGTTCTTATGAATATAAGCGTGATTGTCCCTGTCTACGCTTCTCCCGCTTCCGGGCATATTAATTGTTTGGACCCCCCCACCCCCGTCACGTTGTTTAGAGCTGACTTTGAAACTCTTGGGGTTTCAGAGCGGTTAGAAACAAAGTGTCAATGACCGCACACACTTCCCTTGTATCTTCGGATACCAGTTAGTTAGAAAACCACACCATCTCACATGATCCGCCCACGAACCGCTGGTGACAGACATGACTCAGCTCTCCATCTACCAGACCCAACACTCCCTCACGGGAAGGTCACTATAGTTGGATAACTGCATCTTTGTCTCCCCACCATAAACCTATATGTGCGTTTCAATACTTATGTAATGCGACTTGTCCCTGTGCTGTTATATGTGGTCGTCATGCTGTGTTGACAGGATCATCATATGATTCTGGAGCTGACACCTCGTGGCATTTCTGCACGCTGTCTAACTGAGGGGGATGCTCCGTGAGGGCGACCATACAGTCACCGAGCATTCTCGCCTGTCAGGCTTATATGTTAAAGATAGTTAGAATACACATCCATTTGCGGCTTAACCTTGATCTGGACCCAAATTCTAAACGTTAGGATAGAATCTAGCAGAAGGACCGCTAGTACGACAAGTAATTCCGTATCTTTGAGCTTATATAAGATGACGGGGTTGAATTCTACGGAAATCATCCACCTCATCTTCACGTAATACATCTTGCATCACATTAAACTTATAATTTCACTAAGTTGACTCTTTTACATAGCATCTCTCTTCCTCCGCTTCGGCGTTGGTTGTAGGCATTTTCCTGTGATGGAGGCCCATGCGAGGCACTTTCCTCTCGCAACAAATAATGTTTGTGTTAGGGGTTGATTTATTTTTTATTTAACTTGCTAAGTAACCACGTTAGGACCCTCCTTTGCGGGGATGCCTCACGGATTATGATCTATGAGGTACCTCTGGCGAGGACCATGATAACGAGTCATCAACTTGACCCGATGTACTTGACTTCTCTCTTGTAGCAGCAAACGAGTGCCATTGTTTGTCTACTGCGTTTAATTATTGTATGTATTTAATTATGTCCCAGCTGTAAATGGAGCGAGGGGGCTGTCACACCGCTGACACCAACAGCGAGGATGAGGCCGTGAGGTTCAACTTCCACGGCGATGGTTGCACGGCCCCACTGGAACCTGAACGTTCCACCAGCTCTAGAAGTCGGCTTTTGTATAATACGGCAACGCGCAACACCGGATTTGCAACCCCGAGGTTCGCGTCTCGTGCGATGTGACAATTATTGACTCGTTGATAATAATGATATGGAATTGGTCATCTTTACCAGAGCCTCTATATTTGTGTTTTGCTTAACGTTTTGTGCAAAGATTGGACCGATGCTAAACACCACCAGCTGTCAGATCTTAGAATCAATGCATAACGTAGTGCAGTTCTTTACTCAATATAAACATGTTATTTGCACATTTCTGACAATAATGGTATTGCATCCGGTGACGACTGTTGATGAATATGACTTTAGGTCCTTAGTCAGATTGTACATTAACATAGGCTTTTATATTTGACCACAAAACCTTATGAAGTGGGCGTATTTGCTTTAACATGGACGATAATGTCAAACTAGTACATAAATACACCAAAATATTCATTATCGTTTGACAATTTTACCATAGTGTGTTATTTCTTAATAACAATGTCAAGTGATCTTGCATTCTGTCTATCACTCAATCACGACACCATGCCTATTGTTTACCACTCAATCATGTGATCTTGTATTTTGCTTATGACTCTGCCACATGTCATTGTATAGTGTTGATCAGTCACCCAGGTGCCATTGTATATCTTCCGTCATTGAGTCACGTGATATTACATATTGTATATCACTATGTCTGGTTTATTTATCCCACACCGTAGTTGATGATATATATATATATATAGATAGATCGTTTAGTTCAGAGTAGGCCTATTCATTCCACCATCATCATTATCGTCGTCGTCGTCGTCGTCGTCGTCGTCGTCGTCTTCGTCTTCGTCGTCGTCGTCGTTGCCGCTACCGTCGCCAATCATCGCCAGCATCATGATTTTCGCAATTGTTATATTCAGCGTGTCTAAGATCTATAAATAATGAGTCAGGCTAAGCCGTAAAAACGATTGGGAATTTAACCACCGCTCACCCAACTTAACATTGCACTGAGCCAATAATATGGCCAGATATGCCCCATGACGTTTTGGGGAAGTTGAGTATATCTATGGTTCGTCATAAATCGGAGATGCTTATGTCAAATATTTGTCTCTCAATGTAAATGCATGGTATATAAAGCCAGCTAATTTCCGTATGCATGAACTATTGACAGGATGAAGTAGTTCTGTCAGTTTAAAGACGTCGGGGTTTTCCCAATAATATTGTTTTATATATTGTTTTCTTAATTTTGATAAATTGGAAAGACTAATATGAAATGATTTTCATCCTCTAACTCGTCGCAGACATTGCACTTCCTTTCAGAGAGAGGGGTCGGCAATGGCTTATGCTGTCATCCTGATTTTATGTGGCGTTTGTGGGCACTAGTTCGTAGTCTGCACAAGGACTGTCGGCACTTGGTTATTGTTACCATATCCAAATAGCTTTTGTATGATCCATCATCAACAAAGTGCTTGTATAGCCTAGTTTCTGCTACCCGTGTATAGCTTCCCCCTCCATTCCTGATGAAAATTGTCAATTGCCCTTTGTTTATAGGCTTCGATGAAACTGTCTTTGTCAATACCATTACTTTGCGCTAACCAAACATCGTTGAAACCTCAAGTACCGAGCATATTATGTTTTGAAAAGCTATATTTAGTTTGAAAGTTAGAAGTTTGAACTAGTATTTCACTGTTCGTATTTCCCTAATTATATAAAGTGGTACCCTCTCAAGCTTACCATAGACCATACAGCTTGGTGTGCTTTGTCTGACGCCTATTAAATGTTTGATTTGCTATTGCTATCATCTCCCTCGACATCGCGTTTCTCATTATTTTATGCTAATATTAGCCCTGATTGTGTGCAAAAAATAAAGACAATAGTATCTCTGAAAATAATAGTAGTTCTTGACACACGAGTAACTAATAATGAATAGATAAGTATTCACTGTCGGTCGATCAGAACAGGAAATGGTAATAAAGGGCCCCCGGAAGTGAAGATGAGGTGAACATTGCTTCACTGTGTGATTGATTGATTGATTGATAAGAGCATCTTTTTCTCGGAATGAGATATACTGTCAGCATCTTGCTGAATTGATGATATCGATGGTGACACGGTGTACCTAGTGACTGGCTGGTGTCGATGGTGAAGTCAGCTTCCTCCTCTTGTTCACGGTGAAGGATGACATTCAGTCTTCCTGGTCATGTGCTTGTTAGTTTCACAATAGACCAAGCAGCATTAACAGACACCACTACTGCCATGATATTAGCTAGCGCAATAGTCTCCATTATTCTCATGATAAAAGGTTCTATTTATACACGAACATTCCGGGAAATAGAAGAATGTCATTTCCTGTCTAGTATCTGCGATAAGAATACCATATCACATACGGTGGGAATATTAATGAGAAAAAATGAATCGCATAACGGACAAATGGCTGGATAACGCAATAACTTAGGCCTAGATTAGAATTTAGACCACAATGATGCTAGACTTATGGATAGTAAGATCAACCTAAAATTGGTGACAGATATCCCAGTATAATTCAGGGACTACTTTGATATTCTGACCTTGATGTTGTTTTTGCTAATATTACTTAAGCCAAGCCAAATGCGTGTGATCTTCTTGGTTGACACCATGATTGTTAAGTTGAGGATATGAGACACGGTCTACTGTATTTAGAAAGATAAATAAAACAGCATCGATGTTTTACCTCTGAATATAACCATAACGCTTTGAACACTGAGGTCACAGAATTCGAATTTCAAGAAAAGCAAGTAGGTAATCTATCGAATAGTCTGAAGATAATCGGACAGGAACATGTCACTGCCATAAGCGGCAACATTTCCCAATCAGACTAGCTTTAAAATATTCATCAGCTCAGCTCAGTTCTTGCAGTTGCATTGTAGATACTTCCTCGTTGTTTGCGTTGCGGCTTCAAAGGGTTAATTCACGAATCGATCTAAGACAATCAGAATATGATGTTACTGTTGGCTGCATGGGCAAGTCCATGCCACACAATCTACGGAAGTACGTCTATGCAATAGAAAATCCTGATAACAATAATATTGATGGTGATAATAACGAAAATTAGTTACCTCACCGGAATGTAGAAATTGTTTGAGTGAAGCTTTCGCGACCATCTCGGTCACCTATTCAGGAATTACTGACGGTCGCTAGCCACGCCCCTCTGGTAAGTTCATGGAGAGATAACTAATTTTCCTTATTATAAATCATCCTGGGATCGGGAAAATGTTTTTGGATATATGTATGGTGACGTTTGGCGAGAAACATAAGGTGGCATTGATAATGTTGATTCACTTCCCGGGGTCGTGGATTAATAGTGGAATTGAGAGCTTCCTCTTCGGTTGCACATGCCTTGAAACACCATCTGTTTATCTAGAATTTGCTTAATGCTGAAATATTACCCTCAGCTAATTCTCGCACTGTCACTGCATGACCTTGTATACATTGGGAGAGTCGTGAGATGGACCCCTGCGAAAGGATGCTTATATATTATATAATTTCACCATCATGTAAATGTCAATGTCATATGACTGAATGCAAATAACAATCTAAAAATAGAGGCGTGGATTCGTGTCAACTATACGCCTCTAACGTAATGTCAGACCATCTTGCTATGTCAGCAAAACAACTAGATTGACATAAACTCTACTTCGGCAGTTCGGACAGTCTATCTCCGTAATGGGACTCTAAATGCACAAATATGGCTCATGTTGCTTTTGATGTGATCTGGACGCCTGAATCACCAGGTGTATACATACATTACAATCTATTCGATCAATTCAATGGCCCAGGTGATATCAGCATCTACGCATAATCGGCAAATTCTTGCCCTCCTTGTGCGTGCGTGCGTGCGTGCGTGCGTGCGTGCGTGCGTGCGTGCGTGTGTCAATTTTGAAAATTATGGCCAATAAAGAGGGCCTATTTTTATGCTAACCATTCTTCATGCAGAAGACTATGGGCTTTATATCATCTCGTTCTATGTGATTCAAGAGCGCCAATTCGCGCCTGCTCCAAGCCAGCTCACTCAGGCATTATAAGTGAAGTAGGACCTAAAGACAGGGAAGCAATACCAGATTCGATGACAACATTCTTATAATTAATATTGCTATCTAGGGTACCTCATTGTGGAATAAATTCTAATCTAGTTATTCTGCCATTGCATAGTAGAACACAATAGACCTTTATCATTTATGCGATGCTTCTGCGATGTACTATTCTTATCTTAGATGCTAGACGGGTAATGACATTATGCAGTTCCTGGACTGTTTATGTATAAATAGAACTGTTTTGTCTGGAGAACAATGGCGGCTATTGTGCTGGCTAGTGTCGTAGTAGTAATGGTGTCTGTGAATGCTGCTTGATCCATTCTGAAGGCACAAACATATGATCAGGAAGACAGAATGTCATCATTTAATGTGAATCAGAGTAGGAAACTGAGTTCACTGTCAACGTCAGCAATACACCAGAAACACAGAGTCACTATCAGCAGCATCAAGTTAATAGGCACACTATGGGCCTGACATTAGCATACACACTGAGGTACATCAAAGCGACACAAATGTCGAATCACCATCAACCTGATCATTCATCATGCAAATAATGTAATCATAAACATTATCAGCCCAGCAGGCACAGCGAGGCACCATCAACATCACCAACTAAGCAATCACACGGAAGCACCATCAACATCACCAACCCAGCAGGCATGGAGAGAGAGAGAGAGAGAGAGAGAGAGAGAGAGAGAGAGAGAAAGCGAGAGAGAGGCTATGGCATAGCAAGGAGATAATGGGGAGGAGGTATGTTTGAATGGCAGGGTGTTAATGTGGCGGTTAGGTGTGTAGGTTGGTTGGTGGGTGGCGTGGGTTCCATCATTGTCATAATTTTAGTGATTCGATCTTGATCTATTTTAAAACAATGTTAATGCCAAATCTGTTCACATGACCTCCACTATCATTAGGCGTATGTTGTTGCTTAATGTTTGATGTGACCTCCACTAAGATAATGTTGATGCTTAATGTTTGATATGTCCTCCACTAGGACAATGTTGGTGCTTAATGTTTCATATGTATGTATGTACGTACATACGTACGTACGTACGTACGTACGTACGTACGTACGTACGTATGTATGTATTTTTATTTTATTGACGCACTGGCAACGTGCGGCTTCAATTTCCATGTGCTAACCTAGCCGACAGTCATGCACCCATTAGTTTAATTTGTTGATCACCATCCCCCGGTCGGGGGATCGAACCACCATTCTGCAACTCCGCATAGCATCAGCAACCAGGCATCCTTCCACTGGACCACCGTACCAAGACTAAAAGTCAAGGATTGGCCAACCAGCTTTCACATGTCTGATATACTGACACACTGGCGATTCATATGGGACTATCTGTGGATACACCTGCCACAATTCAATCCTAGGCTTTTACGCCTATTGTACTCTGACTCCAGCACGGCTCTGGCAGTATATGTATTTTTATTTTATTGACGCACTGGCAACGTGCGGCTTCAATTTCCATGTGCTAACTTAGCCGACAGTCATGCACCCATTAGTTTAATTTGTTGATCACCATCTCCCGGGAGGGGGATCGAACCGTCATTCTGCAACTCCACATAGCATCAGCAACCAGGTATCCTTCCACTGGAGCACCGCACCACGACTAAAAGTCAAGGATTAGCCGACCAGCTTTCACATGTCTGATATATTGACACACTAACGATTCATATGGGACTATCTGTGGATGCACCTGCCACAATTCAATCCTAGGCTTTTACGCCTATTGTACTATGACTCCAGCACTGCTCTGGCAGTATATGTATTTTTATTTTATTGACGCACTGGCAACGTGTGGCTTCAATTTCCATGTGCTAACTTAGCCGACAGTCATGCACCCATTAGTTTAATTTGTTGATCACCATCTCCCGGGAGGGGGATCGAACCGCCATTCTGCAACTCCACATAGCATCAGCAACCAGGCATCCTTCCACTGGACCACCGCATCAAGACTAAAAGTCAAGGATTGGCCGACCAGCTTTCACATGTCTGATATACTGACACACTGGCGATTCATATGGGACTATCTGTGGATACACCTGCCACAATTCAATCCTAGGCTTTTACGCCTATTGTACTCTTTATTCCTTGAGATTGTCATTTTGTTTTAGAGACGCCATATGGCCTAATTGTCACACAATGATAAATGGTGGTATTTTGAAAACCTATTTCAGTTTGGTTTTTACTAAGATGTCACGTAGATTCGAATTTTTCTTAAATGCAATTACTGGGCGCTTGTTGAAAGGTTGTCTGAGATTGTCCTGTAATTTGTGATATTCATCTTTTAGGATTTTGGCAATTTCAACATTTTTCCGATTGTATGTGAGAGTAAATGGGATAATCTCTCTTTGATCTAAGAGGCCTGGGTCAGAATTTATGCCCCTAGGTCATTGTGTTTCTAATTGTTTAATCCAGAACGATTCTCTTAGTTTTCTTTGTTTATCAGTTTCCTCTGTTGTGTCTGAAAGAGGTAGCTGTTCGATAGGCATAATTTCAAAGTCACGAGGGACTGAATGATCAGGAAGATTAAAATGTTCAGCCACATGTGTGTCTTCCTCTAGTCTAATATCTGAGAGGTGTCTAGTTGCACGCCATCTTAGTGGATCTTTAGTTTCGCCGACATACTGCTTTTGACACAATTTGCATGAAATTAAATAAATGACATATTTAGAATCACAATCTAAATTTTACTGAATTTGAAATTTGCTTTTGTTTTGAAAGCTTGTGAATGTATTCTGGGAAGGAAGAAAACTATCCAATTTACACCTTTTCTTTTCGCATTTCCGAGATCCTCCTTCACCTACAATCGGACGATTATGACAAATTTTGGTAGGCCGAGAATTTCTGGCATTATCTGGAATGAGTCCCAAATTACGCAGAGTTTCAGACTTTATTTTACGTAGGAACCGAGAAGAGTACCCTCTCGGTCTGAGACTCGGTCTGAGAGCTTTGAATAAGGTCGAACATGATGATTCAAAGTTTTTCCTATCACTCGAATTTCTATGAAAGCGGATTATTTGTGATTTTACAAGTCCCTTGAAAGTATGCGGTGGATGGAATGATTTCTTGTGCAGTAGTTGATGGGAGTCGGTTGGCTTAAAATAAACTGTGTAGTCTAAGTAACCAGTTGTTTCATACTTTATACCTTTGTATAAGGTTACATCCAGGAAATCTACGCACATCCCATCAATTTCAGCTTTTAGTTTGATATTCGGATCATGATTGTTCAGAATGGCTTCTTTAGTATGTTGCCAGATCATGAAAATGTCATCCAGGTACCTGCGGTAAATGAGTGGCTGATTTGGTCACTCTTTGAGTGCTTCTTTTTCCCACTCAGCCATGTAAAGGTTAGCAAAACCTCGGCTGAAACGCTTACCCATTGCGCAGCCAGAAATTTGTTGGAAAATTTCACCAGCAAATTCAAAGTCATTGCCTTTCAGACTAAGCTCCAATAGAGCCTGTTGGTGTCGGGGTAGTCAGCAAATGCTCTACGAATTGAATTAAGACCCTTTTCGATATCAATGTTCGTGTACATAGCATCGACGTCCATTGTAATTAAGAATGAACCACCACTAGGACAGTGTTGGTGCTTAATGTTTGATATGACCTCGACTAGGACAATGTTGATGCTTAATGGCGGATATGGGCTCCGCTAAGATAATGTTGATGCTTAATGTTTGATATGACCTCCATTAGGACACGATTCGTGCTTATGTTTGATATGACATCCACTAGGACAATGTTGGCCTCCATTAGGACAATGTTGGTGCTTAATGTTTGATATGACGCCCGCTAGAACAATGTTGGCCTCCATTAGGACAATGTTGATGCTTAATGTTTGATATGACCTCCATTAGGACAATGTTGATGCTTAATGTTTGATATGACCTCCATTAGGATAATGTTGATGCTTAATGTTTGATATGACCTCCATTAGGACAATGTTGATGCTTAATGTTTGATATGACCTCCATTAGGACACTATTCGTGCTTAATGTTTGATATGACCTCCATTAGGACAATGTTGGCCTCCATTAGGACAATGTTGGTGCTTAATGTTTGATATGACGCCCGCTAGAACAATGTTGGCCTCCATTAGGACAATGTTGGTGCTTAATGTTTGATATGACCTCCATTAGGACAATGTTGATGCTTAATGTTTGATATGACCCCCATTAGGATAATGTTGATGCTTAATGTTTGATATGACCTCCATTAGGACAATGTTGATGCTTAATGTTTGATATGACCTCCACTAGGACAATGTTGGTGCTTAATGTTTGATATGACCTCCATTAGGACAATGTTGATGCTTAATGTTTGATATGATCTCCATTTGGACAATGTTGATGCTTAATGTTTGATATGACCTCCATTAGGATAATGTTGATGCTTAATGTTTGATATGACCTCCATTAGGATAATGTTGATGCTTAATGTTTGATATGACCTCCATTAGGATAATGTTGATGCTTAATGTTTGATATGACCTCCACTAGGACAATGTTGGTGCTTAATGTTTGATATGACCTCCATTAGGATAATGTTGGTGCTTAATGTTTGATATGACCTCCATTAGGACAATGTTGGTGCTTAATGTTTGATATGACCTCCACTAGGACAATGTTGGTGCTTAATGTTTGATATGACCTCCACTAGGACAATGTTGATGCTTAATGTTTGATATGACCTCCATTAGGATAATGTTGATGCTTAATGTTTGATATGACCTCCACTAGGACAATGTTGGTCCTTAATGTTTGATTGACCTCCACTAGGACAATGTTGATGCTTAATGTTTGATATGACCTCCATTAGGATAATGTTTATGCTTAATGTTTGATATGACCTCCATTAGGATAATGTTGATGCTTAATGTTTGATATGACCTCCATTAGGATAATGTTGATGCTTAATGTTTGATATGACCTCCACTAGGACAATGTTGATGCTTAATGTTTGATATGACCTCCATTAGGATAATGTTGATGCTTAATGTTTGATATGACCTCCACTAGGACAATGTTGGTGCTTAATGTTTGATATGACCTCCACTAGGACAATGTTGATGCTTAATGTTTGATATGACCTCCATTAGGATAATGTTGATGCTTAATGTTTGATATGACCTCCATTAGGATAATGTTGATGCTTAATGTTTGATATGACCTCCATTAGGATAATGTTGATGCTTAATGTTTGATATGACCTCCATTAGGACAATGTTGATGCTTAATGTTTGATATGACCTCCATTAGGATAATGTTGATGCTTAATGTTTGATATGACCTCCATTAGGATAATGTTGATGCTTAATGTTTGATATGACCTCCATTAGGATAATGTTGATGCTTAATGTTTGATATGACCTCCATTAGGACAATGTTGATGCTTAATGTTTGATATGACCTCCATTAGGATAATGTTGATGCTTAGTGTTTGATATGACCTCCATTAGGATAATGTTGATGCTTAATGTTTGATATGACCTCCATTAGGATAATGTTGATGCTGAATGTTTGATATGACCTCCATTAGGATAATGTTGATGCTGAATGTTTGATTTGACCTCCATTAGGATAATGTTGATGCTTAATGTTTGATATGACCTCCACTAGGACAATGTTGATGCTTAATGTTTGATATGACCTCCATTAGGACAATGTTGATGCTTAATGTTTGATATGACCTCCATTAGGATAATGTTGATGCTTAATGTTTGATATGACCTCCATTAGGATAATGTTGATGCTTAGTGTTTGATATGACCTCCATTAGGATAATGTTGATGCTTAATGTTTGATATGACCTCCATTAGGATAATGTTGGTGCTTAATGTTTGATATGACCTCCATTAGGATAATGTTGATGCTGAATGTTTGATATGACCTCCATTAGGACAATGTTGATGCTTAATGTGTGATATGACCTCCATTAGGACAATGTTGGTGCTTAATGTTTGATATGACCTCCACTAGGACAATGTTGATGCTTAATGTTTGATATGACCTCCATTAGAATAATGTTGATGCTTAATGTTTGATATGACCTCCATTAGGATAATGTTGATGCTTAATGTTTGATATGACCTCCATTAGGATAATGTTGATGCTTAATGTTTGATATTACCTCCATTAGGATAATGTTGATGCTTAATGTTTGATATGACCTCCACTAGGACAATGTTGATGCTTAGTGTTTGATATGACCTCCATTAGGATAATGTTGATGCTTAATGTTTGATATGACCTCCATTAGGACAATGTTGATGCTTAATGTTTGATATGACCTCCATTAGGACAATGTTGATGCTTAATGTTTGATATGACCTCCATTAGGACAATGTTGATGCTTAATGTTTGATATGACCTCCATTAGGACAATGTTGGTGCTTAATGTTTGATATGACCTCCATTAGGACAATGTTGGTGCTTAATGTTTGATATGACCTCCATTAGGATAACGTTAGTGATTAATCTTTGATATGATCTCCATTAGGATAATGTTGATGCTTAATGTTTGATATGACCTCCATTAGGATAATGTTGATGCTTAATGTTTAATATGACCTTCATTAGGATAATGTTGGTGCTTAATGTTTGATATGACCTCCATTAGGATAATGTTGATGCTTAATGTTTGATATGACCTCCATTAGGATAATGTTGGTGCTTAATGTTTGATATGACCTCCATTAGGATAATGTTGATGCTTAATGTTTGATATGACCTCCATTAGGATAATGTTGATGCTTAATGTTTGATATGACCTCCACTAGGATAATGTTGTTGCTTAATGTTTGATTGACCTCCATTAGGATAATGTTGGTGCTTAATGTTTGATATGACCTCCACTAGGACAATGTTGATGCTTAATGTTTGATATGACCTCCATTAGGATAATGTTGATGCTTAATGTTTGATATGACCTCCATTAGGATAATGTTGATGCTTAATGTTTGATATGACCTCCATTAGGATAATGTTGATGCTTAATGTTTGATATGACCTCCATTAGGACAATGTTGATGCTTAATGTTTGATATGACCTCCATTAGGATAATGTTGATGCTTAATGTTTGATATGACCTCCATTAGGATAATGTTGATGCTTAATGTTTGATATGACCTCCATTAGGACAATGTTGATGCTTAATGTTTGATATGACCTCCATTAGGATAATGTTGATGCTTAATGTTTGATATGACCTCCACTACGACAATGTTGATGCTTAATGTTTGATATGACACCCGCTAGGACAATGTTGATGCTTAATGTTTGATATGACGCCGCTAGGACAATGTTGATGCTCAATGTTTGATATGACGCCCGCTAGGACAATGTTGATGCTTAATGTTTGATATGACGCCCGCTAGGACACTGTTGATGCTTAATGTTTGATATGATTTCCACCAGGACAATGGACCTTTCCAGGTTTAGCTATGCCCCGCCCATCCCTAGTTAACCGCCACCCAATCAATCGATCCTTGCACTCTCTGAATCTCAATTTCCAGGAAAGTATACAGCTTAGATATTGGATATTTTGAAACTAATTTAAATATGGCAGCAGCAGCGCCTAGTTAAATTAGTTTCAAAATATTCGACAGAATGCTTATTAAGTGGAGAAGACATACAATTCGTACAAAGTGTCGGACTATTAAGACGGACACAATCGATTCATTCATGTAGTTGATTATGACGTCATATGATGGATGGATAAAAGTCCATTGTAAACATTGCCGTAACAATGCCTTAAACTGTGTCAATGCCATTGCACACTTTCTTTGGTTTGAGCCACGTGATAAATCTAATTACTTGATGTGTAGTTAGGCGATAATGCCGCCAACAAATCAACACGTTAGCCGGATTTGCCAAATGAGTAGGACTTCGTATGATGCCAGGAGCCCTGTTTTTGAACACCAACACAGTCGAGATGCTGACGCAATTATACCGTAGATAGGTGGTGGCTGGGATTCTTTGCCTGTCGTTTAGAGCCGACCTGCTACACAATAAAAGAAGGGTGTGGGATTGGACTAATGACTAGGCATTGATGTTGTGTGCGTGCGTGCGTGCGTGCATGTGTGCGTGAGTGCGTGCGTGTGTGTGTGCGCGCGGGCCGAGATGGCTGGGGGTTGGCGGGGTTGTGGTGGTGGGTGGGGGGGGGGGGGGAAGTGACGGTGGAGGTAGCGGTGGTTGAGATTGGCATTGTGACAAACTATTGACACTCGCAGCGCTCAGAAGATGGATTGACGTGGAAATCGACTGATTCTAGCGGTCGAGAAAATTGCCATTTTGACAGGGAACGTGGTTAGACGTGGCTTGAAAAATCGAATATGCTGGTTCAAGAATGTATAAGTGGTCTCCTATTTAGCGTTAATGGCATTGACGTCACACAGTAAAAGGTATGCGAGAGGAGACATATTTGTACCAAGCATATTTAGACCGTAGGTGCTCAGAACGTGTGGTGGTGTAAGTAGCGTGAATGATAGTGCACATTCACAACCAATATCTACAAGCTATTAGGTGACATACATTATATTGTGTACTTTTAATGGCTGTCGAGTGGTGTTGATATTGGCTATTTTGTCCACTCTTGTATAAATCCACCTATAAATCGGCAACGCCTTACGTTAACCCACTTTTGCATAGTGCACTCACAGAATAGACTATCTCTTACATAGCTCACCCCTTACATAGCTCACCACTTATATAGCTCACCCCTTACATACCTCACCCTTCATAGATCTCACCCGTTACATAGCTCATCCGTGACATAGCTCAGCTCACCATTTGCATAGCTCATCCCTTAATAGCTTACCACTTACATAGCTCCCCGCTTACATAGCTCATTCCTTACTTAGCTCAACGCTTACATAGCTCGCCCTTTACATAGCGCATCCCTTACATAGCTCACCCTTACAAAGCTCCTCCCTTACATAGATCACCCCTTACAGAGCTGATCCCTTACATAGCCCATCCCTTACAGAGCTCACCCTTTATATAGTCCACACCTTACTTAGCTCACCCCTTAAACAGCTCGCCTATTACATAGCTCACCCCTTACATAGCTTATCACTTACATATGTGGTGCTGGCGGTATCCCGCAATTCCGCAGTTCGTGTTTCGCGGCTGCCGGGCTAGCTGATTCCCGCCGTTTCTACGGACGCCCGGCAGTCGTACCTTGGAATCCGAACTGCGCACATCTGCCGCTGGTTCCACGAGCCGATTCGAGACCTCTGTTGGGTGAGTAACCTTTTATACGTAGCTAAGTTACTACAAATGGTGTCAGGAGTACTCTGGGCCCTAAAATTAAAAATTAAAAATTGTTATTAGTTATTTCTAAATTCTACTCACGATTTTGCTGTTAAAAAAGATAGAATTCTCGGAAATATAAACACTACTCTATTTCTGCCCGAACGTCAACTTTACAGACTCCGGCCGCAATTTTGATTATTTGATAGTTATTTTTGTATGATTTAACAATCACAGATGATAGGTGAGTTATAGTTAAATATATATTATTTATTTATACTATAGCATGCAAATGTCGGGTATATAGATTAATATACCTTACATACATACGTCATATACGTCATAAATTCAAGATTCAATGTTATTTATTTGAACTGTAATGAATTGAGGTATATTTTCGTGCTAAGTTTCTATCATGTATCATTCTATGTCAGTATTCCGTGGAATGACAACCCTATAGTTTCATGATTGTTATTGTTATTTGTCTTCAGTGTCATATGTACGCGATTCTGAGCTGTAATTTAACCGTCGGTTTTTGGATATTTCTTTATACTTTAATTACAGTTCAATTTCGTTGTTTATTTCAGAATTATTTGAAATAAAGAAGTGATATAAATCACTGTTGTTGTTATTATTATCATTATTATTAACTTTTTGAACATTAGAGGGTAATCTCCCTTCTAATCAACAAATATGTTTCAATTGTAATATTAGGTTTACTAATTACGCTGAACACCATTTGTTTTGGGTTGGGTTTTTTCTTGTTATTATTAATTTAAAAGGTTCATTATCACATTGCTAGCTACTCCGTTAAAACAAGTTAAGTCTGAGGAGTTTTTGGCTCGCACCCAGTTTTCATTGGATCAATCCTTTACCCACAAAGCAATTTTGTTGGGTACAAGTAAAGGTTTCATTTTGAAAAGAGCTGATCAAACTGGGTTTGTTGAGTATTGGTGTAAAAGCGGTGGTACTACACAAGACTTGGTTAATATTTTGCAGTTGAGAATAGCCAGCGCCGTTCAGAAATTTCACCGTATCGTTTTCTATATCTGGGCCGGAACGTGCGACCTTACCGAGAAACGAGGCGACGGTTTTGTCTATTTAAGGACTGCCGATGATGAACTCGCGGTAGATCGCATTTGCCAACACTATCAACGTGCGATAGACATAGTAAGGCATTACGGCCAAACGGTGAAATGTATCGATATCCCGGCGTATTCTCTGGTCCTGTATAATGAGCAACTTCACCATTTGAATCCCTGTTCCTTCAAAGACCAAGAGCTGCAACTGCATGACCAACTCTCTCTTCTCAATGATAGAATTGAGAAAACATCAAATGCAGTGTAGAGTTAATACTCCGTAAAAAAAATCTAGTGCACGTAAACGCGTCCGTTATCATTATACTTTCGAGTTTCTGAAGGATGGTTTGCATGCAGGTACGCTACTGAATCTGGTTTGGCTTCGGAAGATTCATTTAGACGTTCTCCGGAGTTGCACCACCATCACTACTCAGTGAGTTATATTTTTCAGTAAGCATACGCTTACGACTTATTTCAGTAGGTGATATTACTTTTTTAGCGAATATTAATTTCGCTTCCTTGGTATGAATCAACAGATGACCCATAATGATGAAACCTTTGTGTATTAACACTGCAACCGTGGAGGAACTTAGTGCACTCCATAATATTGGTAAAATTCGAGCTGCTGGCATAGTAAGTTTTCGTGAGTCCAGAGGAGGTTCTATATCCCTGGCCGACATTAAGGCAGATGCTGATCTGCCTGCCACAGCTACAGTCCTTGCACAATTGCTCCATGCTGGGGGGGGGTCGTATTCGACATCAATGATGAAGGCGCTGTTGGTGGGGTCGACTCACACCCAAGGGAAGAATCCCTGGAAGAGAAAGTAGCTAGACTGAACATGGAACTGCTAGCTCAAGGTATCAAATACAAGGCACTCCTTAACTCAACTAGTCAACAAAGGGGTGATCATACCCTAGTTGATAACCTGGCAGAACCTAAGAGGGAGTCGCGATCAGTTTCTCACCATGACACTAGGAAGTCATCACAAGTTCGTAGAGCTTACTTGGATGGCTCTTCGTACAATGACTCTAGAATGTCATCACCCGGTCGTAGAAGCTACTCTGATGGTCCTTAAAGTGTTACTGCATCTGCTCTGTGCAAGTCCAGAATGATTACTTTAGTTTATGTGACAAATTGAAGTTGCGATTCGGGAAGAAAGATCTGCCCTACATCATCAGAGAAAAGATGCAAGATATTCGACAAGAGGGTAACTCTTTAGAAGAATTTGCAGATATCATTCAGGAGCTCACTTTAGATGGTTACCCTGATGCCTCAGAGAGTTTGGGCGAGACTATTGCCATTGATGCATTCCTACGGGGTGTTGAGCATAAACGAGCCGCTATGATAGCTATGGATAAAGATCCGAGCACCCTGGAGGAGGCTGTACAAATGGTCAATGCAGCTATCCATAATCAAAGATTGATCATGGGTTCCAGAAGACCTGAGGTTCGAATGGTCCGTTTTCCGGACGATGCTTCTGGTTTGATGGATGCAGATAATCCTGAGCAGTTGAGAGGCATAACGGCTCCAAGCAGGATAGATAAATTGGAGAAAGATGTCGAAGGACTTAGGAAGGATATGGCAGAGATGAAGGTAGATGTTGCTAAGAATTTGAATCTTATATCTGGTCAATTCGGTCGAGGTCGGTCTCCTCCAAGAGGGAAGGTCGTTCCATCGTGTTCCCCTTCTCCTCCTCTCAGATCGGGAAAGTGCTTTAATTGCAATTTAGAAGGGCATTTTTCCTGTGAGTGTCCAGAGCCGAGGCGTACACGGTCGCCATCACCTTCTGCTTCACTGAGATCTTCGCCTGTGCGATCATATGATGTTTGCATGTATGAGTTTAATCGTGACCCTATGACACTAGTCATTCCCATTAAAGTAAATGGTGTTTCCGTTGATGCAGTGGTGGACACTGCGGCACAAGTGACAGTAATTGGCAATTTCTTTGCAAATAAATTACCTTACCCTTTAAAGAAGTTGGAGTCTATTTCCTTGAAAGGTACAGAATGATGTTGTGCTCCAGCCCTCATCTAAACTGGAGGGTCTGGTAACACCTCATACAGTGGCCACTGACAACGATTCGCAGATTCCTATTTTGTTAAGGAACCTGTCGGCCCAATATATTACTCTGGAACAAGACCACAACCTTGGTATTGTCACAGAAATTGAGGTTTTAGACCTTAGAACAGAATTTCAATTTGCTGGTAATCCCATAAACCAGGACGGTTTACAAACTTCTACAGCCACTGAGGTGGACATCCCTGTGTTCTTATAGGAGCTGTATGAGAGGTTGACATCGGGTTTATCAGAGACGCAGTCTTCGCAAGTTAAATCCATGTTAATCGAGTATCAGGATGCATTTGCAAAAGATGATCTTGATTTGGGTTTGTTCAAGGGGATAAGACATAAGGTTGACACAGGTAATGCACAACCTGTTCGTTCTAATCTTAGACGAACTCCTCCTGGTTTTGAGAATGAGGAAGAGAAACACCTTGCAGAAATGTTAGAGAAAGGTATCATAGTTCCATCAAAATCTGAGTGGTCGTCAGCCCCGGCATTAGTTCGGAAGAAAGATGGTACCGTGCGATACTGTGTCGATTTTCGAGCTCTGAACAGTCTAACTCGCAAAGACCTTTACCCCCTACCAAACATTGAGACATGTCTGGATGCACTTGGTGGTGCTAAGTTCATCAGCACACTTGATATGGCAGCCAGGTATTGGCAGGTCGAGGTTGACCCAGCGGACCGCCACAAGCTCGCATTTATCACAAGATATGGGCTCTTTGAATTTGTACGGATGCCATTTGGTACATGCAACAGCCCGGCTACCTTTCAGAGGGTTGTTCAGCTGGTGTTGCAAGGTCTTAACTGGTGCGAGTGTCTTGCGTATTTAGATGACGTGGTAGTGACAGGGACTGACTTTGACAGTCATATGACCAACTTGAAAGCTGTTCTTTCCCGATTCCTGTTGCACAACCTTAAATTAAAACCTAAGAAGTGTAATCTGTTCCATACAGAACTCTGTTTCTTAGGCAAGTTGGTGAGTGATAACGGAATCGCTGTTAAGCCAAACAATATGGAAAGCGTCGCTAATTGGCCTGTTCCTAAGACCAGGAAAGAGCTGGAATCTTTCCTAGGGTTCATGAATTACCACCGAGAGCACATACAGGGTTTTGCTGGTATTTCTGCTCCTCTCTCTGCACTTACCAGTTCCAAAGTAGAGTATGACTGGACTCTAGAGCATCAGGTAGCTTTCGAAACACTTCAGGGTGCTATGGCCAACCCTGCAGTGTTAGGTTATCCGACACCGGATGGTACCTTCATACTGGATACTGATGCTTCAGAGGCTGCTATTGGTGCAGAGTTATCACAAATTCAGAATGGGAAAGAGGTGCTTATTGGTTTTGCGAGCCGAATGTTGACACCGGCTCAGCATAAATATTGTGTTACACGCAAAGAGTTGCTGGCCGTGGTAGCATTTACTAGGCAGTACCGTATGTACTTGCTAGGACGGTCATTTATTGTGCGGACTGACCATCACAGTCTCACGTGGCTGCTCAGTTTCCAGCACATCGAAGGACAACTAGCTAGATGGCTAGAAGAACTGTCCCAATATAATATGACGATGCAGTACAGGCCCGGTAAACAGCACTCTAATGCTGATGGTCTATCACGAGTTCCAAGTGATTCTTCACCTTGCCACTGTTATAAAGCTGGCCAATCTCTTAGTTCATTACCATGTGGTGGGTGCAAATATTGTACCAAGCTTCAGCAGCAATGGTCTCAATTTGAACAAGATGTTGATGATGTAATTCCTTTGGCTTTTCAAACCATAAGGGCCCTTCAACTGAGTAATAATGACCTATCAGACAGCGACACAGACAGCGACGATCCAGATGGACTGCTGAATGGCGTCCCCCAAACAGACCAGGTTATCGGAAGGTCAAACTGGTTAGACGCATTCTCTTTGGAAGATCTAAGGGAGCGTCAGTTGGAGGATCCTGATCTGAAGACAGTTGTATCATGGATTGAGAAGTCACACACACCTTCTGACGCGGAGCTATATTTAGCTAGTCCAGATGTCAAGTTTTGGTGGGCTCGTTGTGATCAATTGATTTTGTCGATAGCATTTTGCACTATGTATGGGTAGAAGCAAATACCACACGGAATCTGCTGGTAGTCCCAAAGTCTCTCCAGAAGCTGGTTTTGGAAAATTGTCATGATTCCAAGCTTGCCAGTCACATGGGTGAGCAGAAGACAGAGAGTGAAGGCTAAGTATATCTGGCACGGATACTCTCGTGATGTGGTGGTGTATGTGAAATCCTGTCGGATTTTTAGCTGTAGCAAAAAAGCTTCCATCCGACCAAGAGCTGCTCTGGGCGAGTTCCATGCCAGTTTTCCCTTGGAACGGGTACATATGGACATTTTGGGCCCCTTTATCACATCTACACTGGGAAATAGATATGTGTTGATGATCATAGATCAGTTCACTAAATGTGTTGAGTGCTATGCGCTCCCTGAACAAGGGGCAGAACTGGTAGCCAAAACGTATGTGGAGCGTTTTGTCTCCACATTTGGCTGTTCATATTTCTTACACACCGACCAGGGTCGTAACTTTGAGAGCAACCTATTTAAGGAACTGTGCCATCTACTGGAGATTTCAAAAACACGCACCACAGCCTATAGACCATGTTCGAATGGACAGATTGAACATATAAACCGTACTGTCTTGCAGTGTATACGGTGTTACCTGCAAGAGCATGACAGACAGAAAGATTGGGACAAGTGTATTCCTTTCATCGCTGGAGCTATACGATCTACTGTAAGCCGACAGACGGGGTATACTCCCAACATGATGATGCTTGGTCGAGAAGTACTACAGCCTATTGACTTAATGTGCAAATGCCCTGTGTCTGCGACTACAGAGAATGCCCCTTCAGATGCCAATGACTTCGTCCAACAGTTACAGCAAATGTTGCATGAAACTCATGAGATAGCACGGGATAACCTTAAAATGGCTCAGAAGCGCCAGAAAAAAGAGTATGATCTACGGTTGCATGAGCGTACCTATCATGTTGGTGATGTAGTTTATCTTGCTAATTCTGCAACTAAAATAGGCCAGTCCAGTAAACTACAACCGCCATGGATTGGTCCATTTCTTATTTATAAAAGGTTGTCAGAAGCACTGTTTGGTATCAAAAACCAACGCAGGGAACTAGTTGTTCACCCTGATAGATTAAAGCTGTGCAGAGATCGTGATTTACCTCTCTGAATATTGCGAATGAGACGTGCTATAAGCTCTGAAGATCATGGCGATGATGATGACTTATTATCCTCCGATAATGGCCTTAGGTTATCTGATGATAACTCTGCATCCATTTTTGAAGAGGATTCAGATGAAACCATTCCATATGGTATTGATCAATCCTCATCCATTCTGCCCAATGATCTAGATGCTGTTTTGACAGATGACCTGGATATCGACTCTGTTTTACCCATCCCACAAACACAGCATCACTCTCCTAGGCGCATGAGGTGTCAGGTCCGAGGAGAAACGCATAACACTTCCCCTAGGCGCATGAGGTATCAGGTCCGAGGGGAAATACATCACACATCTCCTAGAGATGACCAACTCCAAACTCACACCATTCAGAGTCGAACAGGAAGGCAGTGCCGTCTTCCCAACAGGTTCCTAGATTATGAAATGTATTAGAATGATCCTTAAGCATTCGTGAATTGTCCACCTGAATAAACGTTCCTCTGGTTTCGTCTTATTACGGATTCATTTGGTCATGGTATTGTTGCGTACTGCAGTTAGCCTTTCGGTCGTGGTACAGTACTACAATAGTAATGTGATAATGTACAATGGTAACAGTAATTCAACATTAAAAGAATTACTGTAATCCAGATGATATGAAATTATGACTTCAAATTTTAACATTCTGCATGACACTGAAGACATTCAACTTGTCCGGAAAACATTTATAATCATTGGCTTATGTTCCGTTTCCATGTTAGCTTTAGTTTCAGCAACAGCAAAATCGTGATATTCTATTCTTTATAAGTTTTTGGGAAACTAAATTAGCTGGACACATAAGCACATAGTGGCTTTTTCCAGCAATAATACTCCTTGAGATACCAAAAACCAACAGGGGTCCATCGCTGTATGACTCACAGAACGCGTTATTATAATTACACGTTTTTCAAATGACGCGTGAATAATTGCGCGTAGTAATGCGTGGTTATATTTACGCATTTCTTGATCACACATTACAAATATGCGTTGTCAAATGATGTGTAAATTGTTACACATTAATCATACGCATTGTATTGTTAACTGTATTTATTGTCCGTCATGACGTGTGGTAATAATAATGCTCTCTGTTTATGTGTATATGGATTAACTCCATGTACACGCTTTTATAAGTATATGCATCATATGTTATGATGCAAACTCATCTATGTATAGTGAAATTCAGTATAGGTTAGATATTTAATGCCAGTTCTACATTTGTCAGCTCAGATATTTTATAGGGTAGCTCAAATATATTATATATAGTTTTATTAGGTCAGCACAGATATTGTATAGGATAGCCCAGGTATATTAATTCTACATAGGTCAGTTCAGATATTTTATATTAGGCCAACATATTATATACTGCCATACCTAGGTATTTCATTTTTTAAACGTGTATCAATTACATGTTAAAATGATGCAATGATGCATTATTACTCTATAATGCATAACTCAGGCATATTTATAATGTGCATTACTCTATAATGCAGAAGTCTTGCATATGACAGCATATTTATAATATGCATTTAGCAAAGACTGCATAAATCATACAGATGCATTTCTTGCGCTTACCATTTCATAATGCGCGAAGTAATTGGCGCGTTAGTCATAGCGCAAATTCATATGTTTCTTTCTTCTGCTGTATTATCCGTTCCGTTTAGCTTCATTCAGATATCTTTATTGTGATAGGGATAGTGGTTTTCCGGATTTCCTAAATTTGTGGATTCAGATCCGTTTCAATTATATAAGAGGTATACCATAAATGTTAAGGTTAAAAATATTCACTAAATTAAAAAATATGCAATATTCATAGGTTTTCCTCGAATCTCACATTAGTTAATTTCAGATAACACTCCAACTAAATTCATGTGAGATTATTTTTATTACTTCTTTATCAATTCGGCAATTCCGTCAATTCTGTCAGTTTTCTGCTGTGGTGGAAAACCACTGTCCTTAATTTTAGTTAGGATGCTATGCTATTTTAAAATCTGTGACGATGGCCCTCGTCCGGCAGCTGTTGATCTATCCATCTGTTTTATTATTAACAGCTCCTTCCTTCTAGATGTATCGACACCTATTTTTTTAATTGGTAAATGCTAATGCTACCTTTAGCAGTTGAGCGTCAATGCCTGTGTGTTTTTATGGTGTGCAAATTTTTAAAAGATTGGATTTTTAGATAATTTTTTAATTAAGTAATCGTGTTTTTATAAACGGGGGAGAGTGTGGTGCTGGCGGTATCCTGCAATTCCGCAGTTCGTGTTTCGCGGCTGCCGGGCTAGCTGATTCCCGCCGTTTCTACGGACACCCGGCAGTCGTACCTTGGAATCCGAACTGCGCACATCTGCCGCTGGTTCCACGGGCCGATTTGAGACATCTGTTGGGTGAGTAACCTTTTATACGTAGCTAAGTTACCACACATAGATTATCCCTTACATAGCTCACCCCTTACATAGCTCACCCTCCATAGTTCATCACTTACATAGCTCACCCCTTACATAGCTCACCCTCCATAGTTCATCCCTTACATAGCTCACCCCTTACATAGCTCACCCTTTATATATCCCATCACTTACATAGCTTATCCCTTTCATAGCTCACAGCTTACATAGGTTACCCCTTACATAGTTCACCCCTTACATAACTCACCCTTTATATAGCTCACCCTTTACTTACCGTAGCTCATCTCTTACATAGCTTATCACTTACATAGGTCGTCCCTTACATAGCTCACCCTCCATAGTTCATCACTTACATAGCTCACCCCTTACATAGCTCACCCTCCATAGTTCATCCCTTACATAGCTCACCCCTTACATAGCTCACCCTTTACATAGCCCACCACTTACATAGTTCATCCCTTACATAGCTCACCCCTTACATAGCTCACCCTTTACATAGCCCACCACTTACATAACTTATCCCTTTCATAGCTCACAGCTTACATAGTTTACTCCTTACGTAGTTCACCCCTTACATAACTCACCCTTTATATAGCTCACCCTTTACTTACCGTAGCTCATCTCTTACATAGCTCACCCTTTACATAGCCCACCACTTACAGAGTTAACACCTTGCATTGCTCATCCATACATAGCTCATCCTTCCATGGCTCATCCCTTACATAGATCAACCCTTACATAGTTCACCCCAGAGAACATATATCTAGGTCATAATTACTTTGCTCTGGAAGTGTCAATCTAGCAGTAATACATGTCTGTAGTTTTCTCCCTGAGCCCCGGATGTCATAGAGATAAATGGCTACATCAATTCACCTTTCCAGTTTCTCAATCCATCATATGATGAGAGAGAGAGAGAGAGAGAGAGTGAGTGAGAGAGAGAGAAAGAGAGAGAGAGAGAGAGAGAGAGAGAGAGAGAGAGAGAGAGAGAGAGCGATAGAGAGAGAAAGAGAGAGAGAGAGAGAGAGAGAGAGAGAGAGAGAGAGAGAGAGAGAGAGAGAGAGAGAGAGCGATAGAATGTATGTATGTATGTATGTATGCATTTATATAGCGCCAATTCCAATTGAAGCTCAAAGGCGCTTTACAAGATTATATAAAATTACACAATTATGTACAAAAACTTAAATTGAAAATAAATATGTTTTGAGAGCAGATTTGAAAGGTTCAATTTTACGGCAATTTTGTATATGTGGTGGAAGACTGTTCCAAAGCTTGGGGCCAGCTCTAGAGCACGCGCGTTGGCCGATTAGTAGATTGGATGGTGTCACTACACAGAGTAAACGACTACTTGATCGGAGAGCCCTTGGCGCTGTCTTCTGTACGATCAACGATGTTAGATATGGCGGGGCAAGATTATTAAGACATTTGAAAACCAGTAGTGCAAGTTTGTAATTTATGCGCTGTTTAACTGGTAGCCAATGAAGATCTTTCGAAACAGGTGTAATGTGTTCATATGGCTTAGTCCGTGATAGTAATCTGGCCGCAGTGTTCTGAGCCCTCTGAAGACTGGTAAGCTGTTCTGTTGATATGCCAGCTAGCAAAGAATTCCCGTAATCCAGTCTCGAAGTTATGGTCGCGTGTACAAGCGTTTTTATAGCATTATCATCCAATAGCTTTCTGATCTTGTTAATGTTCCGTAAGTTAAAATAAACAGATTTACATATAGAGGTTACTTGATTTTTCATTGACATGGTGTCATCAAAGATTATGCCGATGTTACGGGCAGTTGAGCTAAATGAAATATTGTCCTCGCCAATCTGAAGAGATTATATTTTAAGCTGAGGTCGCAGGTGACGTGATGTGATTGAGAGTATCTCTGTCTTCTTATCGTTAAGCTGTAGGAGGTTGTTTAGCATCCACAACCAAACTTCATGAATGACATGTTCTAAAGTTTCACTCGCGTTTAATTGATCAGATGGATAAAATACAAGGTATAGTTGCGTATCATCTGCGTAGAAGTCGTACTCGACTCCAAGCGAGCGTAACAACTGACCTAACGGCGCTGTGTATATGGTGAACAACAAGGGGCCCAAGACGGATCCTTGTGGTACCCCCGAGTGTAAACTGCGCTCAGGTGACCTGGAATTGTTGATGATGACGGTCTGATGACGACACGTGAGGTACGACTTGAACCAAGCAAGAGCTGTGCCGGATATACCCAGTTCTTGCAGCCGTAATAACATGATGTTGTCCCGATCGTATCAAACGCAGCAGACAGGTCAAGAAGCACCAGTAGAACACACATGCGGTTATCCATAGAGCAGAGGATGTCGTTTTGCACTCGGAGTAACGCAGTTTCCGTACTATGAACCTTCCGATATGCACTTTGATATGGTTCAAGCAGATTATTAATATCAAGGTAGTGAGTAAGGCGGTCAGCGACGGTCTTTTCTAGTAGCTTCGAGATGTAAGATAGGTTAGAAACGGGTCGATAGTTACCAAGCACGTTCTGATCTAGGGACGATTTCTTTAACAATGGCATTACGTATGCAGATTTAAAACTATCAGGCACGGATCCGGATTCTAACGAGATGTTGATGATTTTGGTCATTATGGGTAATACCGCGTGGATGCATTCCTTCAGCAAATGATTTGGAAGTGGATCACGGCTACACGATTTGGATGGTAGTCTATGGACTGCTGCTAAGACTTCTTCAGGGGATGTTGGTCTAAACTCTGTGAGGGAACAGTCTGATATTGGTGTAATTTTCTCACTATGTACTACGTAATATGTATGAGACAAAATATTACTGCGGATTGATTCAATTTTAGATAGGAAGAAATCAGCAAACCTTCCAGCTAGTTCCACTGGATCATCATGTTGTGATAAGCTATTCACAGTCCTTGTGGAGCAAACGTTAAAAAATTGAAAACAGTTTCTTTTGGTCAGCTGAGTTAACAGATACAAGTTCTGAGTAATACACTTGCTTTGCAGACTTGATCATGGCACTGAGCAACTGGCGTTGGTCTCTATACGCTTCCCAGTGAACATGCAAATTAGTTTTACGAGCAAGTCGTTCAAGCTTACGACAGAGCCGTTTTGTTTGGTTGATGTCACTGTTATACCATGGAGAACATGGCCGAACTACAATGACCTTTTTCTTCATGGGAGCATATTTGTCTAGCACACTTGTGATGTCATTATCGTACTGTTTGGCTAACTGTGCCAGGTTTTCACATGAATTCGTGTACAGGGTAGATGACTGTATGTCTGAACAAACTGACTGAATTGGTAGAGAACGTAGCTTTCTGTAGGTGACGACCTTTCTCTGTAGAGGTGGTTTAACGAGTGACAAATCAAAAGTAATGGCTGCGTGATCTGACGGTATGGCACCATGGTTAACGCTGACATTGCTAACTAATGAATTGTTTGATCGTGTTATGACGAGGTCAAGTAGGTGTCCTTTCTGGTGTGTGGGATCTTTGATGTGGTGTTCTAAGTTAGATGTTTCTAGGAGTGCTCGTAAAGTCGACGCATTGTGATCAGCTAACTTTTCCATGTGAACATTAAAGTCGCCCAATACAAGTAATTGGCCTGTACTGAGAGCGTAACGATCAAACAACGCGGATAGTTCGTGGAAAACTTCTGACATTGGTGGGTTATGCTTTTTTGATGGAGTCGGACGGTACAAGACAACTACTCGAACTAGAGCTGATCGGTGGGTATGTTCGAATTCAATGATGTCGAACGTGTTATAGTTTGGAGACTTAATGACTTTGAGTTTGAGATTGTCTTTGTATAACAAACCAACACCGCCACCTTGTCTATTTGGCCTGGGGACGTGCTTAAGTTGGTATCCAACAGGTGTGAGGTCACCTATAGCAATATTGTCGCCATCAGCACTTAACCAGGTCTCTGTTATTGCAACAATATCTAAATCTTTTTCCAGTACATAGTCCACGATGATTTTAGTCTTGTTACGAACTGATCTAGCGTTCAACAAACATGCACTGAATGTTCCCTGTTGAGTTGATTTATGAGAACTTCAAGTGTTTACGGCTTCGACTACCAAAGGAACATGAATGAGGTTAGAATTGTGCGCGCCGTTTTTAAATGTGCTCCTTAGCCGACTGTAGAGGGGTGTAACTCGAGTAGATATCGCGCGTTGTTTCTGGCTGCCGGCTCGACAACCACGCCTTGTGCGCTTAGTAGTGCTTATTCCGCATTCCCGAAGTCGGTTTAGTACTCTGATATCGAGGCAATTTAACTGACGGTTACTGAATTGTGACCAGTGAATGCTTCTCAATTGTTCCTGTGAGTAAGCGATCAATGTACTTGGCGGATCAGTCACAATTGTCATACTGATTAACACGTCGGCTGCCAAGATTGGAAAAAGTCGTCTGCTAGCATTTGGCAGTGAACGGGTTGAACACTGCTCACTCAGACAAGGCAGTACTAATGGCCGTTGGTTGAGAGACTTAGGCGATACAAAGCTAGAACTTACTTCACATGTAACGAAATATTCTGAACTACAAACGTCAAAATTAAATAACCACAAAATTAAGCAAATAAATATAAACATTCTGACACAAAAACACACTTTCCAACCTTTAAGAAACTTTATAAAACACAAGAAACCGCGAGAGCAAAAAACTTTTGTGCTGCCACGAAGGCGCAAGAAGACTACTACTGGCCTTTCCTTAGTGGAGAGAGAGAGAGAGAGAGCGTGTGTGTGTGTGTGTGCGTGTGCGTGTGCGTGTGCGTGTGCGTGTGCGTGTGCGTGTGCGTGTGCGTGTGCGTGTGCGTGTGCGTGCGCGTGTGCGTGTGTGTGTGTGTGGAGAGAGGGAGGGGAGGAAGGGAGGAATGGAGAGAGAGAGAGAGAGAGAGAGAGAGAGAGAGAGAGAGAGAGAGAGAGGAACGAGTGGCAGAGAGAGAGGTAGAGAGGGAGGGAGGGAGGGAGGGAGAGAGACGGGATCGGAGTACCCAATATACAATGATTATTATTAGTTCACTGTTTTCAGCAATAACCAATAATAATAACCCCCAATCCCTTGCCCATTGTACTGATTTAGTTCCCAGCGAGTTTCACATTATATGATAATAGTATAGCTCGCCACATGCCATAACATTTTAGCGTTATCTGGGAGTACGAGAGCCCGCCACGCGCCAACTGCATTCTAGGATTATCTACCATAACCGCCCCATCCACATTGCTTTCGAGCATTATCTTAAAGCACAACAGTCTACCAATATGATTTCACATCCTACCATAACCTGGAAGCACAATAACATATGATCCCCATAGCTTATGCCACTATGTGTTAAGGTTTGTAGTACAGTTAAAGGGCTGCTAATCTCATATTAAATGCTGTATTGTACCGATAGATTATGGTTTATAGATTCCATATCATTCATATCCTGCCACATTCCCTTATCTGTATTACAAGTATCTACTTTGTATTATCGCGTAAATGTTGAACAGTGATCGCCAACATTTTGTCTTCTCTGGCGATAATGTGTGATGTCATATAAGTGTCAATGCATTAATTCTTTATTATGTAAGAGTCATCGTGTTGAATATTTTGAAAATAATTTGACTAGAAATGGTTGCTTCGTAAAGCAGCAACAACTTCCATTCAAATTAGTTTCAAAATATCCAACAACTTTTTTAACCACATTGTCAAGCTATCGATGGCACCCCTATGACTGAGCGCTTGTACAGAGGCAGACACGCTGGGTCTTTTCTGATTGGTTGAAAAATAAATCATGACAGTCAGCATAGGCTGTAGAAATGTACCAACATTTAGCTTCTAAACCCTGAATATCTTTCTTAAACAGGACGAAAAAAGCTTAAAATGGCATGTATAGTTTAAGTGTCAATGCATTAATTCTTTATTATGTAAGAGTCATCGTGTTGAATATTTTGAAACTAATTTGACTAGAAATGGTTGCTTCGTAAAGCAGCAACAACTCCCATTCAAATTAGTTTCAAAATATCCAACAACTTTTTTAACCACATTGTCAAGCTATCGATGGCACCCCTATGACTGAGCGCTTGTACAGAGGCAGACACGCTAGGTCTTTTCTGATTGGTTGAAAAATAAATCATGACAGTCAGCATAGGCTGTAGAAATGTACCAACATTTAGCTTCTAAACCCTGAATATCTTTCTTAAACAGGACGAAAAAAGCTTAAAATGGCATGTATAGTTTATGAGTAGGCTATTAGATCATCTGTACAGATAGCATGAGATGAGGTTAGTTATCTTTTAACATAACCCGAATATCACTTGCAATTTTCTATGTGATCCTTCAATCCGTTTCACTCTTACATTATCTAATGTGGTAACAACAGCATGGTTGGTAATTCCGTTTCCCTTGTCTTTCGTGTGTTTGTTTGGGTCTCCACGAACTGATTCCTTCTTCGCCATGTATTAAATATATGCGCCAAACATGGAACTGGTTTGATTTAATCTTTTAGTGGACCATTTCCGTAATACATCACCTCTCCCGGAGTCTACTACATACGTGATCCTTATTGATTAGGCAATGTGGCCCGTAGACTATCTGAGTAACTCAATGGATGGCATTGTATAGTTATTATTTGCTGCGTGTTCCATGGATTATTGGGACCATATCAAATGACTCGCATATACAATGTGAGTGATCAGTATTCCTTTGTGGGAATGTACAAAGAAAGCAAATCTATTGTAAGATTTGAATACTGAGTTTCCGGCTGACATCTACGGCATTCGTGAATGGAATACAAAAGTAGCATACGCATTACATTAAGGGCACGTGTTATCGTGTGTTTGTTTATGAAATGTTGATTTCTTCTTAGAATTCTAAAAGATATCAGTGTGAGCAATTTCGTACAGCTAACATAGGCATGGAAATTGTAGTTTCATTTTTGATCAAACTAGGTTAATAAAAATTTACCTTTAGGTCCCGGGTGTGTTGTCTATAGAGATGCCACTCACTGTTATGGTACCACTGTGCTATTGTTCGTTTTGTATAGTTGAAAATGGATATACAGCTGAGAAGCTCGGGGTTTTTTTTTGCAAACTTCCACAGATAAATGCTCTTTATCATGCCAGGATGAAGTAGCCAGATACAAAGGAGCAATTTACAAATTCAACTAAGCTAGTCTTAAGACTCACGAAGCTTGAATTATGGCAAGACCTGACACGCCCTGCAATGCCGCTATGCACCGTGCAGTCAGATTGGCTCCATTGCCATTGCATTGCCAATGGCTAACCACTACATCACAATGTTTGGTCTCTCCTCAAGGTCTCAATCCTAGCAACATTACAGGTGTGGGCTGTCACTCACGCCTCACATAATTCTCACTTACTGTTGTATAAGAACACAACAACCAGCCAACACGCTGACTAGATGGTACCACAGTAAACTGTTAATTCGTTACTTCGTACTTCGATAAACATGGATGATTTTACTCCTGCGCGCTGCAGTCTATGCTGCCCTTCATATGGCTGCTGACACTCACAATTCCATTGTCACCATTTGCCCATAAAACATTGTGTGACAAGGCCAAGCACGATTTTACTTTATTCTGGCAAACGACGCGGATATTCACATCATTGCCTTATGAGATCTCCCTGCAATTCCACTGATGTTACCTGCACCATTCTCTCAGACATTTTGATTGAGGAATTTCTCTTAGGCTGAGCATCCCCACTCTCTGAAACTCTACCCTCACCATATGCATTTTCTATATGTCTCTCCTCAATAGTTCCGTCGCAAGGAGTGGTAACATACTCATACACCACTAATGATGGGATTACATGATCCAGTGTATGCCAGTCATGTTGTACTGTCCCTTTCGCCTGACACCCTTCTCAATCTTTCACCAGCAGAACCTGAGTAGGATTCACACATAACATTAATTTTCTATGGTCTGTCTCCAATGAACTATTTCAGCCAATGGTCCCCACATCAGGTGCAACTTTCGTGAGGAGGCGCTCCTAGCGATATTCATCTCGTGTCAGTAGATATTGTCCTTTCAGTGTGACGTCAGAGAGCGACCTGACCAATGTCAGCTTCTCGAGATAATGTCTTCCACTTTCTCCCGGGGCCTCCATTGAAGCTTCAACACATTCTAACATATCTGGTGCAGTTAGATTCAAACATACAATATCCACATCTAGATGTGCCGGCTAATGCATAAATAACCACGTAAATAAGCTTGCAACCTCTTTGTTCATTCAGCCCGTTTCTTATATAAACTACCTGAATTATGTTGGCTCACTAAAACTATTACAACTGTACAGTGAATTCAAACTCAACCAGTAATATTTAGTATATATTTTATCTTCGGAGCATTCACCTAGTATTAATGCCACTGTTTAGCCGTATAAATCGGGCGATGCACACATTTGTTTGAACCGGCATCGCGAATTAGGGAAACCCTTACATAACTTTGTGATGCTACAAGCCTTTAGGAATGAGATGATAACGCATGCCTCTCACATGAACCAATTGTTTAAGCGAGCAATACAACTCAGTCAGGATCCGTGACATGCAATGTTTTGGATCCCTAAGTATGTGGTGCTATCCCTGTCAGGTATTGCAGCGACAGATGAATCTGCAACTGCGACTATGTGCCAGCATGCAACCATAAACATACGCGCTTAGACAATGTGTGAAACCAGATTGGTGACTGCCATTGTCGTAGTCATTTATACAACGGTAAGTCACCAGCTTAGACAGGTCAGCAAGCCACAGTTGTCATTGGTTCAGCTGTGTTGCACTAAGCACACCTGTTTGAGCTTTATATACTAATGGCAAGCGCATGCGATAAAGCTCATTAGACCATAGATCTGAACAGTCAGCAACCTAGCGACCACCCATTTGACCGTAAACATAATTCCGTGCACTATTGTCAGCATTCAGCAATCTAGGATTCGACACTGAGTTATGGAGGAAGCCAGTGCTGTCTCGAATTAGTGGATGGCCTCAAATGTAATCATTTGGAAAATGCCTAAATGGTTTTAAGGTATATCGGTATGTAGATACCTATTCGCTTAAAAACTGTCTGTGATCCTCACGAGCATTTCAGCCACATCTGGAAGATGCACGGAACGTCTCTAATGGCCATCCAAAATACCAACGAGCGCTTTATGACCAGTGGTCTTCCGTAAATAGCTTCAGCAGAATGCGTGTTATACCGACAAAGCTGATTGCATGCTCAGCTCTGCAGCCTTATTCCAATGGCAGCCTATCATAAACTGGTACAATGACCGACTGCATTGCGCCTATTTAATTCACGCTGTCTAAGCTCTATATACCTTCTTTCAGATGCTCTGTATCTATTACCTAGACTGTCTGCAAGAGCCATTGACACCAAATACAACGGGGCTATGAAGTCACTTAAAGCCTGCCTAATACTAATTATTATGGGCAAAGGCGGATAATCCTGTCTAAAAGCACACCAATCCAGATAATCATAACATGTGAGACACACACAGAGTAGCAGTTTATAGTGTATTACCATAGACACATTGCCATTCCTTAGCAACAGTAGTTACTGGCATTGCATATCCTGCAATACGCTTATGTCAATGAATTGCTATTCACGCACTTTTATTTTGCCAAGGTCCATGTCATAATCTCACCAGGTACATCAGTTGCTGCTTCAGAATAGTTGATTCCACTCAATGCTGGATTTCTCACTGAACCACGTGGCCTTGCCTAATGTAGACTCGCTAGCATATCATGTGTGTTCTTTCAACAATTAGCATCACTTTTGCATGTTTCTAGAAAATTGGCCTTCTTTATAACAGTTGCATGAATGCACATTTTTGCCATGATGAATGTTAGTAATTTAGGAAACATGCGACATATAAGCGTTAGAGAACCCATGATTGCAATGCCATAAGCTTCGAGATGAATCCATCAATCTTCATCTTGATGGTTGTCTTGGCTCTCAATAACATGGGTCTATCAAAAGCACATTTTCCAATAAACGAGGTTAACACTGTAAGATTTTCAGTAGCGTGTCAGCATTCAGAAGAATGAGGAGATTTACAATATATTTGCGCCCTCTGCATTATCTGATTCCAGTGATTGATGAGCCCTTCTGCTAATGTTCATATCCTTGCTAGAAGACAAACTGTCAATGGCCAAGACAATGGATAGTTTGGCCCATGCACGCTGTACCGCATTATGAAACGGTACAAGCGTTTAGACTTTTCTTCATAATCTTTTCAATTTCCAATTAAACTCCTTAAAATATGTTGCTCTTTGAATTTTAAAGGTAATCTACTTAAATTGCTCGCAAAAAACTATACAACACGGTCACTTTCGTTGAGGGAATGAAAATCAGTGCAGCAAAGTTTCCCTACTTAATATCATGTGGACCTTCTCTAAAATGCTTAACTGATATTCTATCCTCAGTCCAAAGCTACCGTTCTCGTTAACTCTATGTGGTAGTCAAAATCAAGTTACTCAGGGTTAACTATACTTGGCCGTACGCGTATCTATAGTTATAGTGTATCAAATTCAAATGGCGGTTTTAAGAGGTAAACATTACCATTTATACTAGCAAAACATGTTACGAGAAATAAATATTAAATTTATCATGATGTCATCTGAACTGCCTCATCAATGCTATTACTGATATTAACAGTGGATCTCTTTCTCTGGCTAGTTCTATCACAAGGCGAAATAGTTATCAAATTCGCCATTCCATAATTCAGTGTTATCATATGAAGATGCGAATATGTATTTTAGTGCTGTAGCATAGATATTAACATGGTCAGAGACGAATGGGGCTCCGTTATTTCATTCTCCTCTGGCCACATTGGCCTCGACTTTAAACCTCGTTATGCTCAGAGATGTGGAATTGCGCACATCGCCATGCTCAGGGACGAGGAATGTGATTCCATGATACACATCTCCATGTTCAGAGACGAGGATTAAGGCTGCGCTTTCTACATCACATCTTATCCTGCTCTGTGACGACGAATAATGCTTCGATTCTACATTTCCCACATCGGGCCTGTTATCGGTTTTCCTGATCTGACCACACCTTCCAATATTTATGTTTGATCAACTGGCAGACAGATTCTCCTATGCGTAGCTAAATGCTTTGATTGGAGACTGAGGAAGACTGAGTCGCTTTTGAGTCGTTTATACGCACTGCTTTTGGCAGTCCCCGTCCCGTCGATTAGTCAAAAGGAAACAACATAGAAAAACTGTCTATCAATGGACCTTTCCGTTTTTAGCTATACCCCGCTCATCTCTAGCTAAGCTCCACCCACACCTCGCTCGTGTTAGGATCGATCAATCTCTGAAAACCATGAATATCAATTTCTAAAAAACTACACAGGTAAGCTGTTGAATATTTTGAAACTAATTTGACTGGGTGTTGTTGCTGCCTAAGGCAGCAATAGCGCCCAGTTAAATTAGTTTCAAAATATTCAACATGTTTCTTAAATAGCACAGAATTACAAAGACATTACAATTCATACAACGTGTCAGAGTATTTGAGATTTGAGATTTGATGACGGTCTATATGGAACCCTTTGTGACGTAATGATTGTGACGTCATCATGCACGCGCTGAGCTGATTATGACGTCATACGAGGTCAGATGATGAATGGATACTCTGGAAAGGTGAATTAAACAATGACAGTTTACTATCACTAACTTAGCAGCTAAAGAGGTTTTCGAAATGCACTTCTAACCTTTTAGGAGTTTTTGCAAGCGGATTTTTCTATTTAAGTGTCACTAAAATAGGGTCAAACCCAACCATTAATCTACCCTTCCAGTAATGTTGACTTAGAAAATGGAAAGCTATATACTCTTAATAAACGCGACTATCTCCGACAAAGTGACTCTCTAATATAATCTCTAGCAAAATCAATTAGCTATGATAAAAAATCTACTGAGAAAGCGGAACTTTGCAAAGGGAAATAGTTATCATAAAATTTATGATTACCGCTTCGAATTCAGTATGGTGAATAATCATTCCTGAGAATTCCCAGTCGCGCCGCCCTTCATTTTATTTGGACTTTACCTCTGACAGTTTGACACTAAACTAATACTTTTCCTCTGGACCACACGAGTAAGTATATCCATATGGATCTAATAAACCAATCGAGAAACGTGGTAAATTTCAGGCAGAAGTCAAAGCGCATGACTGCTGAACTGATGGCAAATTGATCGTGATTGAAGGTCAAGGTTGGTCACTATTAGGTCGAAAGACAGCTCAGTCGATAGGCGTACTGAAGCTTGCAGGGCAATGAGTTTAGAACAGATGGCACCATTGGTCAATGGTAATCTATCTGAAAGTTTGGATATGGTAGAATGTTATCAAGCAAATGTTCACGTTGAGAAATCTGTCAACCCAGTTGCACAGAAAACTTGGCGAATTCCCTACAATAGAAAACAAAAGGTAGATAGCAAATTGGATGTAAGCAAGACATTATTAAAAAGGTCAAAGGCCCATCTACATGGGTAAGTTCATTAGTAATTTTTCTAAAACTGTCAGGTAACATTCGAATATGCTTTGACATGCCACAAGTTAACTAAGCAGTGATCAGAGAATGCTATCAAATTCCAACTGTAGATGAGGTATCCAAGATAGCAATCAGAGTACAGTTTTCAGCGAGCTAATTTTGAATAATGGCTTCCATCAAATAGACTTAGGAGAGAGCTCCCGTAAAATCACAATATTTGCTAGTCACAGTGGACTATTTAGGCACCGAGGATTAATGTTTGGAACATCATCTGCTCCAGAAAAGTACCATTATATAATACAGCAAAGTTTGGCTGGGTATGAGAGGTTCAGGCTATTTCAGACGATATTATAGCACATAGTAGGGATTTGGTCCAACATGATGAAAGGCTTGTTAGTGTGATCGAAAAATTAAAGAGCCCGTGTTGTCTGCGGTGTTGTTGATGCACAAGTACCAACTAATGCTTCTGAAGTCACAAACATTTGCAACGATGAATTACCACATCCTCGTGTGTAACCGTCAGATCCAACAGCGAAATGGAAATAACTTGAAGGCTGAGGAATGTGGCTGGAAAGTTTCTGAAGGAATAATGACACAAGTACATTCGGACTTGAACACAGCCCCGTAGTCCTTTCTCGTCTGGCCAGGTGAGCTAAAATGGGACCAATCAAAATGTAGCTTGTTTGGTTTCCATATCTGATATTTTTATTCGATGGCAGGATTCATCCTTAGGCCACGGACCCTAATGTGGTAGGCTGCAGAACGTATATAAAAATGTTGATTAATCAGTTTTCTGGTAGCTATCTTGGATTTTCAAAGATTAACAAGTTCATTTACAGGGGGTTCTCTTAAATGACCCGCCAACAATCTTTGCAAAGATGTGTCTATGATTTGTTGCCTTTATACTTAAAATGTAAAGGTTCCGGGTGAGAGATACATGCCCCTCGAAACACTTGGTATTTGATGGATTTAATTGTGACGCTGAAATGGGGTTTTATAGAGATTTGGGTACATACTGATTTCAAATTTATCTTTTCTGAACCGGTCGGATAAATGGTTGAGTTCCGTACCCATATTGGATTTTTCCCTGCCAAAAATTCTCCTACGATCCTAGTCTGTTCAAATAAAGCGGATTGGCTGATTTGGCCTGTGTCTTTCTTGAATTTTGGCTGAAACCCGCTTAGCGGATTAATTGGTACATCATGATGTATTATTTAGGGCTACAGCTGAGCCAATGCAAGTTTGTTCGAGGAGAATGGCTTCTCTTGAACTCCTGAAGGGATGATGAGGCCAAAAATATGATATGGGACTAAAGGTCAGAACAATCAACGCAGTGTAATATGATCAGAATTATATATCTTAGTACAGGTTAATGAACCTACTACGGTGCGGTTAGTGAAAACACCTTACAGAAAATGAAAATAATTATAACCATATACAGAAATTATAATTAGCGGTCCTAAGACCGTTATGGTACCTTTTAGTCATCGGGACCGTTCTTAAGGATACAATATAATTAAAAGAGTACATTTAGCAGAATAATTAAAATGTTAAGTATAGTTACTTGAATACTCGGTAGCCATTCTGAGGTTAAGCTATCGTGTTACTGAAATTGATAAGTCATCTTTTAGTTGACGCGAGTTGATGCATTCTCTGGAAGCTGGAAAATTCCCGCAGGTCGGTTCCCGCAAGTTGGTTTCCGCAAACAGGATTCCAGCAAGAACACTCATGGCGGGAGTACATCGCTCAGCACTGTAAGCCTAATGGAATGTCTAACGAGTAATCAGCAAGATATACAATAGCATTACTGCCGTGAAGAAAGTTCCCGTACACGGATGGCACGGCTGGAAGTTGTCAACAACCCGATCACAAGCGGGGGTTGTCAGATGCAAATGAAGATACAAAACAAAGCTTTACAGTGCTGGGTACGTCAGCCAGGTCTGAAGACGCACCGGGCAGAGTTTACTTGCTGCGGTCGAAAGTTAGAAGAACATACACGACATTAGTGCAGTGACAATTGAAATACCGCTTTTAGACGTGGCCGGCAGATCCGGCGAGTCATCCATCAAAGAGCATCCTGCCTCTACATCTGTAGAATCATATATTCAGGCCATAAAGGCCTCACCGCAAGTTCGTGTTCTGAAGTAGATATTGATATTTGTGAACGATAATTAGAAAGTTCCAAATTGCTCCCGCAAGTAGGGAGTTTACAAAATTATTTTAGTGCGTGGGTTGGACCCGTCAGAAACCGAAGTTATATGCGTAATATCTGTCGCTCAATAGTAGCTAGTACAGGTCCAACCTGTTCGGCCCCTGGCCGAGGATGCTCCCGATCTCTGGATCGCGTCTCCTTTTATACTCCTCGTGACATCACAGGCGCAGGCTCCAACCAATCATCGTTCGAGCAACAGCCAATCAGCGCGTAGCTAATAATAGCGCAGTCGAATATTCTAGAACATTCTAGAAGTTCTGCGTCCACGTGGTTATGACGTCACGGCAATATTTTGAAGATAATCAAGACGGGTTTTCCGTGGATAACTCAGCCATTTCCTAACCGATTTTGAAATGGTTTACAGATTTAAAAAGCCCGTAGAATTCTGGTCTAGATTAAGGCCAGATGCAACGGGAACAGGTAATTAAAAAGGATTAGAGGGTACCATCTCGGTACACTAAAAGCGCCATCCTATCGTGGTCTTAAACTGCATGCGCCATCAAAAATAGCATCCAAGCGTGCGCATGTGCACTATGCACTTTAACGAACTTAGTCGTTTTTACAGAGCGATCTCTCCCATAGACCTATATACGCTTATGGCTCTACCCAGGGGGCGTGTTCGGGGAACGAATCCAGGACGGGCGGCGCGTACCCAGCTTAGCTGGTACGGCCGGTACCCGACCGGTCGATCCGACCTACACGATCCACTCCGTGGCGGCGAACCATGGAGGAAAAGTAAAATCCTGGGCGCACTGCTTTGCAGTACTGCTGACATTGCTGCACGCTGCATCATGGGGAACATAGCTTTCCAGTCCTTCTGGAAGCTATGGATTCGTAGATCTAAGATGCCCTTTGTAAAAGACTACGTTTGTACAATGCAATCTGCGTATCCTTGATGATGTATAACTGTAACAGCTGGGCAGCTCCAAAGCCAGCTCTAGACAAACTTGATGCCTGCCACCGCAAACACTTACGCACCATCACTGGACACCGATGGCCTGAGAGCATAATTTCCAATGATGCACTATACAAGATGTGTAATACGGCGCCACTGTCTGTAAAAGTCGCCCAGCAAAGATGGCCCATGTTTGGCCATGTGCTAAGGATGCCAGAAGACACATCAGCACAGAGAGCCTTGGAATTCGCCAGATTGGATCCGGCAAATACAGAGCCAGGAGAGGACGTCATTGCATAAATCTGCTAAGCGTGCTACGAGATGACCTCAAGAAAGCAGGATTAGGTACACTCAAGTCAAGAATGGACCTGAGGAAGCTAAGGATTTTGGCTGAGGACACGACACAGTGGACAAAAGCTAAGAAGGAATGATTGCAGCTGTAGGATGTTTCGACTACTACAGCCGCAGAATACAGTAATCATACATATCTTTGATGTGATAACCACAAAGAATAAGTCTCGTTGTACCGTATGCTAACGTGTAACGATCTCTTCTTAAACACTAGCATCAGGGAATTTCATTTCTTAAGTGGCATGCTTGAATAACTGAGTATACTACAGTTCACCACGCTGATTATTAGAGATGTACCTGAATACGTAATTGAAAGTGATTTCAGGGGTTCTTTGGGAGTACACACCACATAACGCCAGCCACTCAAGTAATGGGTTTACTTTACTACCAGTGCCGGATTAAGCCTTGCCAGGGCCGGGGCAATGAATATTTGTGGAGTTGGGTGGAACTGAAAAGCAAGGCAAAAGGGGGTCCAGTGGTCCTCCCCCGAAAATTTTGAAATCTAGATGCTCGCAGGTGGCATCTCCTGCATTTCAAGAGGTAGATATGGACCATCGGTTGGCTGTTAAATTATTCTTTTTTGGCCATTTAATTTAATTCTTTTTGTTCACTAAATTTTTTTAGCCGTTCAGTTGTGTAAACAGGACTGGATAAAAAACTGAATGAACAAAAACATGAAATTAAATAGCTAAAAATAGAACAATTTAACAGCCAAGTGAAGGGCCATATTTACCTATGGAACGGCAGGTGGTGCCATCTGAGAGCATCTAAAAGATAAAAAATAATATTAAACTGTAATACAATCATGAACTCCTAAAACACCAGAAGAGTCTAAAAACCCACTCTTTAAGAAGAAGAATATTGAAGCAATATATAATGGACAAATAATGGACAAATGAGACAATATGACAGCCCCCCCCCCCCCCTCCCACCAATCTCCCCCAATAGAGGCACATATGGTTATATAGTCATACTGTCATAAGGTTACATCGTACATATTCCATACAAAGAATAACTTAAAATGACTAGTTTTTCACGTGAGCTTGATGGACGCTGAATGACCACTCGCCATTATAGTTTGTCATCACTCATCATCAGAAAACTCAAACAAAAAAGGAATCCATTATTAAAGAATAATCCTGAAACAATATATAGTAGATAATAAGATGAACCTTGTAAGTCTGTAATGGAATTTCCATTCCATCGCAGTGTTCATCTTCTGAGGCGGATCCAGAAATTATTGAATGGGTGGCCCTTGGGGTAGGTCTGAGAGGGACTAGGGTAGCGGGTGTCAACCTTCCAAAAAGCGTGGTCGGTGGGTGGGTTTCCTGGGGGGGGGGTGCTACTCCAGAGAAATTCTGTGAATTTAAAACTTCTGAGATGTGTTCTGAGTGGAATTAATGAGTTTTAATTTAGCTGTAATTTAGAACATTCTTGGAGATAATCAAGCAGTCCAATGAAAAAGGGGTAGCTATGGTAAGACAGATAATGCGATTGTGAACATGCATTAATCTATCAATCTATTCACCTATTCACATTCATAAATTAGTAATGCTACATGCCATTAGAGACGTGATGTGTCCATTGAGGAATCATAATCCGATGCAATTATTTGAGTTTTAAAATTGCATCAGTTAATGTGTTGTCTCTACCTTAGAGAATAAGTGTAATTCTGCAATGCACACTTCATCCGTTTATTGGTATTTTGCATTATTTAAAGTAATGCTTTACTTATAAATATGAATCGGTCAATAGATAGGTACGTGGGGGTGATTCCATGACCGAGAGGTGGACAAATACTAGGATTCCTGACAAAATCGTTAAGCCTTTGAACATGAAGAACCAAATTTCAGGAAGACTCCTTTATAATTAAACAATCACTTAAATAGTTTGACACAAATATGACTGAGAGCTATTGCTGGCTAAGACGTAAAGGCATAAAGGATGTAACAGCATCCAGTCAAATTAGTTTTAAAATGGTCAACAGCTTACAGACCTGTATGATTGAGATTTGATGGCTTCATGGTTCAAATGAACATAATTTTCCAAGGCATCTTCATGGCTTATGAGAAAACGTTTTAGTTAAGTGGGGTGGGCAGGGTGGGGTGGAGAAGATGGTGGCCAGGGCCACTCGGACCACTCCATTGGATCCGCTACTGAGTCTTATTGCTATTCTCGTTTGTAAAAATAGAAACTGCATAAACACATTATTCACTCTTTAACTATAAGAATTGAGGAAGATAAACATGAGGAATCTTCACTAAATGTGTAAGTTGTTTCATGATGAAATAGATTGCATGTTGTCATTAAATCTTCTAAACTACAAGAAGTAAGATAATTTCCTAATTTACAATATATGAATGGAGGAGTAATATTTCAGTTCGAAATTGTATTAGGTAGTACTGATTATGATGTACCTACATTATGTATCACAATTTCCACTAAGAGACATATATAGTGGGATCAATTTCTGAATATGCCCCGTCTATTTCTATCTCAGCTATGGACACTTTTATGCATGTTTAAATCAAACTTAACAGTTTCGAAGAATACCGGAGAAAGTGATATATCAGGCGATCTGCGATAGACTGACATCCTCTCCAGGGGGACTAGGGAGTAGGATACTATCAACTGCTTTGTGTGGCAGGAAACCGGCTATAAGCGTAAGCCCATATGCTCCCTCACAGAACGTGTACAGTGTATACTATACTATAGAGGTAAGCTTTTGGTTATTGTAAAATTAATTTGAGGATGAGCTGTTGCTGCCTATAGCCTATTCAAAATTAATGAAGATAATGCTTATTAAATTGTAAATTGTAAACTCATCAAATGCATACAATTCAAATACTTAGTCATATGTCACTCTGGTTGTTATGTCAGCTAACTAGTGAGGAATTTGATTCGGTACCGGTTCCAATAGGATTGTTAAAGGTAAAAAGAATCCCACTGTGTACCAACAATATATGATGAGTCCATAAATTCAGAATTATGATGTAATAAATGCCAAATCCATAATTCTGGGTCCAGTAACATGTGTATGACGTCAGATTAACAAGACTATTAATTCGTGCGTGCTTGCGTGCTTGCATGCGTGTGTGCGTGCGTGCGTGTGTGAGTGGCCGCATGCTGGTCTGATTTAGTTCAAATTTTAACATAACAAAGGAAACTAGAACACATTTACTGGACTAATTGTGAATCTGCGATGTATGGCCGCCATCAAGTAATAGTTTAAGGTCTCTTCTATTATGATGATAATTGAATATGTCTCGGCAAGTGGAGTTGATCTCCGCCAAAAACGAAAAAGGGTCACCTTCCACCTGGGTGAGAGAAACATGAATGGATATCACATGATATCATTTAATATATCCATTGACCTCGTCTGATAAAGGGTAGTTCATTTATGTAGGAAAAAACCCCGCAAGCTGGTTACTTTAAGGCCCATGGGTGCCGTCCTTATGGGTAATTGTAGCATGACAAGATGGCATATTGTACCTTCTAAAATGTCGATTGAACATCCTCGAAGAAAGGGAAGTCTGTTCTACCTAATACGAAAACTGGCAGCTTTGATGTCCAATGGGTGCCCATCCCCCTGGGCCTGTGAACCGGGGGTGATGGAATCATGTTGGGATGTCACAGCTATCATCTCATATGGGCATTGACCTTCGCTGATGAAGATGAGTTCATTTCTGACATAAACGAAAAGTGGTAAAGTTGATGTCCAAGGCATGCCCTTGCCCTTGTGAATATGACCCAAGGATGGCATTGGCATCAAATGAGGTCACATGGTATCTTTTATTATGTTCATTTAACTTTTTCTGATGAAGGGGAGTCTATTATTGCTAAGAACGAAAGCTGGTCATTTTGAAGGTGTGCATCCACCTAATCATTCCACGCATTCAGAACACCAATGGTAACATCCTGACCAAGTATGGTTGTGGTGCGATCAAAACTCTACAATACTGAAAATCCACATATATTTCGATAGAAGTTACAGGATTCCAAATGGTGGGTCATAAATATCACACAGACTCTTCTCATTGGCTGATTGGAAATCCCCAGCTGAACAATCCTCCACTTTAATTAAGTATAAGAATGTGTTCCCTTAAAGTATTAGAGCGGTGTCCCACATGAGGTGTGAATACTTCTTCGATACAGTCCGATGGGGTAAGCACATTGCCCTTGTCGTCGTCATTATTATCATCACCAATCCCTAAACACACGTGTCATGCG
>CM067369.1:235492113-235529820 GCA_034401795.1 Chaetoderma sp. LZ-2023a | reverse complement strand
CGCATGACACGTGTGTTAGGGCCGGGGCAATGAATATTTGTGGAGTCGGGTGGAACTGAAAAGCAAGGCAAAAGGGGGTCCAGTGGTCCTCCCCCGAAAATTTTGAAATCTAGATGCTCGCAGGTGGCATCTCCTGCATTTCAAGAGGTAGATATGGACCATCGGTTGGCTGTTAAATTATTCTTTTTTGGCCATTTAATTTAATTCTTTTTGTTCACTAAATTTTTTTAGCCGTTCAGTTGTGTAAACAGGACTGGATAAAAAACTGAATGAACAAAAACATGAAATTAAATAGCTAAAAATATAACAATTTAACAGCCAAGTGAAAGGCCATATTTACCTATGGAACGGCAGGTGGTGCTATCTGAGAGCATCTAAAAGATAAAAAATAATATTAAACTGTAATACAATCATGAACTCCTAAAACACCAGAAGAGTCTAAAAACCCACTCTTTAAGAAGAAGAATATTGAAGCAATATATAATGGACAAATAATGGACAAATGAGACAATATGACAGCCCAACCCCCCCCCCCCCCCACTCCAACCAATCTCCCCCCATAGAGGCACATATGATTATATAGTCATACTGTCATAAGGTTACATCGTACATATTCCATACAAAGAATAACTTAAAATGACTAATTTTTCACGTGAGCTTGATGGACGCTAAATGACCACTCGCCATTATAGTGTGTCATCACTCATCATCAGAAAACTCAAACAAAAAAGGAATCCATTATTAAAGAATAATCCTGAAACAATATATAGTAGATAATAAGATGAACCTTGTAAGTCTGTAATGGAATTTCCATTCCATCGCAGTGTTCATCTTCTGAGGCGGATCCAGAAATTATTGAATGGGTGGCCCTTGGGGTAGGTCTGAGAGGGACTAGGGTAGCGGGTGTCAACCTTCCAAAAAGCGTGGTCGGTGGGTGGGTTTCCTGGGGGGGGGGTGCTACTCCAGAGAAATTCTGTGAATTTAAAACTTCTGAGATGTGTTCTGAGTGGAATTAATGAGTTTTAATTTACCTGTAATTTAGAACATTCTTGGAGATAATCAAGCAGTCCAATGAAAAAGGGGTAGCTATGGTAAGACAGATAATGCGATTGTGAACATGCATTAATCTATCATTCTATTCACCTATTCACATTCATAAATTAGTAATGCTACATGCCATTAGAGACGTGATGTGTCCATTGAGGAATCATAATCCGATGCAATTATTTGGGTTTTAAAATTGCATCAGTTAATGTGTTGTCTCTACCTTACAGAATAAGTGTAATTCTGCAATGCACACTTCATCCGTTTATTGGTATTTTGCATTAGTTAAAGTAATGCTTTACTTATAAATATGAATCGGTCAATAGATAGGTACGTGGGGGTGATTCCATGACCGAGAGGTGGACAAATACTAGGATTCCTGACAAAATCGTTAAGCCTTTGAACATGAAGAACCAAATTTCAGGAAGACTCCTTTATAATTAAACAATCACTTAAATAGTTTGACACAAATATGACTGAGAGCTATTGCTGGCTAAGACGTAAATGCATAAAGGATGTAACAGCATCCAGTCAAATTAGTTTTAAAATGGTCAACAGCTTACAGACCTGTATGATTGAGATTTGATGGCTTCATGGTTCAAATGAACATAATTTTCCAAGGCATCTTCATGGCTTATGAGAAAACGTTTTAGTTAAGTGGGGTGGGCAGGGTGGGGTGGAGAAGATGGTGGCCAGGGCCACTCGGACCACTCCATTGGATCCGCTACTGAGTCTTATTGCTATTCTCGTTTGTAAAAATAGAAACTGCATAAACACATTATTCACTCTTTAACTATAAGAATTGAGGAAGATAAACATGAGGAATCTTCACTAAATGTGTAAGTTGTTTCATGATGAAATGGATTGCATGTTGTCATTAAATCTTCTAAACTACAAGAAGTAAGATAATTTCCTAATTTACAATATATGAATGGAGGAGTAATATTTCAGTTCGAAATTGTATTAGGTAGTACTGATTATGATGTACCTACATTATGTATCACAATTTCCACTAAGAGACATATATAGTGGGATCAATTTCTGAATATGCCCCGTCTATTTCTATCTCAGCTATGGACACTTTTACGCATGTTTAAATCAAACTTAACAGTTTCGAAGAATACCGGAGAAAGTGATATATCAGGCGATCTGCGATAGACTGACATCCTCTCCAGGGGGACTAGGGAGTAGGATACTATCAACTGCTTTGTGTGGCAGGAAACCGGCTATAAGCGTAAGCCCATATGCTCCCTCACAGAACGTGTACAGTGTATACTATACTATAGAGGTAAGCTTTTGGTTATTGTAAAATTAATTTGTGGATGAGCTGTTGCTGCCTATAGCCTATTCAAAATTAATGAAGATAATGCTTATTAAATTGTAAATTGTAAACTCATCAAAGGCATACAATTCAAATACTTAGTCATATGTCACTCTGGTTGTTATGTCAGCTAACTAGTGAGGAATTTGATTCGGTACCGGTTCCAATTGGATTGTTAAAGGTAAAAAGAATCCCACTGTGTACCAACAATATATGATGAGTCCATAAATTCAGAATTATGATGTAATAAATGCCAAATCCATAATTCTGGGTCCAGTAACATGTGTATGACGTCAGATTAACAAGACTATTAATTCGTGCGTGCTTGCGTGCTTGCATGCGTGTGTGCGTGCGTGCGTGTGTGAGTGGCCGCATGCTGGTCTGATTTAGTTCAAATTTTAACATAACAAAGGAAACTAGAACACATTTACTGGACTAATTGTGAATCTGCGATGTATGGCCGCCATCAAGTAATAGTTTACGGTCTCTTCTATTATGATGATAATTGAATATGTCTCGGCAAGTGGAGTTGATCTCCGCCAAAAACGAAAAAGGGTCACCTTCCACCTGGATGAGAGAAACATGAATGGATATCACATGATATCATTTAATATATCCATTGACCTCGTCTGATAAAGGGTAGTTCATTTATGTAGGAAAAAAACCCGCAAGCTGGTTACTTTAAGGCCCATGGGTGCCGTCCTTATGGGTAATTGTAGCATGACAAGATGGCATATTGTACCTTCTAAAATGTCGATTGAACATCCTCGAAGAAAGGGAAGTCTGTTCTACCTAATACGAAAACTGGCAGCTTTGATGTCCAATGGGTGCCCATCCCCCTGGGCCTGTGAACCGGGGGTGATGGAATCATGTTGGGATGTCACAGCTATCATCTCATATGGGCATTGACCTTCGCTGATGAAGATGAGTTCATTTCTGACATAAACGAAAAGTGGTAAAGTTGATGTCCAAGGCATGCCCTTGCCCTTGTGAATATGACCCAAGGATGGCATTGGCATCAAATGAGGTCACATGGTATCTTTTATTATGTTCATTTAACTTTTTCTGATGAAGGGGAGCCTATTATTGCTAAGAACGAAAGCTGGTCATTTTGAAGGTGTGCATCCACCTAATCATTCCACGCATTCAGAACACCAATGGTAACATCCTGACCAAGTATGGTTGTGGTGCGATCAAAACTCTACAATACTGAAAATCCACATATATTTCGATAGAAGTTACATGATCCCAAATGGTGGGTCATAAATATCACAGACTCTTCTCATTGGCTGATTGGAAATCCCCAGCTGAACAATCCTCCACTTTAATTAAGTATAAGAATGTGTTCCCTTAAAGGATTAGAGCGATGTCCCACATGAGGTGTGAATACTTCTTCGATACAGTCCGATGGGGTAAGCACATTGCCCTTGTCGTCGTCATTATTATCATCACCAATCCCTACTTTACATAAATATTCAAAGTCCGGACTGATGTGTGAGACACATCTATTTCATCAGATAGTGTGTCTCTATCCGATAAGGATAATGCACCCAGGCGAAAATGCCTTTTCGTTTTTGTTGTGGTCATTGCACTTCTGAATTTATCTTGCTCACATTCTGCAGCCATTATCAGTGTGATTCAGTGATGCCGTGTCGCTGTCGAGGAACATCGGCCATTTTTATATCATCTAGAAACTGAGATCAGCTAAATGTTTAATTAACAGGATGACAGACACATTGATGCGATAACTTCCAGTCTATATTCCTTACATAGACAGCATATCCGCTTCTGGTTATAGTCTGTCATAGAACCTTGTGTAGCCTAGCGAACTGTAGTTCTAATGTTTTATATAAAATAAGCAAAACATATATAACTAGGATGGCTACTGCCATAACTTATCCCAGTGCAGTAAAATTGAAGGTCACCCGCCTTGACAGTACTTAGTGGAGCAAAATAAGAATAATATATACATTTAAAGAGTAAACTATAAAAATGTGGTCTCAAACGACCGTTTGGTACCTGTTAGTCATCAGTACCTGTTACATAAAAAGTAATACATGAATATAATAATATAATAACGGAGTGCCTATTAGTCATCGGTACGGAAAAAGTTCTGGAATCACCGTAGTTGAAGCTTGGAATGCGAGATGGCATGATGCGGAAGTCAGCCGCTAGGAAATGTTGCCGGTGAACTATCTGATGCGGCTCATTCTCAGGAATGGTGAAGAAGAACGTTTGTGGTTGCGGATGGCTAGTGGTTAGTCACGTCGATGCACAATGTAAAAAATTTAAACGGTGTTTAGAAAATTCCGTACTGGTGCGGAAGTTGAAAGCTGCTCTGTAGTTATGAAGGGCTATAGTTGAAAGTTAATAAATGCGGATGTATTCTGGCAGATCACAAGACGAGATGCATCGCGTATCTCATGCGATGCATCAGGCAATGTCCCCTGACTGCAGTCGAAATGTCTAAAGTGGAACACAGAACATGTGCGGATTTGGATATTACCACTGGCCAGCGTGGCATGGGAGATCTGGCGAGTTATCCATAGAGCACATCACTCGCCCTACATACTCTGACGAGCTTACATCGGGGCCAACAGGCCCATCCGCACGAAGGTCCCTCTGCAGTTTGTAGCTTGGGTCGCCGTACTTAAATTTCGTTATTTCCCCCCCCCCCCAGGTGATACCTTACCGGGAGCATAAAAAAACTGCGATGCGGATGTGGTGGCTAGTACCCCAGAGACGAGTGCTCAAACCCGATAGGCACCGCAGTAGGCTATAGAGAGCCTGCTATATGGTAAGCAGTTACCAACGACTCGCTTATCTCAGACCAGGTACCTCACCACCACCTTTTCTCTCCTGACTGCTCTCGATTCTGTTTTTCCAGCCCCTTTTATACTATTCGTTACGTCACAGCTGGAGCGCCACAGCCAATCTGCGATCGAGCTACAGAGGCAGGGAAGCGATCACGTGACGCGCTATCGTACCAATGCACTAAGTACATGCATGCGCTAAGCCTATGGAGAAGTATATTTTGAATGGTATTTGCTGGTTCAATTAAGGATAACTAGGCCATTTCTGGACCGATTTTAAAACAGTAAAAAGATTTGGAATTCTCGTCATGAGCAATACCAAGAACGACCAGGCAAATAGAAATTAAAGGAATTACATGTATTAACTCGGTACAAAATATGACGCTTTTTCTCTCTAACGCAAACGCACGTTGGCAAGCAATCTCTGGCTGCCGCGTATGAGCGCTAGGCGACCTCACGAACTTCGTCGTTTTACGAACCTCTCCTATAGAGCTCTATACACGCGTACTGTCCTACCCCTGGGGACGTGCTTGGAACGTACCAGGTCCCGCCGTTCAGTACCCAGATGGGCTGGGATGCTTCATACCTGGCCGGTCAATCCGCGCTACACTATTCAGATAGGTTATGTATATAGGAAAGCTGAAAATGCAAAATGCCCAATTTTTGTATGGAAGTTTACGAGGTATTTGATGACTTTCATGCTAATCTTAATGCCCACATTTTTAATAGAAACGGATCTATGTCTTCAGCACTTCAGTGAGAACGGACAGGAGGGAGTAATTTCTATTGAAAAGTTACATAGCTGTTGGTTGGTTGTTAAAATGGATTGCGGTTTATATGTTTGAGCAAGGGGTAGCTCTGTGGTTTGGAGTGCAGAATAATTTCTGCAATTGTACTCAATGCAATATTGCACAGCATCTCTTAACTGTTGTATTTTTTCATTTGCATGTTGCTGAAGTATTTTATAAATGTGCACTTGAGGGATAACAATGTCCCCTCGGTATAATTAGCATGCTAAATGTTGGGTCTCATTTTGATATTGCCTGAGAATTATACAACGACTGTTAAAACTTAGCCGTAAAAGAAAAGATCCACTATTTTATTATTTGATGGTTCATTTTGCTCTTTTACTCTCTTTCTGGAGCAAACCTTCCTTTGCATAAATTAGCTATCAATTGGCTATGGAATGAGAGAACAGATTGCAAACTTTATAAAGAAGTATGTATTGTCTTGATATGTTATTGAAACACCATCATTCTGTGAGGCAGCATATCTGCATTTTGGGAACATGAGGGGAAATCGTTACACAAATGGAGGGAGAGAGGGAGAGAGGGAGAGGGGAGAGGGAGAGAGGGAGAGAGAGCAGTATAGTTTTCTTAATAATAATAATAATAATAATAATAATAATAATAAATAAATAAATAAATAAATAAATAAATAAATAAATAAATAAATAAATAGTAGTAGAGTTGGAATTAAAATGATACCACCTCCCTCAACTGGCAGCCGATCGGTGATCCATAGCCCCCACCGCCCTCTTAATCCCTGGGGACGTAGGGTTGTTGAGACATGTGGTTGGTGTTTACCTTTCATTCCGGTCCTTATCGGTACCATGAGAATGAAGTGATTTAATCCCGGTCGGAATTAAAATGATACCACCTCCCTCAACTGGCAGCCGATCGGCGATCCATGGCCCCCACCGCCCTCTCAATACATGGGGCATAGGAATTTGAGACATGTGTATAAAACTCCCGTGTGGACCCCACATGTCTGGGCGAACATCCTCAGGATACCGGCCAGTGGCCGGCCTCTCTCTCTCTCTCTCTATTCTGACTGGTATCCTGAGGAGGTTTTTCTATCTGTGGGACATTTTTGTACCTAGCCTACCTATCCTACCTATCTTCTACCCCACCTATCTTCTACCCCATCCTGTTGATATTTCAGCTGGCTGGTACGTGTGTTTCTGCGGTGCTTTAACGCTGCACTGGGGAGTGTCGCAGTGGGTCTTTATCTAACCTGGTCATATTACCCCGGCCCTAGCGTCTTTCCTAGTTTCGAAATTTCAGCTAAGTTCTAGCAAGGTCTTTTGAGCGAGATTTGAACCCAGTCTGCAGCGTGGGAACGCTATGCAATTCCACAACTCTATTGATCGACCCACCGCAACACCACTAAAATCGCGCCTCTTAGTAATCCTATCTCTGAGCGTGAGTTGTGCAATCGCTGTTACGCACCAACACAGCAATGTGTGAACTCATAACTTATCTGCTATAATAATGCATACATAGTTAATGCGATGCATACATAGCCGAGACAGTTAATGCGTATTATACAATTGTTGCACAATAATAGCAAAGATCTGGGGCTGATAAGCGCAGCAATGAGAACACATAACTTATCAGCTATATTTACTAATGCATACATGGTCGAGGTAGTTAATGCGTTGGTTCAAATCCTTCTTTTGTGCAATTAGCAAACTTAAAATCACAGGTTCAAATCTCACTATTAGAATTTGTGGATAACTCGGCCATTTCTGGTCCGATTTTAAAATGGTAAACAGTTTTAAAATTCTCGAATACCGGTTCTGATCTGTACCACGAGAATGAAGTGATTTAATCCCCAGTACCAACTCGGTACAATACAAGCATACACTCTCTCACAATACCGACACGTGTTGCCAGGGACGTGTGCACATGCGTGCTATGCGTTCTTACGGCTTAGCCATACCTCTCAAAATCACAGGTTCAAATCTCACTATTAGAATTTGTGGATAACTCGGCCATTTTCCGATGGTAAACAGTTTTGAAATTCTCGCTTCATTCAGGTCCTGATCTGTACCACGAGAATGAAGTGATGTAATCCCCAGTACCAACTCGTTACAATACAAGCATACACTCTCTCACAAAACTGACACATGTTGCCAGGGACGCATGCGCATGCATGCTACGCGTTCTTATGGCTTAGCCATACCTCTCTCATAAGGCTTTAGACATGCATACTATCCTATCTAGGGGGCATGCTTGGAACGCATGGTCATCTCATACCAGGCTAGCTGGGACGGTCCGTACTCATCACACATCTGACGCCCATTTAGAGCCAATGTCCCATACCCGGGGATGGCCCGTACCCGTCACACATCTGACACCCATTTAGAGACAAGCATCCACTATCACATCGATGGACCACCCACATCGCCTTGTGATCAACCACACATAATATGGTCTGAACGCCCATTTAGAGACAGGCATCCACAGTGATATACACCATGATTACTGTTGCACAGCTTTGCGAGGTTGCAAAGCAATTCGGCCTTAGATCAGCCTCTAAGGCCCAGAAAGCCGACCTGCCCCAGATGATCGGACAGGCCCGTGCCGAGGAGTCGCAGAAGCATCTCTCCTGAGAAATGAAGCCGGGAAAGTTTCCAGCTCTTACCAAAGATGATCCTTTGAATCTCCACAAGAAAGCGCAGCGGCTCCGTGAGCTTCGTTAGGTGGACAAGGAGGTGACTGCCAGCTTGTGAGCCAAGACTGTAGCAAGGCGGATGGCGGACCATCCACTGGAGCGCTTACCTCCCCTATGCAGGATCGCTAAGCAAATGATAAGGGGGGGCCGAGGTCTGAACCTTTAGCCCGAAGCATGAGGCGAGATGCCGAACACATTCTCGACCACTGTCTCGACGAAAGGGAGACAGAGGATAGAGGATGCCGGCCAGTATACTGGACATTCTCCCGAGGTATAGAAGGAGACCTCACAGGCCAGATCATGCAAAAGATCAAGCAGACAGTCCAGAACGCTTTCTACCTCCGCTACACCCATACCTATCGCATCCATCATATCGAAGACGGTAGGGTGATGCTCTTCCACAAGAATGCTCCAGGGAACCCGTGACTGAACACGATAGGAGCAGCTCAAGACTGGGTGGCCGCAAGAGAGCAAGCCTGCCTCGACACAGACAATATCGATCAACCCAACACCAAGTGGGCTTTCGTTCGACCAATCAACGTTGAGGTCAGGGCTGTCATCGACCGCCAGCCTCTGCTTGGGACAGGCCCCATCCCAGACTGGCAACGACAGAAGAAGAGTATGACTGGCCTCGACACCCACAGGGACAACATGTGTCTCTGGAGATGTCTAGCAGTCCACCGAGGAGCGAGAGCTGATAGAAATACAGCTCCTGCATGAGAGCTTGCCACACAGTTCTACGGCAAGACAATACCGGATGTACGCAAGACCTCGCTGGATTAGCTGGACAAGGCAGAGTTCATCACCAAGATCCGGATTCGCGTGTATGAACCAACCGAAGAGGGCACCTGGCACTTGATCGGGCAGGCGGCTCACTACAGTGACACCATGACCATCGGAGTGTGGGACCACCACGCCTTCACCATCAAGAACATCTCCAAGCTGGCACATACACTAGTCTGCAGTCACTGTCAGCAGAGGCTTACACAGGCATGCAATCTTCAACGCCATGCTGATCACTGTACAGGTGGTAAAACAACAACCGTGTGTCCTGGCGAGAAGGTTGAGGCGCCACAGTCTGTGTATGAGAAAGCCTTCTACCCGCCCCAACCATCCAGTTCAGTGGCTACTCATTGGATCGAGTATGAGTCGAGAAACAGAGGCGTACACATACACCATGTAGAGTGTGAGCACGGTGGCGAGCGTTGGATCGAGGGTGCTCCCGTAGATGGTTATGATCCGACCACCAGCACCGTTTACCAGTTCCATGGCTGTGTCTGGCACGGGTGTCCACAACACTAGCGAGGTGAGGATGCCGAGCAAAGATACCGCAAGACAGTCCTGAGAGAAGAGAAGCTGAGAGTATCTGGATGCACGCTTGTGGTACAGTGGGAGTGCTATATAAAACCCTGCCCATGCGTCCCTAAACGAGTTCGGACTGTCCCATACCCACACTTCATAGTTTACGACTTCGAAGCACACCTAGATGGTATCAAGACCCATCCTTCAGAGACTCTCATGATCGAGAGTACTCACATACCTATCTCTGTGTCAGTTGGCTGCTCCTTAGAGGGCGCCACGAGTGAGCCCATTCACCTCTGCAAGCCTGACCCCAAAGAACTGATCAGAGAGTTCATGCTGAGGACCAACGGCGAGCATATCTAATCCGGACAAGGGTTAGGGCACAGTGCATACCGACAGACCTGGACAAGCTCCCAAAGCGACAGCAGCGACTGATCAACGAGTTGTGTGACCAAGTGCCTGTACTTGGATTCAACTCTGAGTGGAATGACCTGAACCTCATCAAGAAGTACTTTGTCGATGAGCTGACAGACAGTATAGGTACAGTGAAGGTGGTCAAGAAGGCTTGTCAGACCATGTTCCTTATAACACCTGAGCTACGGTTTCCCGATGTGCTGAACTACCTCAGCCTAGGAGCCTCGTACGAGGTAGGGGTCAAAGCTTACGGGTCTACACAGCAGAAGAGCTGGTTCCTGTATGAATGGTTTGACACACACGAGAAGCCCAACTATCCAGGGGTTCCTGACTACTCAGCATGGACATCTAAACTCAAGGGTGGCTAGCTCTTGACGCGATTAGAGTGGGAACAATGTAACCAGACATTCGGCGAGCACGGACTGCGGACATTCGCTGACTGGCTGCAATACTACAACAACCTGGACGTCAGTCCATTCATCGAAGCCCTAGAGCGGATGCGGGAGTTCTACACAGAATGAGAAATAGACATCCTCAATGATGCGGTGTCTATCCCAGGTGTGTCACTGCAGTACCTCATCGTGGAACTGCTCGGCACATGCCGGATGTTAGCCTCTACGCTCCAGGCAAGGAGGCCTACGAGATGCCGAAGGACGCGGTTGTTGGAGGGCCCAGCGTCGTGTTCACCAGATACCACGAGGCAGGTGATACCCTACCTCGCCTCGCCTAACTGCCACACCGTGTTTCTGCATGAGGGCTGCAGTCTCACCTCTGAACTCCTTACCCTCATCACCCTGCAACAATTCCGGCCACTGGAGGGAATTTTCTGAACCCTCGTAGACACCCTGGAATGCCTGGCTCACCTGTCCAGCTGACTTGTCTGTGAGCGGTACTGCAGCCTTGTACTTGCTGGCGACATCGACGATGGTGAGGGCATACTTGTAGGTCTTACGACCAACAGAGTCGTGTGGAAGGAATAGAACATCTGCCTGGTGGACAGTTTCATCGAAATGGGCATGCCTGATGTGCTGTGGACGAGGTCAGTATATCTGCCACATCGCCTGGCGGCTGAGCCACTGGCTAACTGTCTCCAATGTGAAGTTGTTGTCCTTGCGACGTGCAGCCTCGAGTAGTTGACGAGGCTCATGGTAATATCCACCAGGCTGATAGTAGAGTTCCTCAAGAAAGACGGTTGATTTCATCACTGACGTCCACTCCCGTGCTGTCACGCACGGCTTGGGTGATTTTATCACTGACGTCCACTCCCGTCCTGTCACACACGGCCTGCGTGAACTCTAAACAGATGAACAGACGGTCGTCATCATTCGACTATCACTGAAGACCTTCTCAAACACCTCCATATACTGGCGTCTAGTCTCTGCTGGATCCACACTGAACGGTAGTTTATCAATTAACCCTCGGAAGTTAGGTATCTTGACCAGGTCATACAGAGACGCCATCCTTATATAGCATGGCTTAAATGTTCGACGGCCCAGATGGCCGCGAGTGCTATGGCAATGTACGGTAGGCCCTTAAGGGCCTGCGACTCCGAAGAACATACCTACTCCTGAGGCGATGGCTGGTATGGCTTCAGAAATCTTCTCCACACCATGGAGACATTGTTGGCGATCTTGCGGACCGTCTCACCAGCCTTCGTTGTGAACAGAGCGATCAGAGTCCCAACCGCTGCCAGCGGCCCGATAGAACCTTTTACGTAAGTGCGATAGATTCCTTTCGCTCTGCGTACTAGCTTGTGGGATTCAGGCTCTACATCATCACCACCGACCTCGTAGTCTGCATCCTCCTCATCATAGTCCTCCTCATAGTCCTCGCCATCTATATCCTGGACTGGATCTTCATAAGTCTCTGTTTCATACATATCCGTCGCTGAGGACAGCTATATAGTAGCTTTAAACTGTAGGCTATAGCATGGCATCCGCAATCTTGAATGCGGGCATGTTTGCCTTAGCAAACTGGGGACTCAGCTTCGCCGACAAGAAGGTGGCAGAGGTCGAGCGTGAGCATCATAACCAGACGATGGAGAAGCTGTCTAAGGAGAAGTTTGGATACAGCAAAGCACTCGAGCATATGCGCCATAGGGAGGCACGCCGACGACAACTCCGAGCTCAGGCCAACCAGAGCATCAAAGAGGCAGAGGAAAGTCTCGATGAGTACTTCGAGGCTGTATCTGAGCCAATGCTCGACTATGAAGCATCGACAGGTCAGAAGACAGCAGAGCTTATAGTAGTGGTGGCAGCTGCAGCTGTGACAACAGGAGTCATGCTCTACGCATGCTCAAGCTGAATACATGATGTGTTCGACATGCATACCTTAGCATAGCCAAAGTAAAGTACCGTCACACCTAATGAGCGAGTCCCAGCTATGAGGTTTCTGATGTTGAAGCTGAGCCGGTTGCCCTGATTAGGTGGGATGTTCCTGGCCCCGAGGTGGTGACGGCCCTCGAGTGCCGGACTCGAGGTCATCGCTTCCACTGGTTAGTCGCAGAAGTGCATATTACTTAGTTTTCTGTCTGTATAGTTGGCAGTCAGCCAGCTCGGGTACCTCACCAAGAGCATTGGTCACAGCAATCACAAGCTTGAAGTCGTCTAGCGTATCCACCTGCTGGATGGCTCCTCCCTTCTGAACCAGGACCATAACAGCGACACAGTCCAATGCACCACGATACAGTGTCAGCACTACCCGTTGATTAGCTGTCGCTTGGACCTGCTGGTGTTCTCGCTCCACATGCACGATCAGCTTTTTGGAACCCATTTGCTTCAGTTCCTGGTCATTCTCGTCATGCCAGACATGAAGTCTTGGAGCATTCATCGTCGCATCTGCGAGCTGCTCAGTGTACACCCAGAGGAACAGCCTATCCTGCATGGCAGCCGGATTCACGTGTGTGTTCTCGAGGAGGGTTAAGAGTGGAACTGCCACAGGCTTCTCGACACCTGCCCGTAATTAGAATTCCGTGAACCCCTCATTGCACCCCACAATGTAGTACCCCTTTCCCTTCGCATAGAAGGTTGGTCCACGAGTCAGCGGACAGTTTTTTAAAATTAATTATGCTATGCTGAATTATAGTTAGGTATTTTACAACATCATTATTGTTCATACTATTATGTAATCAATATTTAGATATTATTTTGTCCTACGTAATACAGGTGGTTGCTATAATCAAAACTTTGACATTATTTTGTCCTAGGTAATACAGGCAGTTGCTATAATTCATACTGCTTGAACATTACACTACACTCCTACAAACACCATATGGCCAATGTATGCGATCAGATACAGAGATAGAAATGAGATACATCATGAGTACTCTGAAGTCCAAAGCAGGTTGGAAATAAGAGGAGCGCAATATCGCGTACAGTACATTATCTGCTAATCATTAGATTGCAGGTGGTACATGTAGCAGGATCTTTTTTGTCATCGTCCTCATTAATTTAGAATCTCATCCCTTATTGCATCGTCCTATAGCACGGACCTCGCCCTTCAACTACGTTCCCGGATCGAGTATCGAGAGATCAAAGGCCTGCAAGTAGGCCTACGGGCTCGAACAACGTAGCTATGTGATTGGCAGTATGTAAGTACGATGCCCTTATTGTGACATGGTTTTTGCTGCCTTAGTTGGCGACAATACACCAATTAAAATGAACATGCTCTTCAAATCTGGATAAAGTGCCAACTGAAAGCTGTGAGTGATTATTTTAGAATATTTAGGCTGAATGGTGTTGCAATAATAATTTCATTCAAATTTTATCAAATCTGTACCAAGGCGTGCTCGCATTCTCTACTAATTATTTTGACAATAATGTGACTGATTGGTGTCAAAATATATGATAGCGTTCTCATATTTTCTCCTGGAAGCCGGGACATTGAATTGGGGGTAAATTGCACAGAAATCAGCAAGCATCTAATATTTCTACCAAATGCCCTTCTTATTAGAACATGACAATTTTATTCCATATATTTTAAAACGCCATAGCCTTGACTTGAAATCCGACTACGCGTTGCTGCTTGAGAGGGTTCCATTATAGTCCGACGCCGAGATATGTCAACTCAATTTAAGATTTGCTGTGTTTTCTAAGACGGCCACAACAAGCACATTGAATAGTACGTCCCTACACCGCGCACATTTGCGTCTATGATTCAGATCGATACCGAATCACATGACATTATATTTAATGCTAACATGGTAATGCAAGCCTCTTTCTACTTGACGTTTATTTATCAGATTATGTTCCAATTGCATTTCAGACATTCAATTGAGAAAGTTAAGCTTATTTTCCTTAAGCAACCCTTGCTCCTGACCTCTGGCCATGCATTTGTTCTATTGTAGATTTCTGCACGGACAGTTCTATTGAGAGCAGAATTGCTTAACCAAGCGCACAATAACCACATCTCATGTTACATTTCACCTCACGCTGGCGTATTGTGGTCTCTGAGCGGCTCGTGAAAGAAACGTCAGTCTTCATTATTGTAAGCTTCTTGGCGCCATCAGCCGGAGTAATCATGAATCTGGTCCATCGTCTCACATCCGGAAATAATACCAGGGCTCTCCGCATTTTGTGGAGCTGTTGATAGAGTACTTAATTTACGTAGACGCGCCATGTAGACAGGGGCACAGGGCCGAACTTAGGACTCAGGGGGCCCTGTGCAAAGTTTATGAAAATCTTACCCGGGCCCTCTGAACAGCAGTTAAGATAGAGAGAAAGCTAATGTCCAGTTTCAACCATAATGGCGGCCCCTGAGATCAGAGGGCTGTGAGATTTGGCCACATCAGTCTCATACAGTACATGTTTCAAACACAAAACAAAAGAATACTGCTGAATATTTTGAATAGGGCCTATAATTGGAGACAGCATTATCCTTAATCCAATTATGTTCACAATATTCAACAGAACAGGTTTTATATCGTGTACAAAAGTGTTTCCTTTCGGAGACACGATAACGTATTTATGAGCTTTGCTTTATGCATGACATCTATGTGTGTTACATTTTAGGGGCCATGGGCATTTAAGGCCATGAGCAAACGCACTTGCTGCACTGCCTTAGGTCGGCCCTGCATGCAGAAGATAACATATTCTTACCTAGCCGGATAGGGAATATATTATTTTACTGAAGGATGTGTTATATGTTTTGTCATCAAATGTTTTAAACTACAAGAAGCAAGAGAATTGTATTTTAATATATGTTTTAATATATTGCTTAATCAACAGTATTTGAAAATGAATCTCAGTTCGACTTTGTAAGGTGTAGTAATGATTATGACATAAATACATTATGTATCGCAACTGTATCTAACTTGCTTAATACGAGACGTGTATTATTAGCTCTAGATAGTTTGCTTAATGGGGAGTTTCATCTCACGCCACTGATATTGATATATACATATATATATATATATATATATATATATATATATATATATATATATATATATATATATATATATATATATATATATATATATATATATATATATGCGTGTGTGCGTGCGTGCGTGCGTGCGTGCGTGCGTACGTGCGTGCGTGCGTGCGTGCGTGCGTGCGTGCGTGCGTGCGTGCGTGCGTGCGTGCGTGCGCGCGCGCGCGCGCGTGTGTGTATAAAATATGTGATGTATTCATTTATATAGTATTTTTTTCTTGTAGCATCTTGGTAACTGCTAGAAATTGCAATACCTGTCAGAATAATCCTGAATACACCAGTCTATGATGTCACATTAACCTTAATGTCATGTTGATAGTCAAAATAATGATTGCATAACAATGCATAATGATGATGGTGTTATAATGACTGTCAGAATAAGGATGACGTTACCATGACTGTCAGAGAAAAAAATGATGAGGTCTCAAAGACCGTCAGAATAAAAATCACGTCATAATAACTGTCAGACTAAGGATGACGTCACAATGACTGTCAAAATAATGATAATGTAGCATAGAATCTTAGAATAATGATGACGTAACAATGACTGTGAGAATAATGATGATGTGACAATGACTGTAAGAATAGTGATGGCGTCACAATGACTGAGAACAATGATGATGTCAGAATGAATGTGAGAATAATGATGACGTCACAATGACTATCAGAATAATGATGGTGGCACAATGACTATGAGAGTAATGATGAGTCGATGATGTCACAATAACTGTCAGAATAATGATGATGTCATAATGACTGCTAGAATAATTATGACGTCACAATGGTTGTCAGAATAATGGCAACGTCACAAGGGCTGTGAAGTCTCAGACTGTCAGAAAAAGATGACGTCACAATGACTGTTAGAATATTGATGACGTCACAATAATAGTCAGAATAATGAAGGTGCCACAATGGCTATCAAAATCAGAATAATGATGACGTCATAATTACTTCTCTGGTATAATGACTGTTAGAATAGTGATGACGTCACAATGACTGCTATAATAATGATGACATCAGAAGGACGGTCAGAATAATGATGATAGTATAATAACTGTTAGAAGAATAGTGACGTCACAATGACTGTCAGAATATTGATGACGTCACAGTGACTTCTAGAATAATGCTGACGTCACAGTGACTGTCAGAGTAATGATGATGTCACAGTGATAGTCAGAATAATGATGACGTAACAATGACTATCAGAGCAATAATGGTGATGTCACAATGACTGTCAAAATAATGATGTCGGGTCAATGGTGGTCATAATAATGATGATGTCTAAATGACTGTCAGAATGAGACTCCATAGCCAAGATAGTTCAGCACATTAAAAGCCGCAGCTCTGGTGTGATGAGGAGCATTGTCTGGCTAGTTTTCTTGACGACTTTCACTGTGCCTGAACTGTCAGTCAACTCATGTAGTTCTTGATGAAGTTCGGGTCATACCGCCCAGAGTTAACCCCTATCACAGGCACTTGATCACACCACTCTCCGATCATTCTCTGTTGTTGATTTAATAGCATGTCGAAGTCTGCTGGTATGAAGTGTGTCCTGAACTCTGTACGGATTATGTATGCTCTGCATAACTTCATCCCTATTCTGCCAGCCATTATGAGATCGTCATTATTCTGACGGTCATTACGATATAATCCTTTTTCTGACAGTCATTATGAGATCATCATTATTCTGACAGTCATTGTGACGTCATCATAATTCTGACAGTCATTGAGATATCATCATTATTGCGACAGTCATTGTGACAGATTCAGATTTAGATTATTTATAGGCACAAAATCCACATACATATAGATATACAGTTGACAATAAGTAAAATATACATGATATATACAACACGCACACGCACCACACGCATGTGCGCCGTGCGCACGCACGCACGCACGCACGCACGCACGCACGCACGCACACACACACACACATGTACACGCACACACGCACACAAACACGTACGTAGGCACGCAGGCACGCGCACACGCACATATGATGGCATCCACGAATTAAGACTGGTGGCTCTCTTATCAAATTAAGTTGTTAAATTAATATATGAGCAGAAACTTTAATAACATTCACAGTGTAAATTTGAGGTTAAGGTTGAAGTTAATGTTTTGCTAGGTACTGTGCATTAGTTACAGAGGAAACGTCACTGACTGTTGCCTGAAACCTCCACCAGGATCACTGAATAAAGAAGCAGCATCACAACTCGCCATAACTCGATATCCCATGACAGTTTAATCACCCTCAGATTTTATGACACAGTAGATAACGATGTCACCTCTTCACCCAACTGTCATTGAAAAGGACGATACGGATGTAATGTAGCTACAGCAAAAATATCTCTCCTCCTCAACAGCTTGAATGTTACATAGCCATTATGGCATCATCATTATTATAGGCATGCGGTCAGTCAGTCAGCCAGCCAGCCAGCCAGCCAGCCAGCCAGCCAGTAAGTCGGTCAGTCAGGCTGGCATGAAGTCAGTCAGTCAGTCAGTCAGGCAGGCAGTAAGTCAGTCATACAATCAGACATACAGTCATTCATGCAGCGATTCAGTCAGGCTAGCAGGCATGCATGCATGCGGGCATGCAATCAGGCATGCAGTCAGTCAGTCAGGCAGGGCTCCTGGATGGCGTGCTGTGTTTCTTAATGTATCTAATTTAGCTTGAAGAAAAACATACGTATCAAAATTTTATAAGATTTCGAACAAATTGTGCAAATTATCTGCACGAAATACTTCCTTAAAATATTTTGATCAGGAACATACCTATACCTACATAGAGGTTCTACTGATAAATCACGTGATAGATCACACCTAAGAGCATTTTATTGCTAGTTACTATATATATATATATATATATATATATATATATATATATATATATATATATATATATATATATATATATATATATATATATATATATATATATATATATATATATATATATATATATATATATATATATATATATATATATATATATATATATATATATATATATATAAATATATATATATATATATATATATATATATATATATATATATATATATATATATATATATATATATATATATATATATATATATATATATATATATATATATATATATATATATATATATATATATATATGTTGTTGTGTTGTTTATGGTCATTCATAGCAACACTTATCGCCGTAACTTACACTCTAATTTAGGTTGTGCAGGTCTCTTTAAAAGAAGCAAATATGCCTATATGACCATACTGGTTTAAGTTAAAGAAACTTCAAGACTCAAGCAAATGAGCGCATGGTACAAAGCATAGATGGGGGGGTGCGCGATATTTGTGGGCAGCTCTACAAAGTTTCCCTCGCCGCAATGTCTGTATATCAGGTAATTTTTAATAAAATTATAATAAAACAATACCCTATCGTCATAGATTTGTATTGTAAGACTACAATATTGTTGATCAAATAAACAATGATTAAATCAAGTATATTATTAATGAAACAATTATTAGCTGCTAAGGTATGCGAATGTTGTAGCGCAACAGATAATAAAGAAATACGCACATTGTGATGCCAGGGAAGACGCATTTGAATCGAAATAAACAATACATGATTGAGTAAAACCGCCATTTCTAGTAAGTAAAAAAGTGGAGATATAAGTATACTTGATCACTCATATCGAAGGAGGATGTGATGTCAAATTCGTTAATGGATAGTAGTTTTCATTGTCGTGGTATTGAGCAACTTTATTACCAGCATTCTGCGATTAAAGTATCCGTTAGTTTCAGACTGTTGGTGACAGAGTTGCGTAATATTGTGTGGATATGTTATTTTTCTGGATGCTCAGCAATATAAAAAATAGTTGACGTATTGACAGCTGTAATATGCTCATCTGCGGCTGGCTACAAACGATTGTTCAAACACCTACAGGGTGGTTTTTTGACAGACTTTTCTTTGATTCTCCAGTTGCTGTTCGATGTAATCTTTGACTTATTCAATACAACATCGAAGTCACCATGGCTTGTTGATCTTGATGGAACACATTCTGATATAACCTGTCTGTAAAACATAAATCTAATGCAGGTTTTCTAGATGAAAATACATCAATCATTTGAGATATGCATTTACGATTGCCAGAACACGTCTAAATATATATAAATAATTCCTTTAATATTTTCAAATTTTCGGCCACTGGATAATCTTTTCGGTCGCTGTCATTCAGGAACCGGATAGGAATTTGAACAGTGGGAACATTATAAGAGAAGTATGCAAGTTGATATGGATGGAACTGCATGGCACAATCCTACAAAGCTCCAAACAGAGACATTATGACCAAAGGTAAAGTTCCCATAAAAATCATTGTTCACAAAGCTCTCGCATAATAAGAAATAACAAAAATACAATAATAAATAATAGATTTCACATTTTTGTAAATGTCTACCGGCAATATTATGTTTGTTGCCATATAGGTCTAATAGTAATTCATGCACAATCATGTTTTCTGCAGGCATCATACGCCCATGAGAACACAGATTGAACACCTCAAAGAGTTTAAATCGCCACTAAGCAAAATACACTGCGGGGGCAAATTCAGAGTTCCAATGTTATTGAATAAACAGGTGCCAGTAACAAATGTTCAAAACCTAGGATTTATTGATCATATCTATACATATTGGAGGGATTCCGTTTATAGCTCAATTATATGACGTCATAAGCAACTCACCTTTCCAGTTTATCCATCCATCACATGACGTCAACTAAGTGATGTGTGGGCTGACGTCATGAATGATTCTATATAGCCCGTATTTGACGCGTAACAGTCGGACACGTTGAAGGAATTATATGTTTTGAAAGAGATCGATCGATCCCAACACGAGCGAGGTGTGGGTGGAGCTTAGATAGGGATGGAGTGGGCATAGCTAAAATCGGAAGATCCATTGTGTTACCTGTTAGCTGACGTTACAGTCAGAATGACAGGTTGGTAATGAAAACGCAAATGTTAGCCACGAAAGTGTATGAATCGTGTGCTTTTAATGAAGCTACAATTTAATAAACAGTATTTTGATACTGTTTTGAATTAGGGCTGTTGCTGCTATAGGCATCACCAGCCCACCCCAGAAAAATTATTTTCAAAATATTCAACCGCTTACCTGTATTAGGTAACATGAATTGTAGATAATGGGAATTCATATTTCAAATTTCAAATCGATTCTAACACATGTAAGCAAAGCTAGATATTGTAGCATTAATCGGCATTATCATGGAAAGGACAAGGACCCATTTTTGTTTATGCCAAAAATGGGGATATGCCACTATATCGTTAGAATTCCATCTTCCGTTGCTCAAGCAGGGCTACTAACATGTCTCATTTCTGTTATCCAGAAAATAGATTTAGAAGAATGCGTGGGCACTCGATTTACATTTCTCGCTGATAACAAACACGTGATTGGCTTCTCTGAGAGATAGGTCATTCATACTATATAAGCAATCACTGTTCCAATGCAAGTCATGGTGTATGGTATTATCTGCTGTGTCTTTTGGGAGTATTAGTGCACCTATGTGAGAAGCATGAACAATGGATAATGAGTCATTGGGTCCATTTTGTTTGTCCTTTCGAAGCTTCATAGTAACACGATATATTGCATATGCATATGCTGTAGTAAACGAATGTATTAATTGATTGATAAACAAATGGGTAGACCACGTGTTCTGCAATAACAAATAGTTCCCAACGTAAGGCATTTTGATTTTGCTATTAATTAGAGTAACCAAGCAAAAAATAACAATAAAACATCACCAAAATATGTATTCCTAAGACAATATGAATATTCACACTTCAAAATCTGTTATATCTTAGATTGCGTATAACAGTGGTTCAATTTATTGGCCCATGAGAACTTTATGCATCATTATTTGATCAAAATTCCTGTAATCATAACGTTGTCAATGGACCTTTCCGGTTTTAGTTATATCCCACCCTAGATAAGCCCCACCCACAATTCGCTCGTGTTGGGATCGATCGATCTCTGAACACCCTGACTATCAATTTCCAAAAAAATACACAGGTAAGCTGTTGAATATTTTGAAACTAATTTGACTGGGTGCTGTTGTTGCCTAAAGCAGCAACAGCGCCCAGTTAAATTAGTTTCAAAATATTTAACAGCAGGTTTATTAAATAGCAAAGAATTACAAAGACATACAATTTATACAATGTGTCGGACTCTTTGAGATTTGATAATGGTCTATATGGAACCCTTTGTGACGTAATGATTGTGACGTCATCATACACGCGCTGGGATTATTATGAGGTTATACGAGGTCAGATGATGGATGAACATTTATACTGTTGATGATCACTGCATTGTTGCATTGTTGCACTTTGTATTGAGAATAGCTATTGGTGAGTTTAAATGTCACCAGCTATAGGATTGTATTGCATAAATTCCTTGAACAGTGTGACAATCCCTCAGGATTTATCCGAAATTTCTGAACCGTTTATACGAGATATGCCTTTCCGCATTTTTCTCAATTGTGCGAGCGGGCTATAGTTGGGACAGAGGCGCCTTTTCAAAAGGAACGAGAGAGAGAATGGCAGGAAGACAGACAGAAACAACCAGGAAGACTGACAGGCCGACAAACAGACTTATACTATTTGCAAACATGTTGGTCGTGATCCCAAGGGCATTTGTAATAACGGAAATTAGTTACCATTCCAGGAGATATCGCACATATCACTTATTACAGCTTAGACTATTTGTGAGACGCATCTAAAAACTCCAGAAAAATGTAGGACAGCATTTTAAATAAACAAAGCTATGCTGCATCCTCCAGTTTAATCATATATTTATGCGCAGTCTGAGAATATCGCATCAATAACAAGGGTCTTAAAAATATCAGAACTCAAATTCCCCGATATTATCTCAATAACGCGATTGACTGATTCCTTTGTCCTGACCCCAATGGTCTTTAATTAGTGATTATCGGGGCTAAATTGACCTTTCCAGAGTATCCATCCATTATCTGACCTCGTATGACGTCATAATAAGCTCAGCGCGTGTATGATGACGTCACAACCATTACGTCACAAATGGTTCCATATAGACCGTCATCAAACCTCAAAGAGTCCGACACATTGTATAAATTGTATGTCTTTGTAATTCTTTGCTATTTAATAAACATGTTGTTGAATATTTTGAAACTAATTTGCTGCCTCAGCACTCAGTCAAATTGGTTTCAAAATATTCAACAGCTTACCTGTGTATTTTTTTGGAAATTGATAGTCAGAGTGTTCATCAGAGATCGATCGATCCCAACACGAGCGAGGTGAGGGTGGAGTTTAGCTAGAGATGGGCGCGGCATATAGCTAAAACCGGAAAGATCCATTATCATCACTGTCACTGACATCCTCGTCATCATCTGAGCTCTCTTCAACCAAACGAAATCCCTTCAGATTCATTCCACATATTCCACATGCTTGAGGTCTGTGCATGTGAATCTATTAACAAGCCAAATCTGGAGCTGGGTGTTCCTTCATCTATTAAATGACAAGTTGTTTTTCATCATCGAGGGCCTAGGCAGTACCAGGTCTTTTGGGGATGGGAAGGTTTTGCTCAAGATTGTGATACCATATGGATGACTGATAATTTGCCCTCAAAGTAAGTAAGTGCAGACACTCTTTACAACGTGGACGTTGTCCTGACTCTACCGCCACATGCCTTGGCCTGAAGGGTCGGTTCAACATCTCATTCACTTAGATTACTTGTAACTTGGCAGCCTACATTCGGCATGTGAATTTCTCCAGTACTGGAAACAAATCTACTGATAACAACCATTGCTTATCGAGATCTGCAAATTCCTTCCGGTATTCAGCATCTTTGCAACACATTTTTAGAGAACAGCACTTTCCATATCCTCCAAAAGGCACAAAGATACACACACCATTGCCTAGCACTATGCTCAACTTCTTCACATCAATATATCTGAGTCGTTTTCTGTGCCACATTGTATGTATAAGTTTGCTTCTATGTCTTTTCTGAGTGTCAGCTCCAAAATCAGGTCATCTGTGTCTTCTGATATTATGAATACTGATGTTGCTCAAATGTTCTTAGAATGTAGATATATGCACGTGTATGCCTCCACCTGTGATGTCTGCAGATCATCTCTACCTCTTGCCTGCCATTTTTAGTCAGCTTGAACACTTCTCTTCACGTGTAACACAGACCTCTCGTTCCGGAAGATGTGCACGCATCTGTGGCTTCTTCCAATCTTCAGAGTGGAACTTTACAAGCTTCGTTTTACTTGCAACGCAAGCAAACAAACGCTGCCACTGATGGATCTTCTGTATTGGTGAAATACTCATGACCTTAACACCACAATATAACCCTTATGATAAACCATAAACGATCAAAGGCGACGGCATAATGATAGGGGTGGATAACTATGCAGTTGGTGAGAGTGGGCCAACAAAATGAACACCTCTGTGTTTTTATTTAGAATAAACTGATTACCCACTGGGAATTACATGATTTACATTATTATAGTGATTTAAAAATCTTAACAATACAAGGATACGTGCCGATATTGTGTCTGAGTGCACTCTGTTCAATGTGAACCAAATAAATCATTGAAGCACACGATTATGTATTTTAATGCCAGCATTGTACTCCTTAAAATTGAACTAACGGCTGATGATTGTAAAGGCATAAATGTTTAAGGTTAACTAGGTGTTGTCCAATCAAAAGTCTCCACCCGCACTACACCATACTACTCAAATGTTGGCCGATCATAGGTGCGCACTATTTTCTCAGCACTACCACCCCCACCCCACCCCACCCCACCCACCCCACCTACACCCCAAAACCATCCCCACTCCACCCAGCCACCCAAACACACACACGCGTACTCCTCAACTGTTGTCCGATCACAAGTGTGCACTATCACATCCATATAGTACACAACTCCACGTAAGTTCGCAAATACCGACAGTTAGATTCCGAGTACAACGATGAATTACATGCAGCAAATATGAAGTAAAAACGTACTACGTAGATATCAGTAACATGCGACCAAATGGTTTTATTCTTAGATGATCTGTGTTTCTTCTGCTTCTTAATATCATTAAATGTTTTCAGATTTTTTTTAATAAGCTTTCATGGAATTTTTAACGGGGTATTCTGTCGCCAACCTATCTTCCTTTTAAACAGCCAATTAGAGAAAGAGAAATTTTATTCTTGAACACGTCAATGCTATGACATGCTCTTTTAAAGCGACAGTTATGTTAGTGAAATGTTTTAAAAAGATTATTATTCTTCGCTAGAGTAGGTTATTTTCTGTAACCGACAGTTATCTTCCTTCCGTCATCTATGGCCGACGTGCATAATAGGCAGCTACAGGGCTAACCGCGTTTTTGACTGATAACACCTGGTGTCCATATACATATTGCTGCCAGGTTTCATTGAAACATAGCAGTTGTACTGAATACTTCCACCAATATCAAGAGTCGGCAATATTCGGCAGTTTTGCGTCAGGGGTAAAATCATTCGTATCGCGAGAGATCTCCTTCGATACGAGATCGAGAAACATATGACGCTTAGATATGTACAAACTGAATGGTAATATCAAACTTTGCTGGTACCAACCATATGGCTGGCGCTTGGACTAATTCCTCACATCACCACCGCGAGACAAAATAAGTCCGCGATATTACCTGCCCACTCCTATCTTAATGTTGCATTCATTTTCTCTCATAATTCAAATTCCTCAAATATACGATTATCAGGAAAGAACACGCGCACGTTCAATAACTAGTCTAGCAGCCCAGTTAGTGGAGATATCATCCATGGACATCCACGCCTAGACTTGTCAAATTTAGGATTAGTTTTGATGTAATAACCAATCTTTATTAAAGGAGACAATATTTAGGCGGACCCATTCAATAATTTCACTGCCACGATAATGTTTTAGGTGTACATTCAACATAGTCGTAAGGCGACAAGAATTTTTACCAGGAAATAATGTTAAATATTCGTGTTATTGTTTATCAGTTTTAACCATATTAGAGAATGGATTTCAACCTTTTCTTGTGTTATTTCTAATATAAGCCTATAACCCCATTCTCAGAGATGTTGCTTTGGAAATTGAACACCTCTTGTCCTAATATAGTCCTATGCTACTAATAGGTGATAAACGGGAATTTACATTGTGAAAGATTACTCTCTTGGAGATTGAAAGTCTTCGATTATTTGATTATTTAATCTTGCTCTTGGCAACAACTTCCTCTGGTCAAAGTTGTTTTAAAATATTTAACAGTTAATAGTTACCTTGCATTGTGCATTCTAGGAATTCAGATTTCAAAGTTTCAAATAGATTCCATCATTGACCAACAAGCGCAAAGAGATGGGCGGGCATAGCTAGAATTGGATCCTTGCATTAAGCAGCTCATCAAAGCGCCGCGTATATCTGTTTGGTACGCTCGCTGACAGGTAGGGACGCCAAATGTAGTATGATACAGACATTCTTAACCCTTTAACACTCATATTAGCCCAAAACGGCTTCTGAAGTGGTTTTGAGAAATGTCCATTTGCAGACCACTCCTATCTGATTCACAGGAATTCAAGTGGTAAATTTTCAGAAAGTCTTCTCTTGGTCTGCAAATGGACATTTTCCATGAGAAAATTTAAATTGTCTTGAACAAATTCAAGTGTTAAAGGCTTAAGTGACCCCTCTCATTGTAACCAGAAAATTAGTCAACAAATTTTTATATCAATCAAGCGATGACCAACATTGATTCCTTGATACTGGAATCGCGGGTATTATTCTCGTACATAGCCCCACACAATCACCACCAGCAACACAACACGCACCAACAGCACAACAAACACAAACACAATCGCCATCGCTATCGCCATGACCAACACTAATACCACGACCACCAACACCAACGACAACGAGAACGACAACGATGATCATAATGATAACATTGATGACGACGACGATTCCGGTAAAGAGAATGACATCCGGTTGTTTTTTTATTCCCCCCCCCTCCCCAACCCCGCCCACCGCACTGCACATACTGAGATCTATTTTATTTCGTCATAACGACCCGGATAGCGATGCAACACATAAAGGGAGAGTGAACATTTATTGGCATTGTCACAGCACGACCATCCCAAAACCACGACCATCAGAACAGGCGCAACCACGACCATCAGAACAGGCGCAACAAGGTCACAAGCTGCGCAACCAACACCAGCAGCACCACCAGCAGCACCACCACTACCACCACGACAACGATAACGACAACGTCAATTGCAAAAACAACAGCAAGCATGGCAATGCTGATGACGACGATGCTGGTGAGGACGATGACGACAGCGCCGACATCAATGGCAACGAAGTATTATCCATGTTGTTGCCAAATAGTGTCAGCGCTTGTAATAAGCTTCTATAATCCGATTGGTTAATCAATGATAAGATTACAACGATGTTGCTATTCCGTCAGACAGTCAATTTACCACAAAAGAATTTCTTAATGTCATCTCTCACAGTTTTGGCCGCAACACAGTATATAATTGGATTCAATGCGCTGTTATATGCTATGGCGTAGAGTAAAGCGAGATAGATTTTATCTTGCCTCATGCCATAACCGGGTGGGTGAGTGATGACATTGGTATACACATTTGCTGGAAACCAGCTGACGAAGAACAGTATTATGATAATAGTGATGGCTCGGGCATCTGTATTTTGTCTTTCCTGGTGAACACTCAACTGTTTAGCTGTACATCTCATCTGGATGTATTTCAAAACATGCATGAACAGTATTATAACACATGGTATAATCGTGTTTAATATTAGAAAGCAAAGACTCCGTATCCTACTTGTTCCTTTAAAACTGCACACCTCCTTAACTTCTCCTTCATAGAAGACAGGCATGGCATCTTGATATACAGCAAGCGGTATATAATACACCATCATACCACACCAGATGGCTGTACAACATTTAACCATGAAGCCGCACGTGACTCTGACGCGGGCATGCAAAGGATAGCAGAGCTGGTAGTATCGAAGTAAAGCGAAATATACTAAATGATATGCACTGGAATTTACTGAAGAACTACCTATGAAAATTATTATCTTGCAAACTAGTGCAGCATTAGGCAACCGCACCACTGGCAATATCAAATATGGTCGCATGGCAAATCCTAGACAGGCAAGAGCATCTGTAATAGCGAGACCAGCAATAAACGTAAACAGGGGAGATTTATATCTCTTAGAAGCAATGATGTAATAAAATAAGATACAATTAATAATAACACCGACTGAAAGATACACAACAGGAAAATCCATATAGAGAAAACGTGGTACATGGTCGTTACTGCCCAAGAGAACAGGTAGTTGCATTGGGCAATGTGTGCGACCTAGCTGTGAATCAACGCAGGTTGAATTATTTGCTATAGACATTATGATATCAGGTGTTCCGTTAATTACACATCCGATATACCATCCTTGTCCTAGGCGTCTCCGTAGCCTCTTCTACTGAGTCCTTCTGTAGAGTATAGTCGATGTATTTTTATGAATTCCTGTGAATAGCAGATGGCATGTATTATAATTCGTAAGAACAGCTTACATGGCTATGACCCGAAACACAGCAACGTGAATTATAGGCCTAAATCACTTTCCCCAGCCATTTAAAGCGACCCCACAGTTGAATGATTGTACAATATTGACCATTCTGGTAATATGTATTAACGACTATTAATGCATTAGGGTAGGTTACAGTGAAGGCCAGAAAACAACATTAACATGTTTCCAACGCAAAATTAAATGTACCTTTCCAGTATCCATCTAGCATCTGACGTCATATGACGTCATAATCGGATATACGTCGTGTAGGATGACGTCATAATCATTACGTCATAAATGATTCTATATGGCCCGTCTTTAACTCGTAATAGTCCGACACGGTGTACGAATTGTATGTCTCTACTATTTAATAAACTTGCTGTTTAATATTTTGAAACAAATTCGACTGGACGCTAATGCTGTCATAGGCAGCAGCAGCGTCCAGTCAAGTTAGTTCCCAAATATTCAATAGCTTACCTGTATAGTTTTCTGGAAATTGATAGTCAGGGAGTTCAGAGATCGATCAATCCCAACACGACCGAAGCGTGGGTGGGACTTAGCTAAAATGGAAATGTTCAAAATATTCAATGGAACATTTCTTATTAACTATCATGTTTCTCTGTTTTTGTTTTGAAAACATGTTAACATAGTTACTAGCTGTAGCATATGGCATGTAATAGCTATTTGTGTTTTCAGATGATGGCTCGTTCGATCAGTCATCTTTAAGCATTTAACGCATACATTTTGTCAAGAATATCAAAATATTTGCTTATTTAATGTCCATTGCTGGCCAACGGAATGCTATCTTTGAAAATCCACCACCCCAGCCCCACCCCGCCCCGGAATGACTGACTCGATTATCAAACCAGTTATTCAGTTATTCAGGGGTGGTAAAATTGTTTAAAATGTGGTCCCTTCGCCCCCTTCTTGGCCGCCGTCTTGGCCCCCGTCTTGGCCACCGTCTTGGCACCCGTCTTGGCACCCGTCTTTGCCCCCTTCTTGGCCCCAGTCTTGGCCCCCCGTCTTGTACCCCGTCTTGGCCCCCGTCTTGGTCCCCGTCTTGGCCTGCAATGGGCATTCTTCAATATGCCTATTGATGCCGGCTTCTAGGCCGGCTTCGCCATGAAAGGTTAAGAATACTATTGTGGCTTCCAAAGCAAATTAATGCCGGCTTCACAGTGCTATAAACATAATACTCATTGCCTTGCAAACATAAATTGACCACGTCTATCTAGGTTGAATAAATAGAGGATGTGGAACGAAGTCCAATTTCATATCACTATTATCAACCGAGTCGAAAATTATCACATGGCACGAGGTTTTAGCAGGGAAATGTGATAATTTTCGACGAGGTTGATAATAATGATATGAAATGGGACCAAGTTTGAGATTCTATTTATCATATACACTGATATGTTGACAACACATCGGTCCCATAAGCCAGTTTGAACGCATCATTTTACGCTGTTCGTTTTCGTCGCGGCAACGCATCACTTGCTAAGAGTTTTGACCAATGCGCCACAAAAATAATGACAGACAAATCATCGGACTTGAAATTACTTTTAATCAAGCTTTTAATATTTCTGCGTCTATCATGCACATGGACAAACGTATTTCATAGGTATTATATATATTACACAATTTAAATCAACAACATAGCGTATCCCGTCTTGTTTACATTTTCGCCGGAGTCTGAACTTGGAAACATTTGCGGCGTCACGGGGTATGTTGGATTATTACGCGTTATCTAACCAATGAAAGACTCATTGACTATTGCGCGCGTGTTCATATCGAGAATATTGAACTGTCTGAATGTCTTGTCTATATGATTATGGGCAGAGTACCTGTTTCTAACAGGGTTCTCGTTCTAACAATTGGTCCTTTTTGTGTTCTCCCGCACTCGTTGTTTGGGTTACATCATCGAAACATGATTTGATCAAAATGCAGCAAAGATAAGTAATTATTTTACCTACTTTTTTATTTGGCGCGTGAAAAACATGTGTTTTCACTATTAGCTTTTACAGGGTTCATACAAATAATCATAACTGGTAAACAAATGAAACAAACTAGTCAAGTTTTCGCACCCGACGCCATCTGCCAGTTACTGTCAAATACAGCATGTTGATTTCACCAACATAACAATAATGCCTTTCTACTATGGAATTTGACCAGTTCTAGACTTACTACAACACATTAAGCTGTGCTCCTTTTTAGCGGCTTTTGTAGCCTTACCTTTGCAGACAAACTATCCTGTTGGCATATTATAGACTGTAATGTCATATCACTATCTTGCCGCTAGAGAAATAATAGATTTACATCGCTGTTAGAAACTGGTACCTAAGTATACAAAAACTCTCTGAAGCCCGATATTTGGTATTTACACACGGTAAATTTATTTGGAGGAATTAAACAATTTTAGTGCATGTATTATTTCACTGAACACTTGCTAATTATAAGTCCTTTCTTGACAAAAGTGTTACATTTATATGCAATCGGCAAAACTGCCCATACCCTGTTAGAAACTGATACTCGGATCTACATGTGTAATTAATCAAACTGGATGGTGACTGTGTGTGACAGGTGTGATAATAAAACTTGCTCTTATATCTATAAAATGTTACACGTGTATAAAAGGCATTGTTCCTACTTCCTAATCACATGCATGCCAATCGATCGCATAAATGGGTTCTGTGTGGTATCTTTCATCTATTCGTCATATCATTTGAGGAGCATGTTGCAGTCTTTGCTTATTCACTGGCAAGTTCAAAGTAATAGGGATAATGCATTGCTCATTAAGAATATGCATTATCTATCCAGATACTACTTAGACTGTGACATGTAGCTATGTTTAGGTACCATTCAAACATTTTTCGTTTGATGTCAGAGAATATAGTCGGTATCGTATGACGAGGCCTAACTATTTGCAGCCTGTAAACAAAGGATTTCATAGATAAGTACATTACGACGGTACTGTACGGATTGGTTTGGCGCGGTGCGGTGTAGTGCGGTTTGTTGTGGTACGGTATGGTGTGTAATGATATGCTGAAAAACCTTAAAACAATTCCACACACCAACGTTGTAATTACCCATTGCAATAAGTGTGTTCATATAATACATACAACACAATATTACAGAAAGTTTTGTGACGCTATGGTAATCCTCATTAACAAAAATTCCAACGGTGGTGAGGTGGGTGGGTGGGGAGGGGTTGGGGTTGGTGAACTTCGCCTGATGTCACAATACTTTTAGTGTCATGTTGATAGTCAGAATAATGATATATCACAATGCATAACTATGATGACGTCACATTGACTGTCAGAATGATGATGATGATGAACAATAATGATTGGGTGATACTGATTGTCACATTAACGATAACGTCACAAAGATGATGATGATGATGATGATGATGATGATGATGATGATGATGGTGATGATGAATGTCAGATTAATGATGACGTCCTAATGGATGTCAGAACAATAATAATGATGTCACACTGACTGTCAGATTAATGATGGTGTCGCAATGGTTGTCAGAACAATAATGATGATGCCATAATGGCAGTCAGAATAATGATGAGGTTGCAAGCACAGATACAGTTTATTTATTGGCACAAAATCGTTTACATAAAAGTTACATAGACATAATATAGATTACAAGACATTAAGAATAGTGGGAAATTGTAGGTCTCCTATTTGATAAACGTGCTGCTGAATATTTTGAAACTAATTTGACTAGACGCTGTCGCTGCCATAAGCAGCAACAGCGCATAGTCAAATTAGTTCCAAAATATTCTATAGCTTACCTGTATAGTTTTCTGGAAATTGGTAGTCAGAGAGTTCAGAGATCGATCGATCCCAACACGAGTGACGTGTGGGTGGAGCTTAACTAAAGATGGGTTGGGCATAGATAAAATGGAACAGTCCATTATGATATAAAAATGCTAATATATTAATATTAATAAGCTATGTCGGCTATATATATAAACAAACATCATGTTGCAGGATTATTATTGGTAGACATATTATAGTATGTGATATAACAGATATGTAGGCAGCTTAGTGTATGTTGTTTTAACTATGACACATGCAATATACATATCACTAGACATTAAAATAACCCTTTAAATCTCTTAAATACCAGTGTCGCTATTTCTAAGGAAACGTGGCAATAAGTGTTTGAATATTGCGAAATTAATCTGACCGGAAACCAAAGCTACACTATGCAGCAACAACTCTCAGAAAAATCACCCACAAAACAGTGAACATATGGCACAGGTAGACATATAGTCTGCGGTTTGATGGACAGAGTGACATATTACGCTGTGACAGTTGTTACTGGTAGACCGGTGATTAGCGTATTTGTTAAGGAATCTTGCCTTTTAATGGTGCATTTTGAAACATAGTTCAATACCGCTTTGCAAACCTCAGTGTCCCCCTTTTTATACGACATTAAGAATAAAAATTTGTCATCAAAATTAAAAATTAGAGATATCTACAAATTAGTTGAAGGAATTAAACAGTTAGTCTTTCGATTTCATAGAATGGGCAGGGAGAAATGAAATGAAATGTTCTGACATCCATTGTTACGTCATCATTAATCTGACATTCATCATCATCATCATCATCATCATCATCATCATCATCATCATCTTTGTGACGTGTTATTGATTACATCAACGTTTGCCTAACTGCTCGGGCTTGTACTTTAAATCCTATACAATGACAAAATTCGTCAGATCGTCATGTACACCATGCCTAACTGTGTTTTATGTATTGTTTAATTAGATATCGCAAACAATCCGATATTTATACCTACTGGCAGTAAACTTAATCATCGGCCTACATATTAAACCTGTACATGTTTTTAACATTTATTATCTTATAACCCATATTTTCATCATTGTAATATTTTGTTAAATACTTGTACAATGGCGTATGTCATTTTGTTTGATATGTCAACAAAAGGATTGATTGATGGATTGGTGTAGACAAGGGCTCTTAAAACAATGATAACGTCAGAAAGAATGTCAGGATAATGATACCGTCACAATGACTAGATAAATAATGATGATGTAACAATGACCGTCAGTTAATGATGACGTCACAATGACTAAATAATGATGATGTCACAATGACCGTCCCAATAATGATGATGTCACAATGACTGTCCTAATAATGGCGATGTCACAATCGTTGTGAGAAGAATGGTGATGTCACAATGACTGTACGAATAAAGATGATGTCACAATGATTGCCCCAATAATGATGATGCCACAATGGCCATCATGATAGTAATGATGTCACAATGGTTGTGAGAATAACGATGATGTCACAATGACTGTACCAATAATGATGTTCTCACAATGGCTGTCGCAATAACGATGATGTCACAATGGCTGTCAGAATAGCGATGATGGCATGATATCATCCATACTGATGATGACCTCACATTCACCATACGGTGCAATTTCCTGTTGTTATGATCGATAGCAATAGCTTTTCAAACGCTTCCTAGAATTCTTTAATAAGACCACATTTCCAGTGGAACGGAAAATCAATGTATTTTAAGGGAAACCGCCTTTCCGCAAACTGAGTGGTTTTTATCATTTTCTTTATTCGTTACTAGAAAGCCGGCATATATGATGACTTAGTAATACAGACACACTGATCAAGTATCATAGCACTTAATTCAAGTCATTTTGTTCACATGATGAATGGTCGACAAAGATGTGTGTTATCAGCATTCACATATATTCATATTATAATCCATGTGCGGGATCTGATGACTTGCCACCCACGTGGCGACACATTCACAGTACATATCATGTCTCGGCCTCGGCAGAATGTGTCTGCTAGGTAGATACATATTCACACTAATACAGTGTACTCATATTTCAACATGTCCAGATCGTCGTGATAAATAGATATGACTTCAAATACATGTGGACTATGAGATGGTAATACGATGACCTAGGGACTCTGGTAGAGGACAGGAAACAGCGGCCAAAGATGAAAAGGACTGATTGAAGTTGTAAGGTGTTTTCAAAATACTACAGCTGCATAACACAGTATAGTATCACAAATACATATATCAGTCATCACTAGAAGCACGTTGGCACTAATAAGGAATACTTTAAGTTATGTGTTTATTTCCATGAAATTCTGTTGTTTGATATTTCACAGCATTGCCATGACATCCACGCCTGGCGTCATGAATTCCGGTATTATCTGTTGTTTCTAGCTGTGATACGTGCGCTGTTGATGAGTCAGACGCACAGTCTCTGTAAGTCTCTGTTGTGTGAATGAGAAGTTTGGCGGGACTCCATAGTAGACGAGCTGAACGTGACGGGGTGTAGCTGGTCTATCAGTACCTTGCCTTGGCTCAAAGATATCAGGGCACATATTTGCTGGTCTCCTTTGAAGTGACACTATTCCACCTGGTGGGTCATAGATATCACCCAGACCCTTCGGTGGCTGACTGTAATTTCCAGCAGAACAATCATCCACTTTAATTAAAGGAAGTATAAAAAGGTTTTCTGGTAAATGATACTGGCTACAAGTCGATGGGCTGAGAGCATTGACATTGTCGACCTCTCTATCATCACCAGCAATCCATCCTAGCATAAACGTTGAAAGCCTGGACAGACCACACCTGGTGTGGGAGAGTCCCCTATTTCATCGGGTAATATGTCTCTATCAGATAAGGATAATGTACCCGAGCCAGAATGTATTGATCGAACTTCTTTATCGTTTTTCTCGTGACGATTGCACTTCCGAAGGTATCTTTATGGCATGCTCCAGCCATTATTAGTGTGATTCTGGGATGTCATGACGATGATGGGCGATATTGACACTGAGTATCTGTTACTTTTATACCATGTAGCTAACTGTTTAAAAGAACTGAACGCCCACTTTCTGTCTGTCTTTTCATATCTAACAAATACAGCATTAGTGTTATTGTACTGATAAACTTAGAAAATAGTGCCACTAACTGCTTCTTTGAGTTATTTACGTCAGCGAAGTTCTTGTAACAGAATTAAGAATTCTTAGAATAATTCCCAACCTATGACATCTATCCCTTTCATTTTATCAGTGTCAAGTAATATTTTTGAGAATTTTTCAGTTCACGTATAGATAACGCATCACACCTTTTCTTAGAGTATGTCATAGAACGTTTCCGAGAACCCATACATTGTTCATCTACTTTTTCTTTTGAATACAAGGCTTATTCTATGTATTGGCATACAAGCGAAATTCGTGTTGCAGAATTCAGAATCCTTAGAACAACTATCAATCAAGAACATATATCCATTTCATGTTGGGTGTCTAATACGATTTCCGAGAATTCCGATAATAAAATCGTTAAATCCCAATAAAGAAAGCCCGTTATTTTGATCGCGACTGATGTCTACACACATTAATGTAGTCTCCGTGCAGATCAAAGCCGGATATATTGACTTTCTTGAGTCCAATATCTTAACAAGACCACCTTAACATGATCACTGCGCTTAGATTATTATAAGCGACAGGATGTTGTGATCAAATAAATCGCGCAAACTGAATGACGATGAGGAAATCCGATCATGCATCAAGAACTGGTGTATAGAACACTGAATGTGATGCCAATCAGAACATGACCAACAAATAATTTGATTTTCACCAGCGGATTGTATCAGAGTTTGTGTTGTGCTGACGAAACAATTATCTTACAAACTTCAGAATACCTCTGAATATTGACACGCACTCACGCACGCACGCACGCACGCACGCACGCACGCACACACACATTCTCTTCCATATGGAAGACACAATTATCATAATTATTTGGAGGCCTGTTTATCTTATCATTATTATGCTTTACGTAATAGTTTAGATTACACTAAATCACAACCACGCCAACATTAGTGTTACATTAGCGTTGCCTGCTTCAGGCAAGAAACAAAAAATTTGATCCATCATCAACATTTACATCTAAAAGCGGCGATGCACTAGAAACTGAATGCCGTTTCAATACACAGACAAAACGACCCCGTATTTACCTGTTTTAAAGCATACGACGCGAGGCGCGGTTACACAGATTATTTTAACAATACCTGCTGCGTCATTGCTTGACCACATATATAAAACATACAATATAAGCAACAGTGACAACTTATTGCCAGTCGCAGCTATGATTGTATTCACACAATACCAGTTTCATACAGACAATCGTAATTCGATGATGGAAATCAATATCCTTACGATCAAGCATTTCCTTCTCTCTCAGCATGCATATCGAAACAAATACAGCGGTGAAATATTCGCACATACACAGGCATGTGTGCGTGTCTGGTTCTGTGTCTCAAAGATAGAAGTTTCCATTTCTCTTAAAGGACCATTGACTGCGCTCTACGAATAGGCTGGACATCAGAGTTTATCTTTCTATGACAGCATGATGCTAAATCCATCAATCGCAATTATGCATCGACAAATCGACATCAACAGATTTATCAAAATCTTTAAGAACTGACTACATTCCTCGTCTTTTTGACTGCATTGTTTGATGAAATATTCTATGATTTCTTACCTCCTGCATATAAAAGCTTAGTAACCTCTGATGCCGTTGCTTAGGCACCGCTTGTGTCAGCGTCTTCATTGATTTAGTTGTTTCTAATATTTTAGAGGACTGTCGCGTAATGATTGAAATAAGATCGATATAAATGCTTCCTCAACCCTAACACCAGTTGATAGAGCAATTGATGCATGGGCAACGATTACGTAATATGCGTCATTATTCTGATTCACAACAGCTTCGCATTATAAGTCTGAATCTGTTGCATAATTATTGTGCAATGACGAGAAAATAGTGTAGTTTAAAGTTCCGCCACGTGTACGCACCACCTCCCAGCTGTAGGCCTACACCTAGTTCTGCAGCTTCTCTAAAGAATTGGGGTTGCTCCCCTAGGGTCACTGGTTTATCTATGGCACTGATCCAAAAACTATGTAGGAGGCCGTTATCAGGTCCTTTTATCACATTCTCCCCATACTTCCCACCAAGAGACCTTAGGTTAATGGTTACCCATTATCATTATGTCATGGGTGTTGCAGTGGTTGTTATTTCGTGATCCCGGCGTCAATGAATTCCAATCATTGACTGTATATTAAATCTGCACAATGTCCGTAGCAGGGAGAACCACAATACATGCATATTATGAAAATTCAACCGACCAAGCAAATTGAGGACACATTATTAATAATTGATTTAGTGAATGAGCTATTAATGGAGCAGGCTCCAAGCAACACACGTGTCATGC
>CM067369.1:235304223-235491613 GCA_034401795.1 Chaetoderma sp. LZ-2023a | reverse complement strand
ATATATATATATATATACTCCTGGAAATTGATTTACTTTCGCTGAAAGTAATGAAATATGCACTGACAAGCCATTGCCATGAATACTTCCAAAGTGTTTCAGTTTAAAGAGCTGCCTAACAAATGGCCAGTTGCACAGTTGTAGACAGATTCCTTTTGTTATGAACACCCTGGTCTGTACAGACACTACAATCAAATATCATGGTTTCCAATATTTACAACGAATACTGAATCCGGATATTATATTGTGGATTCATTTCACAGAAATAAGCAAGCATATCATATTTTGCCCAAATGTGTCTCATCTTAATGGGAGACGAGTACATTAATCCATCCATAGGCAACACCATCTCACATTCGAATTAAGTTCATATAATTTACATAGTATTTCATGTATTTTAGATGCTTATTTTATTTGGATTTTCGAGGTCATTAACTTAATAGAGCATAGCGTTTTACATGCTTCAAGAATGTCGTGGCGCTGATGTGCAATACTGACACAGGAAATCTGCCCCTTTTATGCCATATAGAAAGGTAGATTGATTAAAGGTTTATTAGAACCGAACACTCACTTTCTGTATGTCTTTTCGTAACTCAGCATTTGAGTCATTGTAACATCAACTTATAGAATGTTGCCACTAACCGATAGATGTTTTAGCTGCTTCTTTGAGCTATTACATATCAAGACAGTAATTGTCACAAAGCTAAGAATTCTTAGAATAATTCCCAACCTATGACATAAATTTTATTCCTTTCATTCTACGCCGGTCGAGCGGTTATTCTGATTTCACGCACAGATAGAACATTACAATCTCATTAGAATATGTCATACCACATTACCTAGAACCCATAAATGATTTGTTTAATGTGTCTTACGAATACATGGTTTCTTCGATTTATTGGCAAAGAAGCAAAATTCGTGGAACTGAATTCAGAATCCTTAGAACATCTATCAAACAAGCTCAGCGCATATAGCCATTTCATTTTACATGTCAAACAATATTTCCGATAATTCTGATAATAAAATCGTTAAATTCCAATAAAGAAAGCCGTTATTTTGATCGCAACTGATGTCTACACGCATTAATGTAGTCTCCGCGCAGATCAAAGCTGGATATATTGACTTTCGTGAGGCCAATATCTTTACAAGACTGTTGAACATGATCACTGCGCGAGGAGCATAAGCGTCAGGATGTTGTCAAGCGAAGCGCACCAATTGACCAACGATGAAGAAACTCGAATTATGCGTCAAGAACTGGTGTATAGAACACGCGTGTAGAGTGTAATGCGGCGGGCATGCTAGGAAGCCATTGTAAGGATGTAACCTCTGAAGACAGACCTATCAAGTCGGCTTTATTAATAATGCACCCCGTTAAACATGCTAGTAGACCTCGCTATCTTCTTAACCATCTCCTCAAATAATAATGCCAAATTCGTTTTGGGTGTTCTTATTAGCCCTTGACAATATGTTGTAGCGCTGATTTTGATTTTAGAGACCAACCTATTAAACAACACTTCAACACGTGCTCTTCAAAGCTGGATATCTTTGTCACCATCTCGTGGAGAGCCTATAGCTGTTTCACTCGAGCATTCCAGCCGCGAAATCAAAAAAATTGATTTTCATCAGCTTTAAGTAGCCTATCAGAGTTTATCTTGGGCTGACTAGTGTTCAACAAGAACTAATATCCTGCAAACTCCGGAATATCTCTGTATATCGACACACGAACGCACGCATGCCCCGCGCGCGCACACACACACACACGCACGCACGCACGCACGCACGCACGCACGCACGCACGCCGCACGCACGCACGCACGCACGCACGCTCTTTCATATGCAAGACACGATTATTAAGATTCCTCGTAGGCCTGGTTTATATTATTATACTCTCTGTAATAGTTTGGGATTACACTAACTCACAACCACGACAAAGTGTATGGATACGTGGCTGAAATGCTGTATCTTATGTCTATTTATGTAACTATCGTAATTATCTGTCTGGTGGGTTACATTAGTGTTGCTTGGTTGCGTTAGGAAGAAATAGAATTCGATCAATCACCGACATTTACGTTGGAACGCTGTGATACACTAGAAACTGAACGCAGCTGCAATAAACAGACTAAACAACCCAATATTTTGTTACCCGTTTTAAAGCATAGCACACGAGGCGCAGTTACACAGATTACTCCGCCATTGCCTGGACACATATTTTTCAAACTTGCAATATAAGCAGTAATTGACAGCACACTGTCAGTCGCAGCTATGATTATATTCACGTAATACAAGTTTCATACAGACAATAGTAATTCGATGATGGAAATCAACATCTTTACAGATCAAGCATCTTATTCTTTCTCATCATGCATATCAAATACTAATATAGCATAAAAGTATTTGATTTTACATAGGCGTGTGCTCCATAGCATCTGGTTTTATGCCCCATAGATTAAGTATTTCATTGCTCTTAAAGCACTATAGAATGGTCTGTATGAATTGTTTGTCTACATAACTGTGTTGTTCTCTGATACTGCTAAATACATCAAACAGAGTGATCCCCTGCAAATTGATTTCATTCACGTCAATGTCTTTAAGAACAGTTACCGATTATCCTGCAGTGACCCTCCTTTTGGACACATCATTTTCTGAAATATTCTATGATTTTTACCTCCTGAGTATAGATCATGATTCCTGAGTAAGCTTATTAGGCATCATTCGTGTTGTCCTCCTCACTATTTTAGCTGCTGCTAATGGTTTCGAGGACCGTCGAGCAATGATTGAGATAAGATAGATATTAATGCTTCCTCAACCCTAACACCATTTGATAGAGCAATGAGTGCGTGGGCAACGACTAGGCAATATGCATCATTATTACCATTTAAAACACGTTCGCCTTATAACTCTGAATCTGTAGCATAGGTAGTGTGCAATAACAATAAGTAGTGTGCGATTTCACAATCATTTGCACTAACTACTACGTTCAGCACACTCAGTGTCGTAAGAAGGCGCATGGTTGCCAATATTGCGTCCTCCGCCATGTCCTACAATTTTCATGTACCAGATCCGGGGCCACACACCAACCCCCCCCCCCCAACCCCCCACCCCCACCCCATACCCACACACCACCACCCCACCCCACCCCCACCCCCAGTTCTGCCTTTCCGCCAAAAATTGGGTTTACATCACAAATTCGGGGCTCGGTCATTGCTACTGGCCACGACACTCTGTAGAGGACCACTACTTGTTTCAGTGTGCGCTGTCCACGACTCCTGCCAAGAGACCTTAGTTTAAATGGTTACCCATTATCATGTTGTCGTGGGTGTTGTAGTGGTTGTAGTCACGGGTAGTCCTCGCGTCAAAGAGTTCCAATCACTGACTCGATATCTCGTATAGTACTAGAATTCACATAATATACTCCCATATTGATTCGGGCTACTCGTATCCTCTAACTAACCGTATCCATTACTTCTGTCTGCCACAGGCAACATACCCTATTAAGAACCAAATACAGACCAGCCTAGGTAAATGATATTACTTGTGCCTAGATTCAGTGGAAGTCAAATACTTAACGTCATGAAGCCTGACAGTACAGGTTATGAGAGTGCATGTGACTAAGCAAACTGAGGATTTATCATCAATGAATACATTAGTGAATGAGCTGTTAATGGACCAGACGCCATACATATCATTATAGTGTGTGTGGAGGGGAGGGGAGGGGGAAAAGAGTGTGTGAAAGAGAGAGAGAGAGGGAGAGAAAGAGAGAGGGAGAGAGAGAGAGAGAGAGGGAGAGAGAGAGAGAGAGAGAGCGATGGGGAGAGAGAGAGAGAGAGGGGCAGCGCGCGAAGGAGAGAGAGAGAAAGAGAGAGGGGGAGAGAGAGGGAGGGAGGGATGGAGGGAGGGAGGGAGGGAGAGAGGGGGGAGAGAGAGAGAAAAACGGAAAGAAGGGGAGAGAGTTAGAGCGGAGAGAGAAGAAGAGATAACACATAACATCTTGATGATGGTGATGCCATGTGCATGACGTATGTTTGTTAACACCCTGGACTGACAACTCAAATGCTTTCTGATCATGAGCGGGCGCAGGCTCATTCCCTCAAATTCAGCCCAAACATTTACAATCACCGTGTAACTATCCGCATAAATAACGTACCTGTGTTGTACAGCTTGGAAAGTGCTGCGTTTGAGATTAGGTGGTGCCCTCTATTGTGATTTAAGGTGACTCGCAAGTGTTTGTGATGACAGGCAATGAGTTTTTCAAGAGGGTGGTTTGGAGCTTCTCAGCAGGCACAGATGAATAGCATTACTGACACAGATGTAAGTAACTTTAGCGCCACGCAGCGTATCTAGAGTAGACAAAAGGACTGGAAAACAAGGTTTCATGCTACATGGTGATGGAGGATTCCATTTTATCCATCAATCATATGATGCCATAATCAACTACGCGACGTGTAGGATGACGTCATCATCATTTAGTCATTTATGACGTAGATAGGTTTGTCACGAACGCTTAATTGATGATGGACCACGCGTTATTGTACGAATTGTAAGTCTTTACTATTTAATAAACACGCTGCTGAATATTTTGAAACCATAGGCCGCAAAAACACCCAGTCAGATTAGTTTCAAAATATTCAACAGCTTACCTGTATACCTTACCCGTAGAGCTTTCGGTAAATTGATAATCAGGGAGATCAAAGATCGATCGATCTCAATACTGGCGAATTGTGGGTGGAGCGTAGACAGAGGTGGGCGGGGCATAGCTAAATCTGGAATCCTCCATTTTCAAATGTCGGTTTAGCTGCAGAGAAATTAGTCTTCTTGTTTGGTCTCGAATAGATGATAGAGCTGCAGTACTGATAGTAGGCCTACACAATCTCCGTGAATTTGCTGATCACATTGATGCGTCAAATATATCGCATTTATTTGCCACAACTGGTTAATTTTGTCTTTGCCAGTAGGAATCTCACCGGGTGCAGTTTTTCATCGTTGCAAAAAGCTAGATAGAAGAATAGAATAGTCTGTGGCTTTTGATGGTAGCAAAGGCATGTAACACATGATCTGCCATCTTGTGGAAATCACAATGGTTTGATAGAACTGCCGATATTAGGATACGTTGAGCTCAGACTCTGTCGCTACAATATATATCCTCTTTTAAAGCCGCTCTGCCAGTTTACCGTAAATCTGTCTCTGATATGAGATGTCACATTTTACAAAACCCTTCTAATGCAGTTAAAGAGCACGACTGACGGCAATATAGAGGTCCAGGTGGTGTCATGGGTTTTTACAGTGTGACGAGTGCGGTTCATCCCTATGCTGAGGAATGTGGCCATTGATGCCATCTGCCCCACACATGCAGCCGTTCATTGCGACCGTCAATGCTTTCACACCGCTCCTGTTATTAGGTCGTGCAGGGGTCTTGACTGCCCGTTGAACATACATTTAGCATAGGCTAATCTTGGTTCAATAACAAATTCTGCTTAGACCACGATTTCACATTGCTGATAAAAAGATAATAGACACTTTAAAACATCAAAAGCAATTGCCCATCAGATAGAAGATATAATGTGGAAAGCGATTGCAAAATAATGGACCTTTCCAGTTTTAGCTATGCCCCGCCCATTTCTAGCTAAGCTCCACCCACACTTGACCTGTACTGTGATTGATCGATCCCTGAACTCCCTGACTAACAATTGCCAGAAAACTAAATAGGTAGCTGTTGAATATTTTGAACCTAATTTGACTGGGTGCTGTTGCCGCTTATGTATGTATGATTAGTGTATTCTGCGGCTGTAGTAGTAGAAACATCCTACAGCTGCAATCAGTCCTTCTTAGCTTTTGTCCACTGTGTCGTGTCCTCAGCCAAAATCCTTAGCTTCCTCAGGTCCATTCTTGACTTGAGTTTACCTAATCCTGCTTTCTTGAGGTCACCTCGTAGCACGCTTAGGAGATTTATGCAATGACGTCCTCTCCTGCCTCTGTATTTACTCCGAGTAGGGTGAATTCCAAGGCTCTCTGTGCTCGTGTGTCTTCTGGCATCCTTAGCACATGGCCATACAAGGACCATCTTTGCTGAGCGACTTTTACAGACAGCGGGGGCGTATTACACATCTTGTATAGTGCATCGTTGAAAATTATGCTCTCTAGCCATCGGTGTCCAGTGATGGTGCATAGGTGTTTGCGGTGGCAGGCGTCAAGTTTATCTAGAGCTGCCTTTGGAGCTGCCCAGCTGTTACAGTTATACATCATTAAGGATACGCAGGTTGCATTGCATAAACGTAGTCTTTTTACCAAGGGCATCTTTGATCCACGAATCCATAGCTTCCAGAAGGACTGGAAAACTATGTTCCCCATCCCATGATGCAGCGTGCAGCAATGGCAGCAGTACTGCAAAGCAGTGAGCCCAGGATTTTACTTTTCCTCCACGGTCCGCCGCCACGGAGTGGATGGTCATTTTCTTTAGTTTCATGCTTTGTAGATAGGTATATGTGTGTGAACACTGTTTTGAATTCATTCATAAAGAGATTCTCAATTTTTAGTTTGCTTGCAGCTATTGGGAGAGGTTCGAGCTTTCCCCCACGGATTTCACTGACTTGATTCGTACTCTCAGCTTGGTATCTGCAAGCAGTAGTCTCACTTCATTGCAACTGACCTATCGTAGTACATCTAGGATCTTTGAGCGTTTAATTGTGTCGGAGGCTTGTGACATGAATAAACCTTACAAATTATACACTGACGCATCAGCATATGCTGTGGGCACCATTTTGGTTCAAGACGACGACGAGGGTAGTGAAAAGGTTATTCATCATATATCATCGACTCTAAAAGACAGTCGACTTAACTGACCCGTAATCGAGAAAGACGCTTATGCAGTGGTATATGCGCTGAAGAAATTAAGACCATATTTGTATGGTGCGAAATTCACTGTATACACCGACCATAAACATTTGAAAAGTTTGTTTATTGGCGAAGTACAAAATACAAAAGTCCAAAGATGGGCTGTTCTGATCGCTGAATACGACTGTGACATTCAGTACATCAAAGGCACTAAGAATATAAGTGCTGATATGTTGTCTAGATTGCAAAGACCATCAGAAATGGCCACGTTCGACACAGGAGATTATGAAATTCCTGAGGTAGAGGATGGCGACTTGCCTCACGTACCACTGGAATAGTATAATATTGCCTATGGCGAACTACACCGTGAACAACAATCAGAATTTAATGAAATGTTTAAAGACGTGCCTGATGGATGTGCACTACATAATGGAGTGGCATGCTCTACGAAGTGTCCATTTGCATTAGATGCTGCCTACCCGAGGGTAATTCCGCCATCAAAATTTAGAAACAATGTATTGCAATCAGCGCATGAACGGCCAGGTCATCAAGGTCTTCATAAGACATTAAGTTTAATTAGGGATTCCTTTGTCTGGGAAGGAATGCGTAAAGACATTATCCGGGTGGTCGATAGGTGCAGGGCCGTATTTAGATATGTGGGGGCCCTGGGGCAAAGAATAAAATATTTTACATCTAGGTGCTCTGAGATTGCCAGAGAGTCTACTTTTATGGTGAATTCTGGCTCTTTCTTTCGTTGTAAAATTATTTTATTTTGCAAATTTTCGTAATTAACATTATAGCCGAACACCAAACAAGAATTGGGGGCCCCAAAAACATTAGAATAGAATTAAATGCATGATTAAGAGTTCTAAACTAATAAAGTGTGCTTTAAATGTCCTATAACTTCCAAAATAATGCATTTTTTTTTTTCATTTTTAAATTGTGGGGCCCACTTGCTTGTGGGGGCCCGGTGCTTTTGCCCCGCTTGCCTCCCCCTCCCTTAAATACGTCCCTGGATAGGTGCCCAACTTGTCAAGAACAGTCTTCTCGGATGGGACTTTAAACTGAGGTCCCGTCATACAGTGCCCATCACTGTGTGAACGTGAGCTAGGGTTAGGTAGGCAAGAAATTTCGGCATAGTCAAAGTAAACCGGATGCTGAATGGATCCCTCCTCGGATGGAAACACGCAACATACGGATTACAAAACCAAAACCAAATTGCTAGAATTAGAATCTTTCGGAATTTTCGAGGGGACTATGGAGGGATGTAACCCGGATGACTGATCGAGTTCGTCCTCGGACGGACACAGTCACCATACGGGCTACCTAACCAATCAAAATCAAACAAGTGCGCGCTGGTGCCTGCTCGGATGATGGCCAGAAGACCAAATGCGTCCCAGGACCCGAAAGACCCCCACACCCCAACCTCCCCACTCCCCCCAAAGGGGCCGGGAGGTCTCTGACCTAAAGCCCCCCCCCCCTTGGGTGCATCAGGTCATAAGACCGTACGCACCTCCCCCGACCCAACACCTACCCCATCCCTTCCCCACCCCTGTTAGGTCCAGGTTAGGCCATCCCCATTACACACGCCCAAGCATGAGGAGCAACAAAATAAAAAGCCATGGAAAAGAACAGCAACATGAGACAAAATCGAGAGACAACGATCAACACACACACACAGAGAGAGAGACACAAGCTAATGCACAAACCGACGTCACAAGAATTCACAAGAATTCAACAGAAACCATAAAGGCCAGGCGTGAGTCTAGACCCTAGCATTGGGAACTAGCATATAAACGCCTCAAATATTACAACACACACACACACACACACAACTTGTCAAGTAAATCGACGAGTAAGAACGCGACCAACGTACACTGAAATGCCCCTTGCGAAATACCCAGGGCAAATTATTAGTATGGACCTTATTGGCCCGTAAACACAGTTGACCGAAGATAACACGTACATATTGTCTATTGTAGATCACTGCTCTGTATGAGCTGAAGCTCACCCCATCCCATCCAAGTCCGCACATTGCATAGAGGAGAAATTCTTTAACAAATATTGTGCGCGTCATGGCATGCCTGAGATAGTAATCCCTGATTTAGGGAGGGAATTCAATGCCAACAAAATGCGAGATAAATATGTAGCCCTATGCATCGATCACCGTAGAACAACACCCTATCATCCACAGACGAATGGAAAGACAGAACGTTTTAACAAGACAATTAAAGAGATCCTACAAAAACTGGTTAATAACCAGTCAAGATTATGGGAAATGAGCTCAGTGCAGCCCTAATGGCGTACAGGAACACTAAACATTCAACTACTGGATATACACCATTCTATTTGATGTACGGCAGGCGTGGAAGATTGCCATTATCATTGCCTGCGGATGCTTCGCAAGATCTAGAGGATCGCTTAACAAACTTGATCAACGCCTTGCAGCATGCGAGGGCGAACACAGAGAAAGCTTGTGCTTATCACAGAGAGCAGATCAACAAATGAGCGAATCCTGGTGAGGAGATTATGTGGTCGTGAAAGCTGAATAACGGATTAAATTGACTGGTCAATGTGACACCCAGTATGAAATATACAGAATCAATGGTCCAGCGGCCCATGTAATGACATCAAAAATCAGGAAAAACGAGGGTGTTAAACATCAACAAGATGCGTGTAGTCGATCCAGAACTCGTGTGAGATCAGGTTAAACCACGTCCAATACGAAATCCGACGCTTGGCACAATGAAGAGTTTGATAAGAGGAGAGCGTGCACTGTTCGAACAGCCAAAGTGTGAGGAACACGATCGAGGTGACAGAATGATACTTGAAGCACCAGTGACGTAAGAGCCGGATGTGTCAGAGCCAGCTATGCTAGAACTTATGGACAGATCAATGACGCATGAGGAGCCAATGGAAATGGACTGGTGATGAATCACAGCCACAATCAGATACCGTGATTGGTCAACCACCCTTACCCAATGACCGAGGTATATATAATGCATTTAAGCGCAAAAAGGGCAGGGCTACCCGCCTAGGCATAACTCAAAATAAAAGACAACAAATTTGCACAGTTTGTTTTCGTGCTAATTTAGGCACAAGCTCCGATGAACAACAACGTGGACATGCGTTTAGATATCTAGAGCCTAGCGTGTAGCATAATGACCGGTCCAAAACTAATCAAAATTTTTGGTTAATGCACAACATTATATTAAAAATTTACGAAATGCTTTGAATACCATTAACGAGAAAATTACGACCGAGATCCTTCTAAATTCTCCCATATCAGAATGTTATAGCCCATCTCTTCTGGAAGGGCACATAAAGTCTGATTAATTAAATAAATACGGCTTAAATCCTTTGCCGTGTAATTGTGTAAGCCTGGACATTCTGTCCAAATCATATTACATGTAATTAGTCCCAGAAAAGGTCGGTAATTCATACCCAGTCAATGTCACGGTAGTGACCTGAGGTATGTAATGTAAATCTGTTGTTAGGCACAGCGCATACAGCCTGCATAACAAGCCTATTATCATCGGAATCCATGAATGAGATGTGTCTGATCGAGTGGATACGATCTAATGACACTACCATTAATGTACTTGAATTGTACGCTACGATAGGGGAATGTACTCGCAGATAGCATATTAACGGCGAGCCTCATAAACGTGACGTCATGTCATGTTCCTAAGCTGTTGAATGAAACATGGGTGGTTGAACATTTTAGAAGGGAACCTTGGTTGGAATTGAAAGAGATTTCAAGAAGCTGTAAATATTGAAACAATTGAACCTCTTGAAATGAACAATTTAATGATTTATATGATTATTTCAATATTAGTAATTATTTTCGTGATGTTTGTATTGTACAGGTTGAATATGCGATATAATATTTTTTTAATATGGTAACGGAAAACGGCAAGGGTCGCATATATATATATCCATTGTAAGCATAATAAATCCAAGCAACAGAGACTATAGAGATGGTTGGCGTGGGTAACCTGGTGCCAAAGCAGGGAACGGATTTCCCATCCGGTTCCGACATAAATTAAACATTCAAATTGGATCCAGTTTGGACATTGTCGTGATCAGGCAATATGCGTTTTGGCCACGAGCCACGATGACCGGAATTTAGCATTGCGCCATGGCCAGGCTCAATGCAATGAATTCCATACACCATGCCTTGTGTGGTTCTGGAATTGTTTCAGGAAACGTTTGAAAACACAGCATCTCTATATTTAGTTTCCACTTATACACGAGCGCCCATCACACAAGAGACCCAAAGGAAATGTTGTTTTATGATAATTTAGAACCATATTAATCAGGTATGTTGTACAATGTGACGTGTTCTAGCCAATTATGATGTAACGTCACGATCTGTTACTAATACTAATGATAATGATGATAATGGTAATGATAATGATGATAATAATAATAGTATATGATGGTGATGTATAGTATATTCAGATTTTTGTGGATGCACCACGAACTGGTCGTGGTGTAAAGCTGTATTAGCAGAACTTTAATTGTTAACGTACAAGCTAATTGTCTGGCAAGTTGAATTTTGTTATTTCTGCTTAGCGAAAGCGAAATAAGCAGATGCAAACTGAGGCCATGACGAATGTTATTATAGGCAAAACGCCATTGCCTGCAATATTAACCACTATTGAGTTGTAATCGATGTGCAAATAGAATTAGTAGATGATGGCGGGAAGGGTGATATGCTCGGTGGGATAAGCTGTTTTGAAACGTGTAATCATTTCTCTCTATGTATTTGGCATCCCTGTAAAGACACCGTGGTTCAAGTTTAAAAGTCAAATCGATTACTTTGAGAAACTGACCATTGAATATGCGAGCCTATAATCATAGATGATTGCAGTGTCCCTATAACAAGGAATGGCAGAGTGGAACCGCACGTAGACAAAGCCAATTAAGTGTTGCAATGGCGCTGTCGCAAAGATTGTTTCGTTTTGAAGTTCTACAGACCAAGTCAGAAATACGCAATTATGCACTTATATATGAACTATAGCGATAAGGTTGATAAGTTCATTTTAGACTATGCATTAACCATTTTTGGAGATATGTAATGGAATGTCAGATCATAACGAAAGGCAATACAAAGCGAAGTCATAAATTCGCATATAGAGCCAATAAACTTTTGGTCACTTCAAAAGCTGCAAATCACAGTTTGCTCTAAGCAGGAGTGATGATAGTCAAATTCTTCTTGTCATAGCGAAGATTAGGAGCTATTAGGGGCTTGAGCGTAATTTACATTGGAAAGAGCTAAAATCACATTTTAGTGAATGTATATTTTACCTTTCCGGTGTGGGAGGTATGTAAAATCTAAATTATTCAAAGTGCAGATCTTTTAATATAAAAGATTACTCTGCATTCTGATTTTGAATTCAGCATGAGACAGGCTATAGGGTCAAGCCGTGGTCACAGCCATTACGTCGGTTGCCCTTGTTGGCGTACAACAAAGGTCAGTACAAAGGTCAGTCAACATAATGGTTGAACCTTTACTGAGGGTAGAGACCATTGATGTTATCATTGAAATGAACACTGCACAAATTAGTCTTGGATCATTATGGCCGTTAAAGGTCATAATGGCGCTCGAGTGCACGGATCGGTCAACAAGATGACATCATTGATTTCTATCACAGATTTAGGAATGGTGGTATGCCGGGCCAGAATTGGCTGAGGCAAGGGTTGACGAGCGTGCTATATATGCGCATGTATTGTGCAAACGGGGGCACTTCTCGCATCACATCTTGGTTCGCGTTTTTAGATCACTTTTGGATCACTTTTCGGTCCACTTTTTATAGCATAAACATGAATGTTAGATTTAGTCAGAAGTTTTAGCCAGATTATAGCTACGATTGTTACAGAGAATAAATTCACAGTATGATACAAGTTTGAAGTTGCTGTTTGTCGATACAAGTATTAATAGCTAGATTGATGCAACAAGACCAGAGAGAAACACTTTGGCACGAATCAAAGAATCTTCGAGAAGTCAGATGGCCCGGGGACGGATATAAATGTTTGATCACAGAATCAAAGACGAGCCGCGTCCCCCACATGAATTCAGATAACTTTGAAAACCAGTGAGCTGCTTGTCCAGAATTTATAATATGAATACATTTGGTAACCCCTCAAAGACTACATACACGAATGTGACCACACACGCCGCAAGCAAGCACGTACGCACCCACGCACGCATGTATTCTGGGTGATTTATCAGCGTGGCCTAGAGCAACACTGAATCGATGTTATTCTGTTTATATGATTCATCAGCATAACATAGCACACGCTGGCTCAATGTTATTCTGTCTGTACATTTCTTCAACATATAGTTTAGAATCACACCCACCCTATGCGACAGAGAGAAGACGGTAACAAAATAACGTCAAAAAGAATAATTCCAATCAAGTCACGCCTGTCAACATCCATCATTTTATTAGGTATCACCAGAATATATTATCTCACAAATATCTAATTATCATTTGAGGTAAGTACAAATAGGGATTTACCACATTGAACATAACTCCCTTAGCCGATTCGATCTCTGTATCGTCCTTTGCACTCCAAGCAGGACCAAGCTACATTTATATGCTATACATTTTTATTTAAAGAACATAGGATGTCAATATGTGGTTTATTTTCTAAAGAAAATAATTTTTGTTTTCAGTAAGGTTATTATAGCTAGTATGTCTGTATTTATCTTCATCATTTGGTGTGCTCAGTTTGAGGATCAGAGACCAACATCATTTGGTGTGCTCAGTTTGAGGACCAGAGACTAACATCTAACGGGCTCGTGAACTATGGCTTTTAATGTGCTCGGACCACAGTAATTCAACATCAGTGTAGATTATGTTTCAGCAGCAGCAGCCTATTTACATGCTGGTGGAGAATGCGATTTGATTATAGGGGTGACAAACAGCCCTAGACAAATCCTGACTGTATAATTAGATTTGCCTGAGCAAGACGCCGCCATTGTGACAACAGATGATTCATATATAGTGAAACATGAAGAAGTCATTAAGAAACGAGGGAGTGGCATTACTACGAATGTGCTAAAGATTATATGGTGTTCAGCTAATGAGCCAAGTCTGCCAATCGCATGCACTTAATATTGTAAACCCAAGCAAATCAATTACCCAATCAATCCACTCATATCCGTCTCTCTCTCTCTCTCTCTCTCTCTCTCTCTCTCTCTCTCTCTCTCTCTCTCTCTCTCTCTCTCTCTCTCTCCTTCCCCCTCCCTCCCCTTCCCTCCCTCAATCCCTCCTTCCCTCCCCCCTCACTCCCTCCCTCCGTCCCCACTCTCTCCCTCCCTCCCTCCCTCCCGCTCTCTCTCTCTCTCTCTCTCTCTCTCTCCCTCTCTCCCTCCCTCTCTCTCTCTCTCTCTCTCTCTCCGCAAATGCGCACTCATTACACATTTTCTCGATTTCGTATCGAAAGTGATCTCGCGGGAGATGAATGACAACGTTAGTATCGATAATATCAAGACATTTTGGAATGTTATTTTTAGATTAGCTATGTCAACAACAAACCATAGCTCCGCATATTTTCTATGGGCTATTGAAATTATAGTGTCGATAATGTCAAAATATTCTCTAAAGGTTGTTGTAATGACAAATGTCAATAATGACAAGATATTCCCCATGGGCGACTGGAATCCTGGTGTTAATAATGTCAAGATATTCTCTATGAGGCGGCTCAGAAGCCACCGCCCCATCCCCATCCAACTATGTATATGGTTATGTTAAAATATATTTATGGCATGGTTTTAATTCCATTATGGCCGTTTTATTTTCTACGCTAATCTTCTTCCTCTACATTGAATTCAAATTATTGAAGGCTTAAAAATATGGGTTGTGGCTACATCAGAAGACAGATAAAAGGGGAAATTAGAACGCTAATTTGAAAGTCGCTATTACTGGAAAATGCTTGATTAACATGAAATTTAAACAAATGTAGAACTGGTTGATAGCACTTGCCTATGTACTATTTATTACAGTGTTATTACAGTTGCCCATGCGGAGATATCATAACCTGACTAAGCCTTCCCTAAAGATATCAAGGGATGTTGCCATGGCGACAGCCTCAGGGGTCTGTTCAAGCAAGCCACACTTCTTGGAAAGAATGACACACCTAATGTGTAATTCGTTGGGGTGGGGTGGGGGTGGCTGAACGCGATATTTTAATGACTTGACATTTACCTGGTTAAAACTTCATTTGCCTGATTTGTTCACACCTCTCCAGTTAATCAATAAGGAAGGGCATTAGTACATTAGTAGAGAGTTTTCTCCACAAATATAACAAGCTCATTAGCAAGTAACTCGCAATTGCTGCATGGAGTCGTACGTGAGTAAAATTCATTTCTTGCCTGGGGACTAGTCTTTGAAGAATGCTTGTGTCGGCGTGGCTCAGTAATTACAATAAGTGATGGTGCATAGTAGTATGTGGATTGCGGGGATGAAGTGCAGTGGTTAGCGTCATTGTAGCTCGTTACTTCATGATTCTAGGTTTTCCGAGAAGCCGACAATCAAAAACGGCGGTTTCGTAGCTCCGAGAGAATGGAAGCTTTAAATACATTGTTGAGGGAAATTCCATAAAAATTCGCTTTGCTGGGAAAGTGAACAGATTTGTAAGGCGATGACGCACTTCCGGGTCAAACTGTTTGTTTGGAAATTGTTAAATAAATATAACGTCGACTGTTAGCAACAAATGCTGAAACAATAAGCACACTCTTATGACGTAACAGAAGGCAAATTACTATACTTCTTGGTCCATGACATGCGTCTGATTTTAAACATGATATAACGCATCTATAAGAGGCAGACAGTGCTGGATTTGACGTCTTGTTCTGGATATTATATTGCCATGCATATAGGGTCGTGCCATCTGCATAGTTGTATCGTGTGTATAGGCATGATGTGTCAAAATGAAGCTGGGACGATCTTCATTCGGACAGAATGGGATAATTATAACAGATCTAAGTTGAATTATTCCAAATTCTAATCTTTCGGACTATTCCAGCTTCGTAACGGAGTATTCTCTGTCAATTATGATTGTGACGCCAGCCTACATGTGAAGTAAATGATTATGACATGATATACTTGAGTGACAGTTCGGATACACCCATGTCCATAACGTGGCACCATTTTATACCGGAATCAGTATCTGAACCATTTATTAGAACAAAATATGATATGTAGTGATATAACCATCACAGTGCAAATAAAAAAACAGCTACCACTAAGACTAAAGCATTATATGCCATAAAACAGAACACATCGGTAATCTGCATGTAACCAAATAGTACAGTAGACTGAATTAATTACACATATACATGAGAGACATTTTTAAATCCATGTAACAGAAGGTCTAAAACAGATTCGTCTGAGACAAATGATCCGAAAGATTATAATTTGGAATAATTCAATTTAGATCTGTTTTAATTATCCCATTCTATTCACACGGTTACCAAAAGCTTTCTGACTCATATGCTGTGGACTTGAACATGAATATCTGTAGAGAATTATGTCAGTTCCACTGTTATGTACGCGCAAAGTATAATAAAACAGGAGAAGAAAAATATGTAGTCACACTAATCTACATGATACTTTAGTGAAAGACAGGATACAATGTGTAATTCCAAATGTAGATATCGCACTAAGCACTTTTCTAACTTTGATGATTACAGACTGCTAGGCAGAACGCACTTTTTCTCAACTTAAAAGAATAAATACACCCTCAGAGAACAGCAATCTGCCAGGAAGACTTGATCCACTTACCCTTCGATGGATGCGAGGCGGACATGCTTCGTCGAGTCTGCTTCGATGAAATTACCAAGGATTTTGAAATCAGAAAACCTAAAACGTAGCATTTTTAAGTTCAGCATTCATATAAGCTGTGTTTTATATATTTATATATATATATAGGACGAAATGGATATAATATATTTATATATATATATATATATATATATATATATATATATATATATATATATATATATATATATATATATATACACCTGTGCAAAAGTTAAGCACAACCCTATTTTTACGCACATGCGAGGGTATATTCATGTGCTATGAAGAAAGCAATAGCATAAACATTTATGTACCCATCCATCTTAGTGCAAGAGGTAATAATGCAACTAGAGGAATGCTGATTATGATGGTGGGGAAACACTGTATGTTTTTGTTTGAACTTGAAAACGAGGCCTGAATATGGTTACGTTGACACAACTGACAACTATTGCCCTACAGTTGACACACGTGGCTAGATTGTCATTAATGGTGTCTGAAAACGAAGTTTAACATCTGTGCACGAGTTTGAGACTGTCATTATTAATACCGGGTATATCCACCTTGTGCCTGGATGACGGCCTGGACACGACGTCTCATGCTGGTCACTAACCGACTGATACGCCATTGTGGTATTCGTTGCCATTCAAGATGGAGTGCGTCTGTTAATTCCTGTAGGTTCTGCACAGGAGGATCCCTCCTTCTCACCATGTTTCCCAGAATGTCCCAGCTATGCTCAATAGGGTTCATGTCAGGGCTCCTTGCTGGCCATGGTAGGGTTTCGATGGCATTCTGGCGGAGGTATTCATGCACAGCTCTAGCACGATGTGGTCGGGCGTTGTCATCAATGAATATAGGGTGGGTTCCAGGTGCATGATTTACAAAATGAGGGACCACAACTCTATCCAGTATGGAATCTTGATATCTTTGTCCATTTAGTGTTCCAGGTACAGTCAACAGATCCAGCTTACAATCAAATGAGATGCACCCCCATATCATAACGGAACCTCCACCAAATGGAACTTCTTCCATGATGTTACGTTGGTCGTACGCCGTGCGTCTGGACCTCCATACACGAGTTCGACCATCTGTGGCATGAAGCAGGAACCGACTTCCATCGGACCAGTGTACCCGTCTCCAGGATCTCATGTTCCAGTGTCTTCTTTCGTTGCACCACCTCAGACGCTCCTCTTTGTGGTGTGCAGTGAGGAGAGGACGTGTGACAGGTCTTCTAGCTTTCATGCCAGCAGCATACAGTCTCCTTTTGACGGTAGACATTGACACTCTATTGCGCGTTTCCCATTGCTGGCTGAGCACTCTGCTGTTGGTGAATGGAGATCTCCTAACAAGGCGTACTAGGGCTCGATCATCACGGGCAGTAGTCTTCTTCGGTCTTCCAGATCTAGGCCTGTCGTTCACCTCGTTAGTTTGCCCATGTTTTGCAATCAAACGACTGATTACAGTATGGTTAATGTTCAGCTGTCTGCCAATCTCTCTACATGACATACATTGCCATTTCACACGATCACTTAACCTTCGTCTTGCCATAGCGGTTCACAATCAAGAGCTAATTCTCTCTGTACAAATAAACCACGGTCATGAACACAAAATCCCTAATCTTGTCGCCTAAATCTGTATGTAATGTTCTACACCTCAAACTGGACTTTTACATAACTGAACACGTGTGCTGTTTCCCGCCACGCACGGACATCAAGCGGCGTGAAGTCATGCATGCATGTACATTTCGTACTTGGAATTATGTCAGCTAACGCGGGGACAAAAAGTATGGCAGCCTAGTTGTACCATCATGTTTCTACGTTCTATTGTTTTTGCTGGTGCTTAACTTTTGCACAAGGTGGATATACCCGGTATTAATAATGACAGTCTCAAACTCGTGCACAGATGTTAAACTTCGTTTTCATACACCATTAATGACAATCTAGCCACGTGTGTCAACTGTAGGGCAATAGTTGTCAGTTGTGTCAACGTAACCATATTCAGGCCTCGTTTTCAAGTTCAAACAAAAACATACAGTGTTTCCCCACCATCATAATCAGCATTCCTCTAGTTGCATTATTACCTCTTGCACTAAGATGGATGGGTACATAAATGTTTATGCTATTGCTTTCTTCATAGCACATGAATATACCCTCGCATGTGCGTAAAAATAGGGTGGTGCTTAACTTTTGCACAGGTGTATATATATATATATATATATATATATATATATATATATATATATATATATATATATATATATATATATATATATATATATATATATATATATATATATATATATATATATATATATATATATATATATATATCGATACAAAACACAGCTTAAATGAATGCTGAACTTAAAAATGCTGCATTCTAGATTTTCTGATTGCAAAATCCTTGGTAATTTCATCGAAGCAGACGCGACATATGGGAATTATGGGTGCACCATAAACCTTGCAGCGCTTTGGGCCTATACAGGTATTAATCCGGCCCTGCCGTCAAGTGTACGAATTGTATATCGTTGATGGATTTATTATTTAATCAATATTCCATGTGGAATATTTTGCAGCATATTTGATTGGACGCTGTTGCTGCCTTATCGCTATTGGTGCAGCAACAAAACACAATCAAATTAGTTTCGAAATATTCAACCGCTTACCTCTATAGTTACCTTGAAAATGGGATTCTGATAATTCAGTGTTTAAATCAAGTTGTGGCGCCATGATCAGGGGGCGTCAGCAAGGGGGCAAATTCTTTGTCCACCTACTTTCCCCGCCACACAAAATTTGCATGCCGATATTTTATAGGCCTATAATATAATATAATAATATTTTATTTAGAAAGCATAATAGGGACGTTGTTTATCACTCAGAATGTAGGAAATGGCTACTCAGAGTATCTAATTTTTGTAATTTTCGCAACCTTCTCCACCTACCTTGCCCCAGTGGGACAAACCAGCTCCTCTCTTGCACACCCACCCACACCCACACCGCGATAACAATCATTTCGGAGTGTCGCCACTGGAATCAAAAGTATATAAACGAATCCCAACACGTGCACAAAGTGTTAGAAATGGATCTCTCTCTCTCTCTCTCTCTCTCTCTCTGCGACACCGCACCATTGAACTTTCCTTTTGAATACTCGCAGTGATCGACACATCCGTCAGCCATGCAACTTCTTCATACTTTTTCGATGGGCGCTCAGAAAGGCGGCCGAATTAACAACCCAAATTGTTCCGCCATCTCTTTGAGCCGCCTGGGTTCTTGTTGCAAGGAACTTCACGTTGGAACTTCACGTTCCCGCCGCTGTGCACTAAATTATATACTGTGCAGCAATCTCCTTGGCACCTACGTATGCTTGATTCGCGTGAAATTGTGTGACTGCTCCTGGACTCTGCGTGCTGCTTGCCTGTCGCTGAAGAAATGAACGGACATTCTAATCTCGGTACTCACCTCCGACGAAAGAACTGCACATTTACCACTCGAACTAAGAAAAGGTACCCCTGTTTTCGTAACTTGTTCAGCACTTCCTCCTGTCTTTGACACATCGTGAACGTGTCTGCAAATGATCTCCTTCCACTCTCGTTCAGCGGAAACCTACGAACATTTTTCACCTGAAACGCCACTGTTTTCTCGGTATTGTGATCTCCAGCCACCGAGGGCACCACGCGAGGCTATGCCTTGGAAATATACCTACCAAGGCGGTTTCAAAGCCAGTAACGCATGCAGAACATAGACCATGTGTGACGGACATTTACCTTTCTTGTGAATTCTATTAAATCTTAAATGCACTAACATCCAGAACTTCCTTATGCTTTACAGATTTAAAGCTGTTAAAATTCTCAATTTCTCTTTTCTTTTCTTTTCTTTTTACCGCAACTTGCTTCACATTATGATATTCAAAGAGATCGCCAGTCTAAGCCACCGCTCGACGTGAAGATATACATTAGCATCACCAGCGGTGTCAACTTTGCTCTCTGCTCTCTGCGTAGCGTGAAAAGATTTAATAGCACTGTGATCGACAAAAAAGCAAAAAAAGGCTCCCCCTTAGAAGAGTAGGCCCACGGCACTTCACTTGGAGCTCCCCTTAATCGAAAGTCACTGGCGGACTTTATCCCAGATAGCGCCCGTCTAGGACAGCGTCGACTGCTGCATGTCTCAATCAATGTGATCCAAGCTCGTTCTAGCAGGCCCAGGGCCGCTTTTGAGTAGGTAGTAGCTGTAGGCTAAGGAAAGCTGAGCCTCCAATTCGGCACGTTCCACAGCTCGCCTTTGTCTGCATTTTCTCTCGAGTGCCTCCTCCCCACGCCTGCTGTGAGCAATCTCAACGTCCCACTCGATTTGCGCTGCTGAGATCGCTCCCCATTGACGTATTCTCGTCAGGCACTGAACCTTGTCCACGTGCCTAGCTTTTAGTGGGTCTTGTGCCCTTTGCCTCCTTTTATTTTGACCCCATTAGAGAAGATGTTGCTGTTTAAACATTGCAACAGCCACTAACGTGCCTTCAGCACACCCTTAACTGGAACTCAAAGCAGCACGATCTTCTCCATCGATTAGTGACTCCTTTTTTTCTCGATCGACTGGCGACTCTGCGGATACATTCTATTTTGGTGTCTGAACTTGGATAACCATCTGGTCACCCAGATTCGTTTTTAGTCGACCTTGCTCTCCCCAGACAGCCATTGCTTTAGACTGCTGCGGTGCCTAGACTCGAAGGAGACTCTGCAAACTCTGTCCTCATAGTTACATGAATTGGAAACCATATTTGAATCAAGACAGTCTTCATGTCTAAGTGAGGATTTACTCTTTTTCCACCCACACCAAAGTAAAATTGTAACTTCCATTTCTGCTTTAAGCTGAGAATAGCCAACTTAGGAAAGAAACTAGTCCCACGACTTTCTCGACTGATTAACACATTATATAGACAAACAAGGATGATAGTGACCGCTAACAACGAACCCAAGTGATGATTAGTGTAGGGAAACAACACCTAATCCAGCGACAAGGACGCAAAGTGCTCCTCTCGCCACCTCGAACTTGCACTTTCAGGCCGACTGAAAATGCTGCGCACAAGGCTTCTCTTAAACTAGAGGCTCTGTCAGCAATGCTCGACTGGACACGTTAAGGAGATGGCTGGCTGCTTCGGCCAGCACTTATTTGTAGGGAAGACCCATAGAGACGCCCATGGGATGACGTCACAAGCCCCACGATTCCCCGCCACCACCCTCCATGAATTTGCTATAATGGAAACCCTCCGACTGGCTGACAAGGCCAGATCACATCGCCGACCAGCCGACCCGGAGGTCAAGAACGTGTACATGGACTTGCACGATGAACAGCACTAACGGACGCTAGTTGCCCGGCCACAACTGGCACACGATGTGGTGGTGTTGGCATCACCTGATGACCCTTATGCATACCAGCCACCACCTTCGAATGTGGGGCACTTACTCTTTCACCCGACACTACCTAGCCAGGAGAAGACAGAAATTCCCAACTACCATGATGAGCCAAACCGAGGCAATATCATTCTCGTGTACAGACCCTCCCTCAGAAACCTCCCAGATGGAAAAAGCCATGTGATCTGATGGTAGTGAGGAGTACCCACATAGACTGGAGAATGTATCAGCAACAATTCCGCGAGCACCATCACCTTCCAGATATCGCGGAACAAAGACAATTACACCACCCAAATATTATGACGAATCTCCGTGGGAGAATGGTATCTGCCAATTCTGCCTGATTGCGGATATTAATGGATGGGATAATGCCAACCAAAAGGCATATACCTCGCCACAAACCTGAAAGGAAAAGCACTTCATGTTCTTACTGACATGCAAACGGATGGTTTGCCCACGTTCACGTGCCTTAAAGCTGCTTTACAACAGAGAGTTGGTGACAGCTCTGAAGCAGAAACCAGCCGCATATTGTTATGCACAATGTGATGGGAAGCGAAGGAAACCTGAGTTAGCAAGTTATGTCCACCAACTTGTGACCCAAGCCAACGGTTCCCTGCATGGATAGGCAAAGATTCCATACTGATAATATAGATTCATCACCCAGATTTAAAAGACTGTCTGAATCAGGCTGACATTAGGAATATCACAGAACTTACGAATGCAGACATTCATATAAACAACTTCCTTGATCGCGAGGTCACCCAATACCAAAAGATCCATCCCATAGAAAATGTGCATGAGGAACATAAAAATCAGGAAAATCATGTAACCAAAGCTTCTGGACCATGCGGTGACTCCGGGAAGAAAAAGATCCAACAAGTCCCCCTGCCAACTCGACCATGCTTCAACCAATGGTCCCTGCCCCATTAGCTGCACTCCTTGTTGCTGCAGCCCCTGATACTGGTTCCGCTCAGATGGAAACCCTTCTGAAAACTGTCTAGATTATCACAGCTGGAAAATTGACCCCTGATTCAATGAGATTGCCCATGGAAGAAAATATCTACCAGATTATTACACAGATTTGAACACTTGCATAACTTTGATCCAAAGACTTTGATGACTTTGTAACACGAGCCCCTAGGCCTGCTCAGCCACTTTCCGGCCCCATCAGCCACAGCCGAATTTTCGTCTGCCCTTTCAACCACCTAGAAGACTTAACTCCCGCGCGACCACCATCTAGTGTGTGAACATTCACAAAATGCCCTCATGCCAGGTACCAACATGAGGTCCCCCATATTGTATAAGCCATTGACAATATGGAACTAGTCTAGGATGAGAATCCTGAAATAATGCAAGACTGTCGGCCGACTCAGTTAAACATGTTCGGGTCTCTAGCCCAGAGCTTCCTATCGGCACTGCCCTCACTCTTCACCAGTGAATGACATCACAAGCCCGCTTTCAGTCAGCAAGTCTCCCAATCATCGAAATCAAGAAATTCTGCTCGGTAAGCTTGTGTCTTTAATGAAATTATGACCCCTACCCTCTGAATCTTGCAGCCCCCCCCCCCATCCGTCTCAATGAAACAGACCAAGCGACCATATTTTGACCGGGTTTCCACACCCGAGGATCTTGAACTTGCCACCATAAGCAAGTGCGTCCTGGAAACATAAGCCACGCCATCCACACCTTCATCTAAATTGGAAGCCATCCCCATTCCACATTCTAGATCACGTCGGTGCCATTGTGTTATCCATGGCACTCAGGCTTTTACCACTGTCGACACCGGACCCACCATCTCCATCCTTACTACCTGCCTACCTTTATGCCAGCATTCCGGAAGACACACGACTGCCTTTAGTAGCATCCTGTACTCACATTTGTGGTGTTGTTGCCCCCCCCCCCCTACCAAACCCTGGCAGGAACCACTAACTTCACCATACAGATAGAAGACCTCCAGTTTATTCAGCGAGTTATTGTAGCTAGCATCGCAAATGATGCACTATTTGGCATCAACTTCCTGAAAAGCTGCGGAGCCATTGCACATTGCACCCATCAAGAATTACAAATTGACGGACCATGCGTTGCCCTTGGCAAACATTCTGTACTTTATAACACCAGTGTTCTCATTCTTTCTAGTACTGCCACCCTTGACCATGGTGAAGAAGAAATTCTTTGGATTCCCACATTAAACCCACACGTTCAAACATCCGTTTTGGAACCTGACAAAGATTTTATGTCAATTAGCGAAATTGTTTGCCCCAGCAAAATAGTCAGCCTTCGTGATCCTGACAGTATCCCCTATAGAGTTTTCAATGTTTCTACTCAGACCATTACCTGTGGCCATGTTTTTTAGATCGATGCCATACGTGATTATTATAGCCCCGAGATAGAAACCAATCCCCTGTTCTCACTACCCACGTATCTTCGCAACCTCTTTCTACGCAAAATTGACGAACTGAATGACGAGCAAAGTTCTCAGGTTTACACACTGCTGAGTGATTAACTTTCTCCAGTGGTGATTTGGACGCGTGTGAAACCCACCTAGTATACCATAGCATCCACATGGGTAATTACTGCCTTGTTAAAGAACCTGTTTGCTGCCTTCCCATACATAAGGAACATGAAGCACACCAGCAGGGTACTGAGATGTTGCATACCAAAATCATAGAAACATCCACTTCACATTGGGCCCGCCCCTCGTTCTGGCCAGTAAGATAAACGGCTCATGCTTCTATACGACTGTAGATGCCTGAATAAGTGTAGTGTCAAGGACACCTACCCACTTCCTAAAAAGCACGCCATCGACGCCCTGGCTGGCACCACCTGGTTCTGCACCCTTGATTTAGCCAGCAGATATTGGCTGGTGTAATTGGATGCCTGCGACAATGAAAAGGCTGCCTTTGTCTGCCACTTTCCAATTTCGAAAAACGCCCTACGGCCATTGCTGGAACTTTTGAACATTTGATCGAATGAGTACTCTGCAAATTTCAATGGAAGATGTGCCTTTGCTACCTAGATCACGTACGCCTTTTTGGAACCACTTTCAATAATGAACTGAAAACCTCTGCAAGGTGCTCAACAGTTTTGCCACCGCCAATCTAAAATTAAAACCAAAGAAGTGTCTGTTTGACGATGAAGTCAATTTCCTTGGTCATGTTGGTTCCACTCATGGCATCTCTACTCAACCCACCATGATTGCCGCCATAGCCGAATGGAGGTCTCCTTTACGGAAATTCGTAGCTTGCTTGGACTCTGCCAATACTGCAATGCTTATGTACTTGAAGTCAGCAAAATTGCCATGACCCTCTTCCAGCTCACCGAGAAAGACTGTCCTTTTCAATGGATCCCAGAATGCGAGGCCACCTTTCAACTTTTGAAAGAAAAATTAATTTTATCTGATACTGACATCGATGCCATGCTATCCCAGTTGATAGTGATGGACATAAGCAATTAATCACTTAAGGATCATGCCACCTTTCCCGTACTGAATGCTGCTACACCACCACCAAGCATGAACTCATTGCCGCCATCCACTTCATTAAGCATTTCAAACACTTTCTTTGCAGCAAATTTCCTTACGTATCCTTACGTTGGACCCCATGAAACCCTGGATGATTTCAAAGATCTGCCCTCTAGGAGCAGCACGTCGGCTCAATCCCTGAGCCCGGCCCCATACATAGGCCGGGCCTCACCTCCAGACATGTGACACCTATAGAATGGTTGTCCTACAGGCAGCGATAATTTTATTTGCTCAGCAAATAATTTATCCACCTGTATGTAGAGCTAAGCCTCCAGATAGTGGTATGTGGCAGTTCCATATACCAGGTCTGGACTCGATTTAGAGCTAAGCCACCATAGTGGCATATGACAGTACCATATGAAAATATAGACAACCAAACCCGTGCTGTCATTCCAACCGCTGCAAGTGTCAGAACATCACCACCGACACATGAGAAACTTCACATGCTGGTGTTGGAACGACAAGGTCACCAACCACTCGGGAAGCGAGTGTTGGCTCCATGCAGGAAGCTACCAGCCATTCCAGAGAAGCTAGTTCCGGCTCCATGCAGGAGGCCATCGAAAGCTCCCAAGCCAGAGCTGACCAATGCACAGATGAGGAACTTGGCAGTTTTCTTGAAGAAATTTCCTTCGAGACATCCTTTAGGTCAGTGAGCAGCTCTACACCATCTCCATCTACGGGATGGAGTGAGAATGTCTTGAATTCTGCTCCATATTGGAGGACAAACGACTTGCCATCGCTTTCCTTAACCTTGGTACCATCAATGTCGTACACGTCCACGAGATCGGCCGGATCAGTCGAGTGAGAAAATATAGGCTCCATATATATATGATGATTAAATGGAGTGTATAGCCATGCCGATTGTCCGATTGCCACTCCAAAATGGGAAGAATTTCATCAGACCATCTCTAGTTGGTAGACGTGTGGTTCAGTATCACATAGATTGGATTCTCTTCACGGTAGCTCAGCATTCTACCACATACGTACATGCCGATGTGTTACATCCGCCACCAGGGAGTACCTACCACAGCTCACTGACTGAAGTAGGGTTAGACGTGATATAATATCTGCCAGGGGCCACCAGCAAACTGTGGAAAGCGATCAGCCCCAACATGTTCACCCACATAAATCACCTGTTTGACAGCTCCGCCATTAGTCTATATGCCAGCATGGATGGTCTGTTGGATGCCCAATTAGAGTGTATGCTGCTGCTACCTATTGACCTATCCCCATCATGACATCATATCAGACCTATCAAGCATTCACCGAGATGTTGAAAAAGGAGATAGAGGAGCAGCCACACACCTTCTCAGGGATGGTAGATATAGCTGTACAGGAAATGTGTTGTCGACAAGAAGGCGATTGACTGCAGTGGGTGAGCTGGTATGAACAGAACGCCAGAGAGGCAAGGAGATGAAGGGACTACAACTCTGTCCACGAATGGGAGAGCCTCATCCGGCAGGAGGAGGGCATCGTAGGGTCAAACTTGTATGATTTCTCGGATGACGAGTGTGATGAGTCTGTAGAAGTCTTGCAGTGGGGAGAGGAGAGGGTGAAGTATAAATCCAAGAAATTCCACCAGTGGCGGGCGTACTATCACAGTGACACGGTGAAGTTCCAGATGTCACGGCTGTGAAAGCAACTGGCCCCTGATATTATGCTGCATAAGGGGTGTTTGAGGGAGATATGTCTCCACACCAACAAGCTTGTTCAGTTCGCCAGGCTCTCCAAGATGACTCCCACAATGCCTCATCAGCAGATCCTACAGGTGATGCAGTGCTAGCACGAGTTTAAGAACTAGGTATACCATGGCTAAATCGCAGTGGCGAAAGCAGCCTGAACTATACCCCGCCCTGGAAACTGAGGAGGGTGGTACAGCCCATGGCTTGTGACTCCAGCAGATTGACACCATCAGACAGAATCTCATCCACGAGACAGAAAAGTACAGCAGAACACGCAGGCAATATAAAACTGTCTACAATAGTCTAGCACACACAACCACAGCTGCGGGTGTGATTGGAGCCAGTGCTGGTGTTGCCGCCATTGCCACCCTCGCTTACAGGGGTGTGTGCTATCGTTGCTATCCCACTGGGTGGTGTGACCCTTGCCGCTGCTCTCCTGGCCACCAGCTTGATGGTTGGACAGCGTCTGATCACCAGGAAGCTGGAGAAGCATGCTAAGTATGTAACACTGGTGCAGAGCAGCCTATGGGCTATCGACGAGTCTGTCAGCAAAGATCTCGAGGATGGGCAGGTCAGTGATGGAGAGTACCACCATATATTGAAGCTCCAAACCCTGTACCACACAGAGAAACCCAATGTGCGCCAGCAATACCTCAAAGGCTCCAGTGGTCGGGTGGACATGGGGGAGTTAAAAACACGAGATGCTGTGGCGGGGCTGCATCAAAGATCTCTATGGTGTCAAATAGTATGTTGCGTCCGCGGCTGGAACAGTGGCATTAAGATGACTACTATATATGGCATTCCCGACGAATCTCACGACATTCGACCAGAGCCAACTGCCCCTCCTGGCTACACTCTGGACTCGCTTGAGAGCTGGACCATGTGGTCTCCTGGATGACATACTTGACCTAACACCTATTTCGATCACAGTCGACGGGCAGTCCTGCATCAGCTTCTCCATCTATCCACGACCTCTGACCAACCTTGCAATCTCTATCAAAGATGCGAAGAAAGCTCATACCTGGATGGCAGGCCTGAATCTCTCATTCTGGAACCAACAGCTGAACTTTGCCGTGTGGTGTGCCACAGAAGGATGCGGCGTTGGCGCGGGTTTGCTGCACTCCTATTCTAGTACCCCCGAAGCTGTTCTCATTGCCAGATGGCTCAGACTCCATGTGTACTATACAGTGAGACGAATCCTACATGAGCTGGGCGCAAGCCTGCCTGATACAAATGACTTCAACCTGCAACCTGTCGGCACTGCTAGCTACAGCCTCTCAGCAGCCAGTAGACTCCAGCGAGAGATCAATGCCAACTCAGACTAGCGTTTCCATAGTGGAGACAACAGCGGTCTAGGCATTATGTATGGCGACCCGAGATGAAACTACTCAGGCTCCCCCTATCAAACACCCAAAAGAATTGGCCATCAGAAAACAGCGATGTTCTCATTTGATCCGGACTTAGAGCCCGGAGCGAGGGTGCATATCACCGGAATCAGGCAGGACCATCCAGAGGTGTTGAAATACTTTGTCCTACACACAACCTCAGGGCTCACACCAGCAGGGATCGTTAGAATCAACCAGTCCGTAGAAGCATTATGTTATTGTCTCCTGACAGCCCAGACCGAGCTGCGCCACTCCATAGATGGGGTAAGCAGAAAGGAGGTGCAGGCCATGTTCAGCAGTCTCATTGAGGATATGCTCATTGCCCACCACCCCGCCCGGCAGTGCTAGCAGGACGATTGCCCTATGAGTGGTGTCAGGTCTGGCTATTGCTGTGCTCATCACCAGCCTTCTCCGACGCTAGTAGTTCCTGCTCGTAGAGCAATAGATCATCCTGACTCTCTTCCGGTGCGGTGGTCATGGCAAATGAGATTGCCTGAACTAGCTTGGCTTGCAAAACAGCCCCCAAACACGCTGTCAGCATATACAACCAAGGACTGTATGGTTCGGTGGTACAGCCTTTTTCCAGCTTGTAGTAGTGCAGAGCCTTATTCAACTCAGATGCAATGGATGCCTGCAACTGCTGGAACACGTCCAACAGATACTCCCGATCCAAGGAGAATCCCTTACTATGCAGGAGCTGCTCGATGGTACTGCCACCCATAATGAGGTATTCAACGATACAGATCTGCCCCTTACCAAATCCTAGGTAGAGTTTCACAGCTGTCAGCTCCTCTGTTACCTCAGCGTTAGAGAGCTGGGCGAACTCATCTGGAGACTTCTTCTTGTAGCCCTTCAGTTCAGCGCGGAAGACGTCATAGTACCTGAGGCATAGGTCCATGGTTTAAACCGCTGTGCATAGTGCTATGGATATTCCTGAGTACCAATCTAAGCAGCTGACAGATGCAGACTGGTCAGAGCTGCTTAGCGCTCTCTAGGTAGAACATACACGTTTAAATGCATTGTATACTCAGGGCTTAAATGATGATAATGGTACAGATTGTAAAGCAACTCCCGGAGAGCCAGGCGAATCTCCAGAAGGTGGAGAAGCTGCTCAAAGGCAAGACCGAGAAGTTACTGACACAGGCTAAGGCCCTGGCCATTCATGTCGCCAGTAACATTGTGGCGAATGTGGCCGTGGTAAAGATGATGGGTGGTAATGAGGTTATTCCTGCTGCTGTCCTCGCTACAGTGGTGAGTACTGTTGTCGGCCACTGTCTAGGAATAACACATCCCATCCCAAAGATCTCCATTGGTGGTGCCTCCTTCCTATACTGTTGCCACCAAGATCATAGCCAAACGCATCCTTCTAATGGAAGCGGCGGTTCTAGGGCAAGCAATGAGTGATATGGCTGAGATCATCGTGGCCTATGTCTAGCTTTAAGATGCTATATAATGGAAGCTTGGCAGGTCCATGACATAACAGTAGCCTATGAGGCATGGTGGGCTATGCCAGAATCGGTAGCACATAGTCGACCACATGGACTGAGGATTTCCAATTCCCAGAAATGGTGGTTAGCCCACAAGGCATGCACCTGCAGGGAGGGCCAGTATCCTGAGCACTGCTACCGATTTCCTTGGCCCACCGCATGGTCTACCTATGACCACCTATTCCCTGGGGATATGACTAGGTTTAAGACATATGTATACACCAACAATGTTTCTGTCACTCACAGACCTAGAGAACAAACAGCTAGGTGATCTCGCTTACTTGGGCGAGGCATGCCTCGGTTCAGACGATACTGTTGCTCCCATCTCCTTCCTAGACTTCGATGAAAAGGGAGATCCTCGAGAGATCCGACGTACCATCCCAGCCAGAGATCTCATCGGAAACACTGACATGGTAGGACAATCAGTCATCAACAAGGCCAAGACTGTATACAAGGGGATGACAGGGCAGTGATGCTCGGTATGCTCGGAGTCGATGAAGCTGGTACCACATACAGGACCTGGTTAAGGATCTTTTGAAACCACGGAGCTCATTCCAACAAGATGGAGAGAATCTCAAGGTAGGCACCATCGGCCTGAGCCATATCACGGTGGATGGTCAAGCAAATGCAACAGCACAGCTCCAACTACCTGAGGTGAAGATGCTGGGATTCTTTGGCCTGCCGTTTAAAATCACATAATAAGCATGGCTGCTCGAGCTTGCATCATATGGATACTCGAGGTGCTAGAGACCGCGGGCACTGACCCAGGCCCTCTGCTTTACCTTCTCAGCTGTTGTTGGGATTTCATGCTTGACGCCTCTATCACATCATTCATATCAGCCAGCGATACAACGCTACCCACACAGCAGGCAAAAGAGCTGGTACAGGAAGTACTGCCATTTAGTCTCCCAGGTATAGATGAGGCTATTGCTGAAGAGCTGCTGACCATCCTTCACGCGCATGTGCAAAATGTCAGCACTATACAGCAGTAGACCAGATGATGCCGGTCAGGTAGTGCTGATCATTGCCCCATCAGGACACAGGAAAAACATATTGCTGTGGGCCGTGCTTGCCGAACATCTTCAGTCTTGATACATCCTCCTGGTGTCTGACTCCGCCGCTGAGACGGTCGACAATAATGATCAGTGGTACAATTGTCCAATCACCAAAATGCACAACCTGCATGCACTGATGGAGAAGCTGCTCGCGGCTCGACTAACTGACAACCACTTGTTCTAGTTATCGACGACCCCATGATGGACCAGAAGACAGTCACATACCTCAGCAAAATCACCAGACACATTCGGCACACCAAGATCACTGTCTTCATCCTCTTTCAGAAGTACACCCATGAGATATCGCCAGATATCCAACACAAAGCGAGGCTCCTGTATTTTAGCTCAAAGAGTGGTCATGCCCTGCTTGAGATGATATACGACAGCCTGACCCTCAAGGAGACAAAGCAAGACTTCATCACAGGCGTGCAAAAGGTCGCAGATCTATACCGCTTCATCTTCAGCAACAAGGAGACATGTGAGCTCTCCTGCTTCAAGCCTTCTCTGGAGAAAGCAGAACACTTAAGCTACAAGCTGGATCCTGCCAGGAAGCTAAAGCGAAAGCATTATCCCAGGGAGCTGAGCCGTGACAGTAGTAGTTGTGGCGGGGACACTTTTTCAGGGTCGAGGAACTTCGTCAGAAGCTTGAGTAACTTCGTCAGAAGCTTGAGGAACTTCGTCAGAAGCTTGAGGAACTTCGTCAGAAGCTTGAGGAACTTCGTCAGAAGCTTGAGGAACTTCGTCAGAAGCTTGAGGACCTTTATGAGCTTCTTGAGAACGTTTCTGAAGCTTTATCCACTGAGGATCAGATGCTAGCACTCTCTTCTTCTGAAAGCTCTCGCAGAAGACCCACTTCAGCCATGACCTCTTAGCATCTGCCTTGAGAACAGTTTTGATGAGGTAGTCCTGGTAGTTCTTGGCTGGGAATATTCTAAATGCTGCCTCATCTCTCACCAGCCACTCGCACCCTCTTTCGTTGAAGATGTGCTCAATGGCCTCCTTTTGGCTGGCGGCCAATCCCTCTTCCCTACCTTCAGTGTGACCAGTGGCATGCCCAGGCTCATGGCCCTCAATCACGGCTGCACCGATCTCCTCTTTGGAAGTAATCTGTGGCTCCAGCCTGCAGAGCATTCAACATCCGGTGTTCATCATCAGTGTGGAGGCTGAATACGCCAGCCCACTTTCCGACCATTAGTAGATCATTGGGATAATCCCTACCCTTCTGGAGACCTAGAATTACAGGACTCTTAGTGGATGTCCTGGGGAGCTCTGGGCACTGTCAAACTTCCGGTAGAGCATCCGAGTCAATAATTTCTTCATACTATGGGCTGGTGTGGTCTCCTCTATAGCAGCCAGTATCTCCACATCAGACAGAGGTGGGACCTTGGCTCGCTCATGGATAATGTTGACGTCACGAAGTAGTCCTCGGACCCTGTCAATCGACAGCTGTACTGGTTTCTTCTTGGAGTGTGATACAGCTTTCTTCTGCCCTCCAAAGATGATCTGCTGGAGAACTTTAGCAAACATCACCATTTAAAAACCTGTATATACAAACGTTTAAACATGCAGCAGTATGTACAGCATCCAGATGTGGCAGTTGAACCCATAGCCTCGCACCACTGTCTGACAGTCATCCAACTTAGTATCCATAATGCGAACTCTTTATCCACAGCAGGGAAGTTCATCAACTTCACCCTCGCAGGACAGATCCATGAGATTAGGAGCATGATGCTCAAGTTCAAGCTCAAGAGCACAGAGGCGAAGAAGGTAGCGCTCCCGCAGGTGATGAGCAGGTGGGAGATTATGCAGAGCAACAACACCCTGGATACCACCTATGTGAACGATGAGTACCGGGTCCTGGCTCCACTGGCTCATGGACCTTCCTACTACACGAAGGGGAAAGGGTACTATGCCATCGGATGTAGTGACGGCTTCACAGAATTCGACTTACAACCAGACTTAGAAATACCTGTCGCGGTGCCACTCTTCTCCCTCCTCGAGAACACACACATGAACCTGGCCTTGATGCAGGACAAGCTGTTCCTTCAGGTGTACACTGAACATCTTGATGGAGTAACGATTACCTCTCCACGACTTCAGGTCTGGCAGGATGAGAATGACCAAGAACTAAAACGTGTGGGCTCTAGACAACGATTCCTACATGTAGAGCGAGAGCATCAGCATGTCCAGGCCACAGCTAACCAGATTCTAGAGTTAGCATTGCAACGAGGTGCCTCGGACTGCATAGCTGTAGCAGTCTCTGGTTCAGAAGGGAGGGGTGGTCCAAGAGATGGGGGAGCTAGACGACTTCAAACTTGTGGTGGCTGGGACCAACGTACTCGGTGAGGTGTGCGATCTGGCTGATTGCTGTCTCTATTGACAGAAAACGAAGTCATATGCCCTACTCCACCTGACCACTGGCCACGAGCTCAGTGCCACCTCTGAGGAGGGGACATCCTGCCTAACCATGGCAACCAGCTCAGCTTTCATGTTGGGAACCTGCTCGGAGAGTGAGGGGGCACTCGTCCGGTCGAAGTAACGGTGCTGTGCTTTGGATATAGCAAGGTTCACTTCTTGCAAAATGGAGGTATTCAGCTTGTAGCTCCATGAGCTGCATAGAGCATAACTCCAGCAGCTGTCCCAGCTACCAACACTCCTACAGCAGCCACTACTAGTATGGCCTCGGCCGTCTTCTGACCTCTTAATGCCTCATAGTCGAGTGTCAGCTCGGAGAGCTTAAAGCCTTGTAGAACTTATCGAAACTCTTATCGGCCTCGTGGATGTTCTGGGTGGCTTGAACCTTTTGTTGCCGTCAGCATGCCTCCCTTTGGTACATATGCTCGAGTTCTTTGCTGTACTCAATCTTCTCTTTAGACAGCTTCTCCATCGCCTGGTTATGACGTTTTCTCTCTAGCTCCACCGCCTTATGGTCAGTGAAGCTGAGACCCCAGTTCGCCAACGCAAACACACCTGCATTCAAGATTGCCATGTCTGTACAGGTGATGTAAATTCACTATATAGTCAGCAGGAACTACAAGCATTGTTTGAACTGGAAGCTTTCGAGGATCCAGTTGAGGACTACGATGAGATTGACTATGATGAAGATGAGGACAATGATGAGGATGCCTAATTATGAGGACGCCTATGATGAAGACTATGATGGTCATGATGTAGAGCCTGAAACCCGCTGACTAATCCACCGAGCCAATGGAATTTATCTTACCTACGTGAAGGGCTCTCTTGCCCCACTAGCGGCAGTTGGGTCTCTGATTGCTCTGTTCATGACGAAGGCTGGCGAGATGGTCTGCAAAATCGCCAACAATGCTCGCCATGGAGTTGAGACGATCTCTGAAGCTATTCCAGCCATCGCCTCGGGGGTAGGCAGATTCTTTGGCGTTGCTGGTCTATGGCTCCCATATCTTGCGATAGAACTCGCAGTCATCTGGGCTTCTCCGTATGACCTGGTCAAGTCCATTAACTGGCAAGCCTTTGTCGATAAGCTTCCTTTCTGTGATGGCACCAGCACTGCAGAGATTAGTTAGCAGTGTTCACAGGTATTCGAAGAGGTGTTCAGCTGCGGGAGCCACTGTCGGATGAACCACGGTTGGTTGTTCGTCTGTCTAGAGTTTGCCCGAGATGTACAGGAAAGGACAGGAGCTGATGTCAGAGACGAAGTCCGAGAGTTCATCAACCACCTGTCTTGAGACCCTGTACTACCAACCTGGTGGATATTATCATGAGCCTCACGAGGCTGCACGTCGCACGGATTCACGTTGGAGATGGTTAGCCAGTGGCTCACCAGGCAGGCAATGTGGCAGACCTCGTCCACGACACATTCGGTATGCACATTTCGATGAACCTGGCCTGAAAAGAGTCCATCATGCTGATGTGCTGTTTCTTCCACATTATCAGGTCTGTTCCAGAGGAACATGCAACACCTATAAGTACGCCCTCACCATCGTCGATGTCGCCAGTAGATACAAGGCGGCAGTGCCTCTCATGGATAAGTCCGTGGGTCAGATGGCTGCCAGGTTCCAGAGTATCCATGAGGACCCGCAAAACACCCTCCAGTGGCCAGAGTTGCTGCAAGTGGATGAGGGTAAGAAGTTTAGAGGTGAAACTGCAGCCCTCGTGTGGCGATTAGGCGAGGCGAGGTGGGACATCACCATGCCCAGGCAATCATCGAGTGCTGGAACTAGACACTGGCAGAGAGGCTGTTCCTGCATCAGTATGCTCAGGAGATGGCTGTCGTCATCCTGACTAGCAGTCGTTCCAGGGTATGGGTGAGAGGGCTGCCCGTTGTGGTGGAGAGATCCAATGCTGGGGTTACTAGGCTGATAGGACAGAAGCCAGTCAAGGCCGTTTAGCGATCCTCTGTGGCCCAACAGTCAGAATGACTATGCTCTGTTCAGGAGTTATGATCTGAGGATAGACTTACATCCAATTGCCTGGTTCGGTATTTGTATGAGCCTGGCGAGTTGGAGGGTGGACGTAGGTGGGCGACTCACCGCAACTGCTTGATAGATGTACACAAGATTGACATGTATGTGGATACGGCTGGACAGCCTACGCTGTACTACCCAGCATGGTTGGAGTGCAGTCCTACGTTGCCGTTTGTATGAGAGGAGCTCCAGCTTATCCCTACAGAAGGCATCCTCTAGATGGTATCCACACTAAGCCCTGACTGTTGGTTGATGTCACATGATGCTCATACGATACCCAGCCGCTCTTCGACATCCATTTAAGTGATGGCATCCTTGTGACCATAAGCCAAGGTGTGAATACCATCGTGAGCGATCCATCGCTTTGTGTCTGAGGGGATGAGGCTTGTCTTGTTTTGGTAGACCACATAGAGGTGGTGACCCTCACTTCGCAGCATGTTCATACCATGGTGGAAAACCTTTCGCTCGAAGAGGCATTCCTTGTACTGCTCATGGCGAATCTGTCTAACCACAGCCCTGCGCACACCCTTCGCCTTCTTGACTTCCTGCTCATCCAACTGCTTGAGGGAGTACATCTTTGGACGCAGGCTAACAAACTCCTGGATTGGCACCCTGGCACACTCATCCTTCATCTTGCCCAGGACCTTCTTGTTGGTAGTACTGTGCAGCAGGTGTGTTACTTAGTAGTCGCATATATCATAGAGGTCGCTCCTCGCACCCATATCAGCATAGGCATCCTCCGTCTGAACAACCAGCAGGCGGCTGTCGGTCTCTGTTTACAGGATCTCACAGTGGGCACCATATAGTCGCTTCAGCTCATTGTAGTAGAAGTTATAAGGTGCTTTGAGAGGTCCAGGATGGACATTCCCATATAGACAGGGCGGTTCAGCAGCAGGCTCATCTGGTACATGTGGAGAGTGGCCAGATCATCATTGAACACCTTCTCCCAGGAGAAGTTGGGCTTGGCTATTAGGTGGCGCAGCTTGTCCTCCTTGTTTGAGCGAACCAGCTTGGCATCCACTTACTTGCGCAAGTTCTCCATGGTCTTACCGAAGACAGCATTATTCATTAGCTTGTAGAGATCCTTTTCAAAGTCACTGCTGGTCTTCTTACAGAGCTCTGTGTTGAGTCGGAGGTACGGCTCCATCCACGGCAACTGATTGAAGCATAGAACCCTGTGCACCTTCTTCAACCTCATACCCAGGTTGAGGTAGAGCTTCAGGTTGCGGGAGTGGAGAATGTACTGTTCTTTGTATCTCAGGTTAGGCACCAGGTTTTCTGCAGCTGTCTCCGCTATCGACTCGGCCAATGCGCACTGATACTCTAAGAGCCACTCTCTCTCTCTCTCTCTCTCTCTCGTTCTCTCTTCACCTTCATTCATTCAGGCGCCAGGGGGTAGGCATTGTGCATGTCATGCAGCTCTTGTGGGTACTCAAGGTCAACCTCCAGGATGTAGCGCTTTTCATCATCATCCAGATGTTGTGTAATCCCTTTGACATCAAAGTCCTCCACCCACTCAGACACCCCAGTCAGTAGGTGTTGGCTCATCGCCCAGCCATAGAGAGTATTAGTATCCAGACACATGATGTGGCTTGTCGACTGTTGTGGATTATAGCCAGCTATATATGGGTTGTTTGCCTTAGCATAGCGTTTGCTGACCATTGATACACCACCCCTGAGTCCTTTCTCTATGAACAGATGCATGTCATAGTCAGTGAGGAGCTCCAGCTCCACACCTGTCTTCCTGAGCAGTGCGTCCCAGACCAACCCCAGGCTTGTGTAATAGTGTGCTGGGTCCAGACAATACTGCTGGAGGCATGTGATGTGGAAGTTCTCAAAGACATTTGCAAGGAGCAGAGTGTCAGACCACAGATATAGGTCACGGTAGTCTCACATGGTCTGGCAGCCAAACTGTGTCCAGACAGCCTCTGCGTGGTTGTAGTCGCTGTCAGATATTCCCTCACCGGAGAGTTTACTGTAGAAAGCAGCTTAAGATGGGAGAGAGGTCTCATTGAAACGGTGCCACCCATCCATGTGCTCATAGGGGTATACACCCTTGTGGAGCAGGAGCTCATGCTTAGCAGTGTTAGGCTCATACTGTTTTGTAAGTGGGAATGTTGTGGAACTAGCTACCAGTTTGTCAAGTGGTGCTGGGAGGAACTGGACACAGTCGATGAACCGCAGCCAATGGAGGCTGAAGGAGATGTACTTCTCCATATTGTTGGGAGATGGCCTGCGTGATGAGGTGAGAATCATATCCACGCAGGTTGTGGAACACGACCGGGATGGTGGTGGTCTTCGGGTTGAGGCGCAGCTTTAGATTACACACACTGTGTGCTGCTCCCCAGTAGAGACCAGTGATGTGGCAGTGATCTCTGACACTATCACCATCTAATGCTATGTCGCACACATGGCAACTGACCGCAATCTTATGAGCTCGCCAGTCCTCTCTAGTCATCTCCATTGGCCTAGGGTGGATGAGCATGGCCATTATTTTCTCCTCTTCCCGTGCCAATCGATCCAGGTAGTGCTTAGCTGCATCTACTCGATACAGCACTGGTAGTTCACTGACACCATCACAGCAGACCACAATGTATGAGAACCCACAGATCTCATGGTGTTGCGTTTTCTGTGTGCGGCTCTGAGCCAGATTTGCCTCTGGCCCCTCAATCTTAGTTATTAGGGCTTCAAAGTCGGCATAGATGATGAATGGTACCTTGAGCTGCTTGTGGTAGTTGGTGAACTGTGGCATCTTCCTGTCCTCTGTAGGCATCTTATGCGCATTAGTCTGCCACTGATGCCGCAGCACTCCGGTTTGTGCTTGATGAGAATAACAGTGGAGACACCACCCACATAAGTACTTTCTCCATTTATACCGACTCTGGTCATAGAGCAGACGATTCAGGTCCTTAATCCAGGTATAGTGTTGCTTGCTTCCCTTCTCGATAAGCATCAGATTTGTCCTTGGAATGACGGGGTCAGCCTCACTCAACTGCAGTGGGTAGACACCCTTTTCATGCCCGAATACATTAATGGCCAGGCCATTCTGCTGCTCAACATGCTTAAGTTGGTAGAGAGAGGTTGGAGAGTCTACACCGCTGAAGTCAAGCATGTCCCAGTGCCCTAAATCCTTCGATGTCCGCTGTGGATTACTGTCTGCAAGATAAGCAGCAGCCAAGAGAGACCAGCGAAGGCAGTGATCATCTTTGTTCTGGACATTAACTACAGCACTTTTTCGCCTGATTGAAGCGGGAAGATCGATGTAGGACCCACCATGTAGTGGTTGATATCTGGCGATGTTGAGGTACAATGCATCAACCTGGTCGACTGCCCAGCCAGACCCCTCGTGGGTGTAGTTCTCAAGGCCTTGCAGCACCTTGGTTTTGGCCTCCTTCACAGCATCGCTAATATTGCTTGCCTTCACGATGGCATGCTGCTTAGACCAGAACAGGGGATTTGTGGTGACCTCTGTCCCATCATTCTTCTCCTTGTGGAGGGTGATCTTGAGAGCAAGGTAGAACCTCATCCCCTTCAGGTCGAGGACCTCTTCCACCAACTTCCTCTCTTCCTGGAATATTGGATCAGGAAACCTGTCGATCTCCTCATCTGTGAACTTGGGTGGGGTTTCTAGCTCTGGGTTCGGGGGGGGGCTTCTCGGAAAGGAAAGCTGGCGTTGGCTTCTCGGGAGTGGTTGGTAGCTTCCTGCATGGGGCTGGGGTTGGCTTCTCGGGAGTGGTTGGTAGCTTCCTGCGTGGGGCTGGTGTTGGCTTCTCGGGAGTGAGAGCTGCGAGGTTCTCAGCATAAGTGGTACAGCTAATAAGCCCCTGCTGCAACAATCTCGCCAAATTTTGGAGTACCTCATCAATGTCCATAACAGATGTATGTACCTATCCAGTTGAGTTTCTCTAATATGGGGATTTCATGTTCATGATAACACTGCAGACGTGTATACCTATCCAGTTGCGTTTCTCTAATAGGGGGATTTTGATGGTATCACATGCTGGCGGGTCCGGCCTGGGGGCAGAAAACTATATACAGACAGACAGACAGACAGACAGACAGACAGACAGACAGACAGACAGACAGACAGACAGACAGACAGACTGACAGACTGACTGACTGACTGACTGATTGACTGACTGACTGACTGACTGACTGACTGACTGACTGACTGACTGACTGACTGACTGACTGACTGACATTCAGTCACTAGTGTGCTACGCTATAACACCGCCTAGATAAGACACTATGACCGCGTTATTAGCCGCAGACCTACTGATAACTGGCACATTACATCTAACAGATAACAACAGCGAGATAGTGTTTTGAGCATTAGCTAGTTTGTGTGCTTAGGTGCATCACATATTTTCTCGGGACACAATCTCGAGTTAGAATGTGTGGAATGTATGTGCATAATCCATGGAAGATGTCGCTCTTTGTATGTCCCATTGGTTGAAGCAGTCATACACGATCTTCTGCTCTTTGTTGTGGACCTTCTTCCAGACAACAATACCCTCAGCCAGATTCATCCAGCCTCATCGCTGTCCTTCTTGGCCACATATTCGTCAGCAGCTAGGATGTCCATGATTCTGTCGCTATTGCCTCCGAACTTGGTCCAAAAGTCAGCGTCCGTCACGCACATGTCACAGAAGAACAACATACTGTTTTTACCTTCCCCCAGTTCACAACACCGACTGTCTTCCTGTGGGCTTGTATCACATGGAGGTAGAGTTGCGTGAGGATGGTCTCAAAGTCTGGTTACTGGCTAGCTATGGCTTTGTTAGCTAGGGACCTGATGAGTTTAATTATCTTGATGTGCTGTCATTGTGTATGTGGTTTATATTGCTATACATATCATCATAAACCTTCGTCTGTGGTCGTGGTTTATATTACTATATATAGCATCTTAAATTTCTGCCATTGGTTGTGGTTTATATTGATGTACTCAGCATCTTAACTGTGGTGGCACCTAATCAGATATAGGCCATGATAATCTCAGCCAGGGAACTCGTTGCTAACATCAGGGCTGTGGCTTCCATTAGTGGAATGTGCTCGCCCATAAGCTTGGTGGCAGCAGTGTATGAGGCAGCACTGATGGCGATCTTTGGTATGGGGTGCATTATTCCCTGACAGTGCCCGACAATCCCACTTGTCACTGTGGTGAAGACGTCCGTGCCGGTGGCTGGTAGTACTTTGCTCTCACCTATCATCTTCACCATAGCAACGTTCACCGCCATGTTACTGGCGACATGAAACGCCAGTGGATTAGCCTATATCGATAGCTTCTGAGTTTTGCTTTTGAGCAGCTTCTTCACATTCTGAAGTCCCGCCTGCCTCTCTTGGAGTTGCTGTACAATATGTACCATTGACGTCATTGTTTAAGCATTGCGTATACAGCGCAATTAAATGTGTACATTCTACCTCGAGAGAGCTAAGCAGTTCTACCCAGTCTGCATCTGTTAGCTGATTAGATTGGTACCCCAGAATTTCCATACAGTTATGTGCTATAGAAGGTGTCTTAAATATGGACCAGCTCGCCAAGTACTATGTCCTTCATACCAAATTGAAGGGCTAAAAGAGAAAGACACCGGATGAGTTGAGCGAGTTCTCTAGTGCTGAGTTAACAGAGGAGCTGACAGTCATGAAGTTCTACATATGATTTGGTAAGGGACAGATCTGCTTTGTGGAGTACCTCATCGTGGGCGGGTGTATCTTTGAGCCACCCCTGCGTGTCAAGGGGTTTTACAAGGACCGATACTTCAGACATCCATGGTAGCCCATGACTCTGAGTTGAACAATGCTCTGTGCTACTACAAGCTGGCAAAAAGCTGTGCCTGTGCGCCATCCAGCTCCTGGCTGTGCATGCTGGTGGATTATATAGGAGCAGTCGGTCAGGCGAAGCTAGTTCAGACGATCTCACTCATTCCGACTGCAGTGCCAATTGCTCTAGAGCAGGAGGATAGTGACATTCTAGTTGATCTACTAGGAGCGGAGAAATCTAAATGCCAACACAGCAATAGCTAGGCCTGACATCACGTATAGGGCTACCATCCAGATAGGCATGCTGGACACTCTGTGCGATTCCAGAGGAGTAGTGGTGGGTTCCTGTCGTCAAGATGGAGTTGGAATGGCAGATGAGTGTGGGGACGGCAGAGATGCTTGTGGGGACCTGGGTGTCACGGGCGTCAGGATGGCATGCATGGGTGAGTTGGTGTTGGTGTTAAACCCAAAGTGGATTCTGGGGAAATTTCCCTTAACTATCATGTTGTTATAGACCCTGACCACCTGGTCCTCAATAATCATGATCATGTTGCTCAGAATAAGTTGTAGCTGTGGAGATATGGCAATGTCCAGCTGCTGGCGGGTCTTTTGTAAGGCCTGCTGGAACTTTCCAATGAGGCGGCTATGGTCTGCGACGATGACCATATCCTAGACTAGACTGCTGAACATGGCTGAGGTTGTGTGGGACAAAGTACTTCCAGGCATCTGGATGGTCCTGCGTGATTCTGGTGATGTGCATATTCTGCACCAACATGTTGGGCTCTGAGTCTGGGTCGAATGAAAACATCGCAGTCTTCTGACAGCCAATTTTTGGTGGTGTTTTGTAGGGCAAACCTGAGTGTCTCGTTTCGGGTCATAGTACATAATGCCCAGACCGTTGTTGTTACCCCCGTACCACCGATACTCTGAGTGGGCGTTGAACTCTCACTGTAGTCTTCTGGCTGCTGAACTGTTCAGCTGTGGGTCAAAATCCTTCGTATCAGGCAGGCTTGTGCCCAGCTCATGGAAGATTTGTATCACCATGTAACATACATGGAATCTGAGACAGCTGGCAATGAGCACAGCATCAGGTGTACCAGAATAGGAGTGAAGCAAACCGGCATTGACACCACATCCGGACCATGGTGGCCCAGATGGCAAAGTTCAGCAGTTGGTTCCAGAACGAGAGATTCGGGCCTACCATTCAGGTGACTGTGAGGTGAGTCAGTGGTCGTGGATTGATGGAGAAGCTGATATGGGACTGCCCATCGCCAGTGGTGGAGATCAGTGTTAGATCTGGGACATCATCCAGCAGACCACGTACTGCATGTAGACGGCGAGTCCACAGCATACCCAGGAGGGGCGGTTGGCTCTGGACAATCGCTGTAAGGTTCACTGGGAAGGCCATCTATAGTAGTCATCTTAAAACTGTTGTAGACGCAACAGACTATTTGACACATAGAGATCCCCGTTGCGCCCCCTCTGAAGCATCTCATTAGCATGCTTTTCCAGCTTCCTGGTTATCTGGCACTGTCCAACCGCAAAGCCAGTGGCCATGACAATGGCCAAAAGGGTCACTCCAACCACCGCCACCTGCGATGATAGAACCCAACTCTGAAGCGAGGGTGGCAACAGCTGACACACATGCACTGGCTCCAATCACCCCAACAGCTGTGGTTGGGCATGCAAGATTGTTATAGACTGTTTTATATCGCCTGCGTGCTCTGCTGTACTTTTCTGTCCCATGATCAAGATGCTGTTAGATAGTGTCGATCTGCTGTAGTCGCTATCCATGAAATGTGCCACCCTCATCAGTTGCTAATGTGGGATATAGTTCAGGTTGCTTTCCCCACTCCGATTTAGCTATGGTATACCTAGGTCTTAAATTCGTGCTATCTCGCCATCACCAGTAGCATCTGCCGAGGAAGTGTGAAGAAATATCTCTCTCAAATACCCATCATCCAACATAATGTCAGGGGCCAGTATCTTGCGCAGCCATGACATCTGGAACTTCACCTTGCTGCCCTGGTAGTACGCCCGCCAGTGGCTGGCTTTCTCATTTTCATACTACTGCACCCTCTCCTCTTCCTGTTGTGTGACTTCTACAGACTCAGTTTGGCGCTACTGTGGCCACCTCCATCTGGATGAGGCTCTCATATTCTTGACCCATGTTGTAGTCCCTTGGTCTCCTAGCCTCTCTGGCGACATGCTCATACAAGCTCACCCACTGCAGTCGCTCACCTTCATGTTGGTAGAACTGTTGAACTGCGAGCAGCTGCTCTGTTAGTCCGCTTTGTGTAGTCTCCATCGCCATGCTGACCACTGTACAGGGGAAAAACCGACCATCGATTGCCCTGGGGAGAAGGTAGTAGCACCGCAGTCACCATACGAGAAGGCCTTCTATCCATATCAACCGAGCAGTTCCGCAGCTACTCGTTGGATTGAATATGAGTCGAGAAACCATGGAATTCAAATACACCACGTAAAGTGTGATCACGATGGTGAGCGTTGGATCGAGGGGGCTCCCGTAGATGGTTATGATCCAACAACCGACACAGTATACCAGTTTCATGGCTGCCACTGGCATGGATGTTCACAACACCAGCAAGGTGAGGATGTTGATCAAAGATACCGCAAGTCGGTCGTGAGAGATGAGAAACTGAGAGCATCTGGACGCACGCTTGTGGTACAGTGGCAGTGCTGTATAAAACGCTGTCCAAGCGTCCACACCCCTGTGCGGACAGTACCATACCCACACTTTATTGTCTATGACTTTGAAGCCCTACTAGATGGGATCAAGACCCACCCTACAGAGAGTCTCACGATCGAGAGTGCCCACATACCAATCTCGGTGTCAGTCGGCTGCTCCTTAGACGGTAGTGCGAGCTCGCCAACTCACCTCTGCAATGCTAACTCCAAAGTGCTGATCTCAGAGTTCATGCAGGAGATCCAACTACGAGCCTCCACGATCCGTGCAAGGGTTCGGTCACAGTATCTACCCGCAGACTTGGACAAGTTACCAAAACGACAGCATCGACATATCAATTAGTGGTGTGACCAGGTGCCTGTGCTCGGGTTCAACTCTGGGCGGTACAACCTGAACCTCATCAAGACGTACTTCGTGGATGAACTTACTACTTCATCCAAAGGAATGGTGAGTCACCAAGGCTAGCCAGACAATGTTCCTCAGTATGCCTGAACTGAGGTTTCTTGATGTAATCAACTACCTCGGCCCAGGTGTTTCTTATGAGAAATGGATCAAAGCCTACTGTTGCATGCAACAGAAGAGCTGGTTACCTTATGAATGGTTCAACTCACCTGAGAAGCTTGACTATCCTGGACTACCTGATTATCCTGTGTGGTGGTCCAAGCTCAAAGGTGGAAAGCTTGTAAGCAGACCTTCAGAGATCTGGGGATGAAGACGTTTGCTGACTGGTTGCGATATTACAACAACTTGGATGTTAGCCCGTTCATTGAAGCCTTGGAGAAGATGCGAGAATTCTACACAGACGAGGTATTGACATTCTGAAGAATGCGCTGTCACTTCCTGGTGTGTCGCTTCAGTACTTACTTTGTGGTACTGCTGAACATGAGCCGGGTATTAGCCTTTACTCTCCAGGAAAGGAAGCTTACGAGATGTTAAAGGGTGCTGTTGTTGGGGGGCGAGCATTGTGTGCACGAGATATCACGAGTCTGGGGTTACCCGAATTCGCCACGGTAAGCGAGTATGTCAACGTCTCCTTGAGTATGATGCAAATGCTCTGTATTTGTCAACCATGGCCCAAGCAATGCCGTGTGGTAAAGAAACTGTACGATGGTGGGGTGGGCGTGTAAGCAGTGATATTGAATGCTTTAAGCAGGATCTGCTAGCAGATCATTGGTTCGGGTTTGCTGAGGTCGACATTGAGGTACCTAATGTGTTATGGCCAAAGTTCTAGGAGATGTCTCCCATCTTCTATAATCGTGAGATCCCAGAAGAGACTATACCTTCGGAGATGCTTGCATACCTTGATAAAACAGGTCGACAAAAGTCTACAACTAGCAAGCTCGTTGGTGCACTCTCTGGTAAGAAGAGGGTATTGTATGCACCAACTCTCAAGTGGTACCTTGCCCACGGATTAGAGATTACTGCTATCTATGGCACTATGGACTACACCTCACAGAAACCTTTTGAATGGTTTGTAGACTCTGTTACTGAGGCACGTCGTACCGGGGATGTTGACAAACGTAAAGCCTTGTCGGCTGATCTCTTCAAACTCCTCGGCAACAGTGCATATGGGAAGCTAATCGAGGCATTAGAATGTCATACCAACATGAGCTTCACTAAGGATGAACGAGCAGTAGACAGAGCCTTGCGTAGTGCATGGTTCGAGGATCTAGATGAGATAAGTGATTCCTACGAATTGCAGAACCATAAGGCTAAAATCACCATTCGTCGCCACTTTCAGGTGGGTATAGCAGTATATGAGCTAGCGAAGCTGCGAATGCTGGAGTTTTACCATGACTTCCTCGACCGCTACGCAGCTCGTGACAGCTTCGAGTACCTGCAGATGGACACCGATTCTGCCTATATCGCCATAGCAGGCTCCAACCTCGATGTGGTGATACGCCCAGAGATGCGAACGGAGTATGAGACCTGTAAACGGGACTGGTTGGCATGGGACAAATGGTCTAACTGCACTCCAGGATTGTTCAAGCTCGAGTTCAAAGACACTCGTGGTATTGCTCTCTGCTCCAAGTGCTAGTACGTGGAGAATACAAACCACTGGAACAGCAGAAACTTGCAAGTGAAATGCTCGACCAAGGAATGTCTAAACGGCAGAATGACATCTCCTGACAGAGGTTCTACAGCGCCCTCCATGGTGTAGTGGACAGGGCCACCAATCGAGGCCTATGCATGCGCAACCAGGGTATGGTGACGTATGCGCAGGGAAAACTTGGACTCTCCGCTTACTATGATAAGCGCCATGTGCTGCCAGATGGGGTCCATACCAAGCCCATCGAGTATCATGTTAGCAACCTATGGGGTGGTAGCTGTGTGTCTTCAGGGACTAGCTGAAGCTCTGCTACGACAAATGGGCGCCTAGGTACTCCGCACCTCCGCCTCCACATACATGTCAAGCTTGTGAACATCTATCGACCAGTTACGATCTGTTGCATGCCATCGACCACCTTCCAGCTCTCCAGGCTGATACAGGTACCGAACCAGAGCATCAGGGGGTAGGCACTCCTCTCCCTTGTTCGCTCCTCTAGAGCTGTGACCAGCAGAGTGTCTGATACCCTCTACCGACTTCTTCCCGATTAGCCCAGTAACCTCGGCATTGTATCTCTCCACCACAGCAGGCAGCCCTCTCACCCATACTCTAGAACGTTCACTCGGCACGGCCATTTTCTGGGTGTATTGGTGTGGGAACAGTCTCTCCGCCAGTGTCCGATTCCACCACTCAATGATAGCCTGGGCACAGTGATACCCTACCTCGCCTCGCCTAACTGCCACACCGTGTTTCCACATGAGGGCTGCAGTCTCCCCTCTGATCTCCTTACCCTCATCCACCTGCAACAATTCCGGCCACTGGACATGATTTTCCGAAGCCTCGTAGACACCAAGGAATGCCTGGGCCACCTGGCCAGCTGACTTGTCTGTGAGCTGTACTGCCGCCTGGTACCTGCTAGCGACATCGACGATGGCGAGGGCATACTTGTAGGTCTTACGCCCAACCGAGTTGTGTGGAAGGAATAGAACATCTGCCTGGTGAACTCTGTTTCGGAACAGTTTCCTCGAAATGGGCATGCCTGATGTGCCATGGATGAGGTCAGTATATCTGCCACATCGCCTGGCAGTTGAGCCACTGGCTAACTGTCTCCAATGTAAAGTTGTGGCCCTTGCGACGTACAGCCTCGAGTAGTTGAAGGGGCGCACGGTAATATCCACCAGGCTGATAGTAGAGTTCCTCAACAGAGACGGTTGATAAACTCCCGGATTTCATCACTGACGTCCACTCCCGTCATGTCATGCACGGCCTGAGTGAACTCTAAACAGATGAACAGATGGCCACCAATCATTCGACCATCACTGAAGACCTCCTCAAACACCTCCATACACTGGTGTCTAATCTCTGCTGGATCCTCACTGATCAGTAGTTTATCGACCAACCCTCGGAAGTTAAGGGACTTGACCAGGTCGTACAGAGATATCATCTTTATATAATACTGCCTAAATTTTCGGCGACGCAGATGGCTGCGAGCGCTATGGCATTGTATGGTAGCCAAGGACCTGCGACTCCGAAGAACGTACCTATTCCTGAGGCGAGAGCTGGTATGGCCTCAGAAATCTTCTCCACCCCATGGAGAGCATTGTTGGCGATCTTGCGGACCATCTCGCCAGCCTTCGTTGTGAACAGAGCGATCAGGGCCCCAACTACTGCCAGCAGACCGATAGAACCATTTACGTAAGTATGATAGATTCCTTTCGCTCTGTGTACTAGCTTGCGGGATTCAGGCTCTACATCATCATACTCACCCGTGGTCTCCACTATATCGTAGTCGTCTGCATCATCCTCCTCATCATAGTCTTCCTCATAGTCCTCGTCATCTATATCCTCGACTCGATCAGCCTCTGATTCATACATCGCTCTGGGGATCCGTCGCTGGGGAAGTTATGTAGTAGCTTTAAACTGTAGTCTATAGCATGGCCTCCGCAATCTTAAATGCGGGCGTGTTTGCCTTAGCGAACTGGGGACTCAGCTTCGCCGACAAGAGGGTGGCAGAGGTCGAGCGTGAGCATCATAATCGGGTGATGGAGAAGCTGTCTAAGGAGAAGTTTGAGTACAGCAAAGCCCTCGAGCATATGCGCCAGAGGGAGCCACGCCGACGCCAACTCCGAGCCCAGGCCAGCCAGAGCCTCAAAGAGGCAAATGAGAGTCTCAATGAGTACTACGAGGCTGTAAAAATATCTGAGCGAACGCTCGACTATGAAGCATCGACAGGTCAGAAGACAGCAGAGCTTATAGTAGTGGTGGCAGATGCAGTTATGACGACAGGAGTCGTGCTCTATGCACGCTCAAGCTGAATACCTGATGTGTTCGACATGCACACCTTAGCATAGCCAAAGTAAAATACCGTCACCCTAATGAGTGAGTCCCAGCTATGAGGGTTCAAATGTTGAAGCTGAGCCGGTTGTCATGATTAGGTGGAATGTCCATGCCCCCGAGGTGGAGACGGCCCTCGAGTGCCGACTCGAGGTCGTCGCTTCCACTGATTAGGTGCAGAAGTGTATATGACTTAGTTTTTTGTCTGTAGAGTTGGCAATCAGCCAGCTCGTGTACCTCACCAAGAACATTGGTCCCAGCAACCACAAGCTTGAGGTTGTCTAGCTTATCTACCTGCTGGATGGCTCCTCCCTTCTGAACCAGGACCGCAACAGTGACACAGTCTGATGCACCACGATGCAATGTCAGCTCTACCCGTTGGCTAGCTGTGGCTTGGACCTGCTGGGATTCTCGGTCCACATGCACGATCCACTATTTGAAACCAGTTTACCTCAGCTCCTGGTCATTCTCGTCATGCCAGACATGAAGTCTTGGAGCATTCATCGTCGCATCTGCAAGCTGCTCAGTGTACACCCGGAGGAAGAGCCTACCCTGTATGGCAGCCGAATTCATGTGTGTGTTCTCGAGAAGAGTTAAGAGTGGAACTGCCACAGGCTTCTCGACACCTGCCCGTAGTTCGAATTCCGTGAACCCCTCATTGCACCCCACAGTATAGTATCCCTTTCCTTCGCATAGAAGGTTGGGCCACGAGCCAGCGGACCTAGGACTCGGTACTCATCGTTCACATAGGTGGTGTCCATGGTGCTGTTGCTCTGCATGATCTCCCACCTGTTAAGAACCTGCGGGAGCTCCACCGTCTGTTCTATTGTGCTCTGAAGCTTGAACTCGAGTGTCCTGCTCTTGATTTCGTGGATCTGTGCCGAGATTGCAACGTCAATGTACTTCCCAGCAGACGACAACGGGTTATCATCGTGTATACTGGGTTGAATGACTGTCAGGCAGTCTTTCCGTGGACTAGTGCGGTGCGATGACGCGGGTTCAATGGCCCCCATCTGTTTACGGTTTGGGTATATAGAGGGGTTAAATGGCTGCCATGTTTGGTCAAGTTCTCCAGCAGATTGTCTATAGGCAGCAGGACAAGTCGGCACAACAGCCATGGCGTGCACTGTCCCACTGTGACAGGGTCCGGGGACTGCTTCGTGATATCAATATTATCCATGAGCGAGCCAAGGTCACACCTCCATCTGATGCGGAGATACTGGCCGCCATAGAGGAAAGAGCACCAGCTCGTAGTACAAAAGAACTCCTGACTCGGATACTCTACTGGAAGTTTGACAGCACTCAGGGCAGGACACTTGACCTACCTCCTGTAGCCCAAACCAATGGTCCTGTTATTCTAGCTCTCCAAAAGGTGATGGTCGACCCCAAAGATCTACTAATGGTCAGGATGTGGGCTACCATATTTAGCCTCCATAGCCAGGAAGAGCGAGATATGCTGGATAGCCTTCAGTCTGGAGCAAATAACTACTTCAGGGAGGAGGTCAGTGCCGCTGTAGCGGAGAGCCATGACACCGGTCATGCTGAAGGTACACAGGAGGGGTTCACTGTTGGCCGCAAGGAGGCTGTTGAGCACATCTTCAACAAAGAAGGACGCAGGAGATTGGCCAGTGATTTGACAGCATTTCTGAAATTCCCAGATAACTACCAGAACCACCTCATCAAATCCGCTCGCAAGTCAGAAACTCGTCGTGCATGGACAAAGTGGATCTTCTGTGGGAAGTTCCAGAAGAAGAGAGCCCTAGACTCTGACCCTCAGTGGGTAGAGTTTAAGCGACAGGCTTCTGACGAAAATGACGAAGTTCCTCAAGCTTCTGACGAAGTTCCTCAAGCTTCTGACGAAGTTCCTCAAGCATCTGACGAAGTAGCAGAGACCACGGACGACGTATCGGAGACCGCGTAGCCTTCTGATGAATGAAAATAGTTGTGGCAGCTGCGACAGTCTGTCAGCAATGACGCGTAGAGCAGGCTAGTTTCCTGGCTGGATTCAGCTTGTAGGCGAAGGTCTGCGCCTTTTCCTGAGATGGCTTGAAGTGTGACAGCTCACCTGTCTCCTTGTTGCTGAAAATGAAGCGGTACAGCTCAGCTGCCCTCTGTACACCTGTGATAAAGTCCCCTTTGGTCTCCTTGAGGGTTAGGCTGTCGTATATGGTCTCGAGAAGGGCACGTCCACACTTGGAGCTGAAGTATAGCAACCGGGCATTGTTGCAGATGTCTGGCGAGATCTCGCAGGTGTACTTCTGAAAGAAGATGAAGACAGTTATCTTTGTATGCCGGATGTACCTGGTGATGTTGATGAGGTAGGCGACTGTCTTCTGGTCCATTGCCGGGTCATCGATAACTAGAACAAGTGGTTCTGTCAGTCGGGCTGCCACCAGCTTCTTCATCAGTGCTTGCAGGTTCTGCGTCTTGGTGATTGGGCCATTGTACCATTGATCATTACTGTCAACTGCCTCAGCGGCCGAGTCAGAAATCCAGAAGGATGTATTGAGAGTGTAGATGTTCGGCCAGGAGAGCCCGCAGCAAGATGTTTTTCCCGTGTCCAGATGGGGCAATGATCAGCACCGACTGGCCAGCATCGGCCGGCCTACTGTCGAATGCTACAGACATGCGTGCGGAGGGTGGTTAGCACTTGGTCGGCAGTAGCCTCGTCTATATCTGGGAGACGAAACAGCAGTACTTCCTGTACCAGCTCTTTCGCCTGCAGAGCAGGGAATCCTGCACATCCAGCGGATACGAAGGATGCGATGGAGGCGTCAAGCATGAAATACCAGCAGCAGCTGAGAAGATAGCGTAGAGGGCCTGTGTCAACACCCACAGTGTCTGTGGGTCGAAGGCGTTTGTATCAGGGATGCTTGCACCCAGTTCATGGAGGATTCAATGTACCGTGAAGTACACGTGGAATCTAAGACAGCTGGCGATGAACACAGCTTCAGGAGAACCAGAATAGGATTGAAGCAGGGTGGAACTTACTCCACATCCTGCCGTGGCACACCACATGGCAAAGTTCAGCTGCTAATGGAGCAGCCATCCAAGTTCGAGCTTGCTTCGCATCCTTGATGGTGATGGGGCGGTTGGTCAGTGGGTGTGGGTTGATGGAGAAGCTGGTTCGGGGCCGTCCATCCACTGTGATGGAGAACGGTGTTAGCTGTGGTATATCACCCAGTAGACCTCTCAGGTCAGTCAAGGGTGTACCCAGGAGGGGCGGTTGGCTTCGGATGACTGTCGTGCAGTTCAGTGGGAAGGCCATCTATACTGGTGTTCTTAAAGCTACCGCAGCACACTATTCGTAGTCGTCTCGACTCCAGAGACCAGCCAGGCGACCTCGCCGTAACCTCTCGTTTTTTTAACTCCTCCATATCAACCCGCCCGCTGGAGCCTCTAAGGTATTGCTGTCGCACTTTAGGTTTCTCCGTGCGGTACAGGGCTTGGACCTTCAATATATGGTGGTACTCTTCATCAGTGACCTGGCCATCCTCGAGAGCTTTGCTGACAGACTCGTTGATAGTGCGTAACATACTCTGTGTCAGTGCCACGTACTTAGCATGCTTCTCCAGCTTCCTGGTGATCAGACGCTGTCCACCCACCAAGCTGGTGGCCAGGAGAGTAGCGGCAAGGGTCACACCACCCAGTGGGATAGCAATGATAGCACCCACCCCTGTAGCGAGGATGGCGATGGCAGCCACCCCATCACTGGCTCCAATCACACCCGCAGCAGTGGTTGTACACGCGAGGATGTTGTAGGCTGTCTTATATCGCGTGCGCGTTCTGCTGTACTTTTCTGCCTCATGGACGAGATTCTGTCTGATGGTATCTATCTGCTGGAATCGCCAGCCGTGTACTGTAACCCCCTCGTCAGCCATCATGGAGGGATATATTTCTGGTTGCTTCCGCCACCCTGATTTGGCCATAGTATACCTGGAGATTAAACCTGCATCACCTGCAGAATCAGCTCATGAGTCCTAGAAGGATACATTTTGGAAAGCTTGGCGAACCGTGCCAGCTTGCTGGTTTCGAGATGACGTCTCTTAGACAGAGGTCATCCAGCACTATGTCGGGTGCCAGTAGCTTTCTGAGACGTGACATCTCGAACTTCACCTTATCACCAAGATAGTAGGTCCACTGCTGGAGGGCTTTCTTGGTCTTACACATCTGCGCCATCTCCTCTTTCCACTGTATGGCATCTGGCTCATCCTCGTCTGAGAAGACACCTGGCTCATCCTCGTCTGTGAAGACATCGAGCTCATCGTCGTCTGTCAAGATTCCTGCGTCCCGCTCACTCTCCTCCAGGAGGGCCTGCCTGTATCAGAAATTTTCACTGTTCCTTCGCCTCCTTGCAAGGCTCGCGTTCTGTTGATACCAGTTCTCCCGCTGTAGTCTCTCTCCTTCTTGTTGCAGTGCGAGCCTCTGTTCGTTAAAGGCCTTTATCCATGCAGGGATCATGAAGGGGCGAACGTCTTTCTTCATCCTCTCGGCCAAGGGCAGATAATGCTGGTATGATATCATGTCAGGTCAATGAGTAATAAGTGTGTAAACTCCAAATGGGCGTCCGATATCCCATCCGTGCTGGCATATATGTTAATGGAGGGGCTGTCAAACAGGTGATTTACAGGTGTGAACAGGCTAGGACTGATAGCTTTCCATAGGTTGCTGTTGGCACCTGGGAGATACTCTATCACGTCCCGGCCGACTTCTGCTAGTGAGCTGCTGTGTGCACTGCCCGGAGGTTGATGTAGCACATCGGCGTGTATGTATGTTGTGCCCCGCCGGGACACCTCGAAGAGGACCCATTCCACACGGTACTGTACCACCCGTCTCCCCTCTAGAGAGGGTGAGATTATGTTCTCACCACCGGAGAGCAGCAGTCGGACAATCGGCATGGTTATATCTCCTGTTTAAACCCCTTCTATAGTGTGCTATGGAACCGATATTTGCTCACTCGACTGGTCTTGCTGACCTGGCAGATGTGTACGCAGTTGATGCTGCCAAGGTAGAAGAGAGCGATGGAAAGTCATTCACCCTACTGTACGAAGCAAGCTCACAGGCATTCTCCGTCCACCCCATTGGTGGTGATGTGGTGGAGCTGCTCACAGACCTCAAGTATGTGATGAAGGAGTGCCTGGGTCACAACATAGATGGCCACAAGATCGTGTTTCGGTACAATTTCCCGAAGAGGAAGGACATCCTCGAGCAGTTGATTGAGCTCTCGGATACAGAGGTGGCAGACATTAGCACCCTAAATAACGACCTCAGCTTTCATGTGGTCACACCCTATTCGAGCGGTGCCCCGCCGAGGCCCATGATGGCCTGGCAAAAAACCTGCAGTTCATATTTGAGTAGAATAAAGTGTGGTACCACGCTGGACCTGGGGGTGACAGGCAAACATGGCTGCCCCTATATAGGCCTCCCGCAGTCATTGACATAGAGGTTACTCCCCTCTCCACTGTTGTGAAAAAGGATGGGACAGTTTGAAAGCTCTACGATCAGGGATCATCCATCCTCAGCTACATAGGTGAAGGTGTCTCCCTGACGAGGGTGGGTCACCGCTTGGGGGTTACAGGTGGAAAGCTCCTGCTGCGTCGTCCATTCGATGGACCAAAAGAAGCTGTTAACCTCCAGGAGGGCACCCTATGGGTAGATTGTGTGTCACATGTCCCCAAATTGAAGGGTGCTGTTAAACTGCTTCAGTGAGTCAGACTCACTAGCCCGCAAATGACTCATATAGTCCTAGAGCTATGTTTCTTAGCCAGTGGCAGAGTGAAGCAGCTAGCCCCTGCCCCTGAGGGGATGAAGATCACTATCGATCCGGATGGAACAGAGCTCGATCTGACACAGATATTTCTCAAGGGGTTCACTCTGTTCAGTTTAACTCTTCATATATAGCCATGATTCTCATCATACTGCTTGTGCTGGCGTCTACAGCAGTGGCACAGGGCGCTGAGACTGCCATGATATTGGATGCCAAGTGGGGCCCACTTCCGGGATGACCCCCAGTACAACCCTTGGGTCGACCCCTTGCGGAGAAACATTTACGACCGCTTTCACCCACTTAAAAAGATCGAGTCTGTCTGCCACTTCTATGGGGTGAAGAGGGTATGCTGTGGTTGTCTGCTGGAGACCCCTGCTCAGCACCAGATTCTCTGCATGACATGTGAACATGCCAGAGTCTGCCGTGGTTCACATTCCAATCACATTAGCGTTGTCAAGGTAGATGGAAGCCCCTATGGGTGGTCCCATCATGCTGATGCGACTCTGGCAGTCTACATGTTTGTCTGAGCCTACACAGAATAGAGGCCGGCCCTGTGGTTGATGGCGATCAGTGATGTATATTACTGTGGAGGCTTGTCTCTAAATGGGCGTTCAGCCCCTGGTAGTAGTGTCGGGATGATCCTACCTCCCTGGCAGCCATTCCGTGGTGGCCCCTGCAACCTTTGCCTTAGGAGTTGAGAGGGCAGTGGGAGCCGCGGATCACAGAATTGTTGCCTGTGGAGGGAGGTGGTATTTTTCTACTACCGGCTATACTACTGCAGATCATGTTTGGGAAGAATGAAGTGTGGTATCACCTGGCCCCAAAGGCAAGTGCGGACCATGTTTGCCACTATATAGGTCCTCGGCAGTTATTGACCTTAGTGTTATCCCACTTTCTACTGTTGTGAAAAAGGATGGCATGGTCCAGAAGCTTTATAAGCATGGGTCATCTTTGCTGACCAATATAGGACAGGGTGGCACAACCCTAGTTGTGGTTGGTCACAGGGTTGGGGTCACTGGAGGAAAGCTCCTGCTGCGTCGTCCCTTTGAATCTATCAATATTCAGGAGGGCATCCTGCGAATAGAGGGTGTGTCACACTCCTCAAAGGCGAAGGCCTCTGTGAAGCTGCTTGAGCATGTCAGGCTCACGAGTCTGCAGACAACCCATATTATAATAGAGCTGTGGCTGGTAGCTGGTGGTAATGTGAAGCAGTTACGGCCTGCCCTGATGGGATGAAGATCTGCATCGAGGCTGACACACAGCTTGATCTGACACAGATTTTCTCGAGGGGTTCACTCTGTTTGGCTTAAACCTCCATATATAGGCCCAAGATGTTGGTTCTACTACTGCTCATACCTATGGTGGCTGCCTCACAGACAGCCATCATATCAGATGCTAAGTGGGCACACTTCCTAGATGAGCCTCAGTATAACTGCTACAATGACCATTTACAGAAAAACATCTACGACTGCTTTCACCCACGTGAGGAGAGGTCTGTCTGCCGCTTCTATGGTGTGGAGAGGGTGGGACGGGGCTATCTGCAGCTGAGATGTTAAAAACCTGCCCAGCATCAGATCTTCTGTGTCACATGTAAATGTACCAAAGTCTGCCAAGGCAGCTGGGCGGGTCTGGGGGTAATCCCCTCATGCATATGTCGCGGTCGTGACTATGTGTTTGTTTGAGCAGTCTGATCCAGATATTCTCATTCTAACTCGATAGCATCATCCACATCACAAGTGTTATTGAGATATTACTGACTCGAGATCACCATCCTCAGCAAGCCGCTTATAAGATTCTAACTCAGTAGCCTCATCTATATCTCGAGTTTTATAGAAATATTCTTGGTCGGGATCATGATTCTCAGCGAGATGTTTATAAAATTCTAACTTGATAGCCTCATCCATATCACGTGTCTCATCAAGATATTCTCATTCTAACGTGATAGCATCATCCACATCAAAACTGTGGATTGTTAGCAGATGATCTTAATACTGCCATAGTTGTGTCATTACCGTTCCTGCCAGCGGATAGCCTCTGACCCCTAACTCATGTACAGGAGGTGGTTTTCGGGTGCGCATCTCGTCTACTACTAATGAGAATGTTAGGTCCGGATAACTTCTCCAACTCTCAATCACTCAATTTCCATAGTCGCCCACGTCAGGTAATGACCCTGGTACCTTTTCCTGGCGTGCTGCACAGCCTACACCATGCATAAACTGCATAGTTCTTCGGGGTAACCCATGGTTATTAGTACACAAAGTTGATCAAATTCGTCTCTGGATGTTTAGACCATGTAATGTATTGTTAATATATCACTATGGATGCTTATCTCTAAATGGACCAGTTTGAGTTGATGGGTGTGGTTCAGTAAGGCCCAGCCTGGAGGATGGGGCCGGGGTCAGGGATTGAGAGAAAGGTGGGGCCCATGAATCGCTGACCTTCTTCTCCCAGAGGGACCTGTTTCCGGATTCTCATTATTATACTACTGCATCTTCCAATTGCTTAGCAAATCACTATATCACCTGTTCCGGCACCCGTCTCTACGACGCCCAGTCTGTGTGACACTTATTCCACAATCTGACTAGCCGAAACCATTCAACCCCATCCGACCACCTGTCACTTGCCATCATCCAATCTGTGCATCAGGAATCTTCTCGGGATCCATCTGCACACTTACAAAGCTGGTCAAGTTATGCTGCGACATTCATCTCAGCTATGTAAGCCATCGCTGAATCACCTGAATCCACCGATGTCATCACCATCGACGATATTCCCCCAGTCTCTTCTGACACTGTCATCTCACCACTAGCCATGACTATTACCACCATCACTCCTGCCATTGTTACCACTCCTGTTGCATCATCAGCTGTTTCTCCACCACTGACCATCGCTGCACCAACGGGCATATCATTCTCCTACAGCACTTCGTCATCTTCATCTAGGCTAATCATCGTGTGTCAGTACCCCGACTCGCTTCTGAGTTCACTGACCCTTGTCTGCGTTTCCCTGTTGACAGCGCCTATTCTACCACCAGCAATCGCCACTTTATCATCCGCCTCACATCTGTTCTGACCGATGCCTCCTGTATTCAATTCGACGTGGAGTACTGTCCATCCCGCCGCCACACATTCTCTTCTTCCATCATCTTCCATGATCAACACCACCGCCACAAGCATTACAAGAATCGCCCTCACCACGAACACTGCCGTCACCACCGCTGCCACCACCGAACTCACCATCACAACAAGCACTGCTACAGACCCCAGAATCTCTGTCCTTCTGAAAACCTCAACTCTGACACCATCCGATAGTGGATCTACAACTAACGCCACTGCGATCTCTCCCCGTGCTCGTTACGAACGATCTCAATGCTGCGCTCAATTCATGCTGCTGAGGCTGCTCCCCACAGATATATTCTCCTCAGGCCCCACGCCATCTTCGCGTGCGTAGCTTTAGCGGGTCCTGTGACCTCTTGCCTTCTTTTATTTCTGCTCCGTTAGAGAAGACATTGCCGCTTAAACATCGCAACACGCCTTCAGCTCACCCCTAACTGGAACTAACTGGAATGTGTGCGTGCGTGCGTGTGTGCGTGCGTGTGTGTGTGCGTGTATGTGCGCATGCGCGCGCATGTGCATGCGTTGCGTGCATGTGTGATTAAACCTGCAATCTCATCTAATTTCTAAACCACGCCCCGTTTAGCTAGAGAAGACGTTGCCGCTTAAAAATGACATTAGAAACTAGCGCACACCTAACTGGAACTAACTGGCGTGCGTGCGTGCGTGTGCGTGTGCGCGCGCGCATGTGTACGCGTGGTGTGCACGTGTGCGTGTGTGTTTAAACCTACTCTCTTATCTAATTTCTAGACTACGCCCCATTTAGCTAGAGAAGACGTTGTCCCTTAAACATCACAGCAGCCACTAGTGCGCCTTCAGCACACCCCTAATTGGAACTAACTGGAACGCGTGTGTGTGCACGCGAACACATGTGTAGGCTATGCGGAGAGTGCATGTGTGTGTGCGTGCGCGTGGGTGCGTGTGCGTGTGTGTGTGTGTGTGTGTGTGTGTGTGTTTAAACCTACTCTCTCATCTAATTTCTAAACTACGCATCATTTAGCTAGAGAAGACGTTGTCCCTTAAACATCACAGCAGCCACTAGTGCGCCTTCAGCACACTCCTAATTGGAACTAACTGGAATGCGTGTGCGCACACGCGTGTGTAGGCTATGCGTGGAGTGCATGTGTGCGTGCGTGCGCGCATGTCTTTTTGTTTAAACCTACTATATTATCTAATTTCTAAACTATGGATGTCGACAACAATCCCACAAAATATATTTAAAATCTGATGCTAATTCGTGACTTTTTTTAATATGAATTTACTATTAATGAACAATATATGGAAATAAGTCAACTTGCATTATCTGACTTAGGTGTACTTTCTCGTTAGATTAGGACCGTATGTGTGCATGTGCACAATGCCTGTGCGGTGAATACCGAATAGTGATTCCATGGTGTGAAAATTTAACAACATTCGAATATTTGTAATGTGTTCCATATTTTCTGGAAAACTAGATGTTTTACATAGTCTCAAAACTCCTTGTATACAATTAGGAGGACCCATGTTCACTGATTTGGGTTAAAATCAGATTTCCCCTAATCAGGCCAGATACACAAATATGTAGTTCCACTGATTGTGCCAAACTCTTCTAATAAACGATAAATGCCAGATTTTAGAATCAATGGGTAAAATATTGAGGTACAAAGGTAATAAACGCTTTATTTGTGCTGATTATCGCACCAACAATAATTGCCTGTTGGCGAATTGTGTGTTGTTTTGTTTGCTAGGCATTTTATCTCGCAATCAATATAATACATTACCAGATTTTTAATGCATCACACCATAGTATTGCGGCAGTTTAATGGCGGCTTTGTGTCGCTATTGAACACTTTATGGTTCAGTTTATGGGCCGGAAACGTGGATTTTCTTCTGCAGACGTACCATAAAATTAATTAAATCTACTTAACACGTTCCTTGCGAAGCCCTGATGTTGCTAAGATATTGACCAATCTTCAGACGCATGCTAAATCTACATGAAAGAAATGAAGATTATCACTTTTATAATTATGGTTATCGTCTTTAAATACCACTGGCGCATGTTGACTTTTGCAGTGCCACATACTGACTTCTGTCCATCATTGCAAAATGTGGACACTTATTTAATGACGCTGCATATTAACTCCCATCCAACAGTGCCACATTGTCATTGATTCATAGCCATCAGTGCTGTTGACTCCTATACACATAGTGACCACATTTTTACTCATCTCTAATGATGCCACATGTTGACTCATCCCTAATGATGCCGCATTCTGACTCCTATCTAATGATGCCGCATTTGACTCCTATCTAATGATGATGTGCTTAACTCCTATCTAATCTTGCCGCATTTGACTCCTATCTAATGATGATGTGTTTAACTCCTATCTAATCTTGCTGCATTTGACTCCTATCTAATGATGATGTGTTTAACTCCTATCTAATCTTGCCGCATTTGACTCCTATCTAATGATGCCGCATTTCACTCCTATCTAATGATGATGTGCTTAACTCCTATCCAATCTTGCCGCATTTGAATCCTATCTAAAAGTGCCACATTTTGACTCCTATCTAATGATGCCGTATTTGACTCCTATCTAAAAGTGCCACATTTTGACTCTTATTTAATGATGCCACATATTAACGCCTATCTAATTATGCCGCATATTAGCTCCTTTCTAATGGTGCCACATTTTGACACCTATCTAATGATGTCATGACCTGACTCCTTTCTAATGATGTCACATTTTGACTTCAATTTAATGATGGTGCCGCATGTTGGCCCCTATCTAATAATATCACATTTGTACTCCTAATGGTGCCGCATTTCGACACCTATCTAACGATACCACATATTGACTCCTATCTAATTATGCCACATTTTACTCCTAATGATGCAGCATTTAACTCCTATCTAATGATGCCACATTTTAATGCCTATCTAATGGTGCCACATTTTGACTCCTATCTAATGTTGCCGTATATTGGCTCATATCTAATGATGCCTCATTTTGACTCCTATCTAATGTTGCCGTATATTGGCTCATATCTAATGGTGCTGCATTTTGACTCCTATCTAACGATACCACATATTGACTCCTATCTAATTATGCCACATTTTACTCCTAATGATGCAGCATTTAACTCCTATCTAATGATGCCGCATTTTAATGCCTATCTAATGGTGCCCCATTTTGAGTCCTATCTAATGGGGCCCCATTTTGAGTCCTATCTAATGGTGCCATATTTTGACTCGTATCTAATGGTGCCGCATTTTGACTCCTATCTAATGATGCCATATATTGGCTCATATCTAATGGTGCCGCATTTTGACTCCTATCTAATGATGCCATATATTGGCTCATATCTAATGGTGCTGCATTTTGACTGCTATCTAATGATGTCGTATATTGGCTCATATCTAATGGTGCTGCATTTTGTCTCGTATATATTGGTGCTACATTTTGACTCATATCTAATGGTGCGATAATTTGACGCGTATCTAAAAGTGCCGCATATTAACTCCTATCTAATGGTCCTGTATATTAACTTCTATCTAATGATGCCGCATATTCTCTCCTATGATGACACATTTTCACTACTAATGATGCCACATTTCAACTCCTATCTAATGATGCCACATTTTCCGTCCTATCTAATGGTGCCATATTTTGACTCGTATCTAATGGTGCCGCATATTAATCCCACAACTAATGATGTTGTGTGTTGACCCCTATCTAATAGTGCCGCATAGTAACTCCTATCTAATGATGCCACATTTTTACCCATACATAATGGGGCCAAATTTCAACCCATCTAATGGTGTTGCATATTAATCCCACAACTAATGATGCTGGAGTCAGATTTTGCCTCCTATCTACTGGTGCCACATTTTGCCTCCTATCTAATGATGTCCTATTTTGACACCTATCTAATGATGCCACACATTGACACTTATCTACTGATGCTGCATTTTGTCTCCCATCTAATGATACCGTATTTTGACTACTACCTAATGATGTCACTTTTTTATTTCAATCTAATGGTGGAGCATTTTGATGCTTATCTAATGATGCCACATTTTGACTCTTAAATAATGAGGTTACATATTGACTCCTATCCAATGTTACCACATAGTGACTCATATCTAATGGTGTCACATCTTGCCTCCTATCTAATGGTTCCGCATATTGACTCCTATCTAATGCTGCCACATCTTGCCCCCTATCTAATGGTACCACATCTTGCCCCCTATCTAATGGTACCACATCTTGCCTCCTATCTAATGGTGTCACATCTTGCCTCCTATCTAATGGTGCCACATATTGCCTCCTAACTAATGGTGCCGCATACTGACTCCTATCTAATGGTACCACATCAACCTCCTAGCTAATGGTACCACATATTGCCTCCTATCTAATGCTGCCACATATTGCCTCCTATCTAATGGTGCCGCATATTGACTCCTATCTAATGGTACCACATATTGACTCCTATCTAATGGTGTCACATCTTGCCTCCTATCTAATGGTACCACATATTGACTCCTATCTAATGGTACCACATCTTGCCTCCTATCTAATGGTACCACATATTGACTCCTATCTAATGGTACCACATATTGACTCCTATCTAATGGTGCCGCATCTTGCCTATCTTATGGTGCCGCATATTGACTCCTATCTAATGGTACCACATATTGACTCCTATCTAATGGTACCACATATTGACTCCTATCTAATGGTGCCGCATCTTGCCTCCTATCTTATGGTGCCGCATATTGACTCCTATCTAATGGTACCACATATTGACTCCTATTTAATGGTGCCACATCTTGCCTCCTATCTAATGGTGCCACATAGGGACTCCTATCTAATGGTGCCACATCTTGCCTCCTATCTAATGGTTCCGCATATTGACTCCTATCTAATGCCACATATTATATCCTATCTAATGGTGCCGCATATTGACTCTATCTAATGATGCCAGATTTTACCTCCTATCTAATGATGCCTCATTTTGAGTCATATCTAATGATGCCAGCATATATTGACTCATATCTAATGATGCCACATATTGAGGCCAGTTATGCAGGTTGATATACCAGTGGCGAATGTTATTGTTGATATCTATATATGTTGATGTTGACTGGCATCAGACGACAATATACCTTTCCACTCTAGCCATCCAGCATATGATGCCATAATTAACTACGTGACATGTAGAATGACATCATAATCAATGACGTCATGAATTATGTAGATAAGTACATCAAGAACATATATTTGAAGACGGACTATGCGTTGTTGTACGAATTGTATGTCTTTACTATTTAATAAAAATTATGTTGAATATTTTGAAACTAATTTGATTGAGTACTGTTGATGCCATAGGCAGCAACAGCACCCAGTCAAATTAGTTTCGAAATATGTAACAGCTTATCTGTATAGGTTTCTGGAAATTGATAGTCAGGGAGTTCAGAGATTGAGTGATCCCAACACGAGCGAGGTGTGTGGAGCTTATCTAGAGGTGGGGGGGGGGGGGGGGGGGGGGGGGCTTAGCAAAACTCTGGAATTCAGCAGTGTGAGATGTAATAGAACATGAGATGCGGTTATTGTGCCTTTTGGTTAAGTAATTCAGCTCTCAATATAATCGATCGTGCAAACATTACCATAGAATAAACACATGGCACGAAGTCAGGAGCAAGGGGTGCTTAGGGAAAATAAGCTTAACGTTCTCAATTGAATATCTTAAATGCAATTGGAAAATAATCTGATAAATAAAGGTCCAGGAGACGGCTAGCATTACCATGTTAGCATTAAGTCTATCACATGACTTGGTATCGATCTGAATCATAGAGACCAAGACGAGAATGTACACAGCGTACTTGTCAATGCGGTTGCTGTGGTCATCACTGTGCCGTCTTATTGAGTTAACAGATCTGATGTTATAATCATAACCCCTCAACCAGCAAAGCATGTCCATAACTATGTGGTTTGCAAATACATGGATTAAGTAGGCTTGCGTGATTATGTGATTAAAGTGAAAATCATGATTATTTTTTAAATCCTGAATTTATATGATTAAAGATGAAATAATCGAATAATCGTGAAAATTCCATGGCATAAAATATTTCAAAACCTACCTTTTTATTTACAATTTGCTCAGTGAATGCATGTCCATTTGCCTATGATTGAGAACAATGATCACTAGATTACCTAGGTAATAATGACAGCATGATTCTGAGGTGGTATCATTTAATAGCATTAGCTTTTATTTTTAACAAGCTTTCAAATAGATGTGCTTCTTTAGATCTGGTGCAACGCAGTGATGTGCGCAAGCTGGTATAAGCAGAGTCAATGGACTATATTAGATTGGTTATAAAGTCTGTCAAATCAGACAAGTAGTTTCTGAGATATCAAAAGATCCTGAATATGATCCAACCTAGATATGGCATGTTCAGGGATTTTCATCGATATAGTTCAGCTGAAATGGGAGACAATAACCATCACAGATCTATTATTATGTATTTAAGATCCAGATAAAATTAAAGATAATTTACACTTTAACCACTCAAATTTGTTCAAGAAAAATTTTAATTTTCTCATAGATGTCCATTTATAGGACAAGACTGGCTAGGTTATCAAGCCAGTAATTCTAGTAGTAAAATTTCAAATATAATCTATTGGTCTACAAATGGTTATCTCAAGATCAGTGCAGAAGAGATTTTTGGCTGCTATGAGTGTTCAAGGCTAATATGGTATTTACTTATCACTGCATGCATACCTATATGAGAATGTCCAGATTCATGACTAGGGACCTGGTTCAAACCTTTCTGAAGGATTTTTTTACAGTCTTTGCAGACTTTTTAAACATTATAATGGTCATGCTGCACAAAACTGGCCTTTGCAGTCCTCTTGAGGAATGTTCATTTCAGGGCAGGAATATTTTTGAAATTTTGACACTGAAATGAATGGCTCGATAACCGAGGTCAGTATGGGCCCTTGCTCATCATATTGATTTTAAAATCTGGAGAAAATTAGACAGACATTCGGGCCAAATCACAGACAATTGGCACACACAGCATTGAATCAATTTGTCTAAGCTATTAAGAGCTTTGTCTCAGAAAGCAATTTAAAAGATGGTTGCCTGAGGACCATATTGGATTTCGCGTAGTTTGAACGATAATAGGGATCCTCCAGACATGCCAGATAACCAACAAATTAACTGAAAAAAACAGTCTAAAATATAGCGCTATGATTATTATTATTATTATTATTATTATTATTAGGGTATTATTATTGCTTATAACAGGAAATGTGACTTTTAACATATATTCTCAATCAAGGTCAAAACAGCCTAATTTGTATATATGGTCTAATATCACAACCAAGAGCAAACTTATAGAACAAGAATTGTGCTTATTGATAATTAAATGCATTTCCTGTCCTTAGTAAGATTAAATATCATACATGTACACTCCAGCTCATTAATAAGCCAACGTATCCAAATAAAAGCAATAAAACGAAACATGTTATTAACAAATGTTCTGTTAACTCCTCTTGTATCAGCAGTGTATATTAAAGCGCTCAAAATACTAGGTATTTCAATTCACCATTTAATTGCCAATACCTTTCAAGGAAACTTTGATTCTTGCAGCCAAAATGAGTATTTTTATAAATTTATAACAAAAATTTACAAAAGAATTGATTTCCGTTACCCTTCAAATGGGCATTCATTAAAAGTGTAATGTTCAAGAAAACTATAATTTCTGCTTAGCCAGTGTCCAATTGCAGGCTAAGAGAAGAGTATTTTTGAGAATTTACCACTGGCATGATTGGCTCGGTTACCACTGGTAAATGTTCAAAAATATTCTTCTTTTAGCCTACAAATGGGCATTTCTCAAGATCACTGCAGACGTCGTTTTTTTACCAACTTGACCATTAAAGGGTTAAGTTGACACAAGAGGGGTTAAAACATTTTGACAATAATTGGAGTGCCAGGAATGTCTTCCAATCCAATTATGTTTAAAATACTTAAAACTCAGTTTTATTTTGTTTTGAAAACATGTTAGGTTATTGCTCAGTTGTACTGTAGCTGATATCAACGAAATTTGGTAAAACAGCCTATCAGTGATTCACTACCAGGGTATTACCCAATAGTCCTAGATTTCAAGGTCAAATAGTTAAACAGCAGTCCACATTTTGAACATGATTCATACAAGAACTTGACTGACATATCATTTTTTAAGTACTCTACAACCAGACTATGCCAGGGTTGCCCCTTTCCCATAATTATGGGATCCAGGGTTCGCCCCCAAGAAAACAGTATGGTAAATTAGATGGTCCAGGAAGGCATCTCCAGCAATCTGATTTATAAACAGAAGCCTTACATTTAGTCAGACTCTGCTCTGACCCACAACTGGCCCTACGACAGATATTTGGATAGCCTGCCACAGTCTATCCAAATATCTGTCACTTGGTGCAGACACTCAGACTACCTTATATTGGATACAACCATTGCCTATATTGTAAAAAGGAAACTTATTGCTATTTTCAAGTACTTTTCAAAGTAAATTTCAAATTCAAGCAATTTCAAGAGCTGATGTTCAAATTCAATTACTTTTCAAATTTCTACAAACCCTCAGAAAGTGTTTCTGGCTGATAGGTAACTGATGACCAACAGATAGCTCATGAACATGAATGGTCAGATTTAGGTCAGGTCATGTGGGCTAAATATGACTGGGAATTCCTCTGTTAAATACTAGATGAGTTTAGACAGGAGTTAGACAACATCAGTATACAGTAGCCGGATCGGATCCGTCTCTTAACCCTTTAATGGTCAACCCGGCCAAAATCAGCCTATTTAGTGCTCTTGAGGAATGTCCATTTGCAGGACAAGAGAAGAAAATTTTTTAAAATTTACCACTGGAATGCCTGGTTCGATAACCGAGCCAGTCATTCCAGTAGTAAATTCTCAAAAATAGTCTTCTCTTGTCCTGCAAATAGACATTCAATAAGCAAATAATTTTAATTTCTTGAGACAATTTGACCATTTGAGTTAAGTATCCGACGTCATAACGCTAGCTGATGCCACAATCAAAATGATTAAGCTCAATAATGAAAACCTAACGGTCCATCATTAAAGTGTACAAACTGCATGTCTTTGAGAAATTTACACTTTAACATTCATATCAACCAAAAACAGCTTCTGCAGTGGTCTTAAGAAATATCCATATGCAGATCCAGAGGACCATTTTTGAAAATTTACCACTGGAATGCCTGGCTCGATAACCGAGCCAGTCATTCCACTGGTAATTTCTCAAAAATAGTCTTCTCTTGGTCTGCCAATGGATATTTTCCATGAGAAAATTGAAATTTTCTTGACCAAATTCGAGGGTTAATGTGTTAATAAACATTCTGTTAAATTTTTTAAAACTAATTTGAGTGGGAGCTGTCAAATCAGTTTCATATTATCATGATAAAATAAGAAACGAGATAAGACCAGATACTATTGTTAAATGTTTATTTACATTAAAATGCGGGATAGTGTCACACTTTATGATTTCTTCTTCTTTTTACTTATTCCAGCAAACTCAAAACTCTTTAACGGATCAGCTTTCCGTTTCTGCAATAAAAAGACACGTTAAAGTTAAATGAATGTAACTTAGAGGTTACTATTAAACTAAACGAAATCACGCATTTTTTTTTCAACGAGAGAGTTGATACTTACCTCCCTAATACTCTTTGATATTGCTAAATATCGGCTTTCACTCAATAAACACTCAGATTAAAAAAGTTAGGCGCCCTTACTGGGCAGGTAGTCAGATGACAGTCTGGCGGATGCTAGCCCCAACACCGCGCATGCGCCGACTAGTACTTCCTCTGACTAATTTATTGGCTGACACTATGCAACTTTACAAGAGCCTGAAGACCGAGCCTCTGTGGGGCGGAGAGGCCGGGTCCGTATTAGGGAGGTAAGTATCAACTCTCTCGTGAAAAAAGAAATCCATGATTTCGTTTATTTCACTTCAAGAGTATACTTACCTCCCTAATACTCTTTGATATTGCCAGAATTCGACAGGGAATTCGGCGGGAGGGAGGCGAGGTCAAAAGACCAGCTCTTGCCTATGCGCTTTTCTGCGTTTAAGGCACTAAAACTTCTGAAATTGTGTGGAAACACAATCAGGAATAGATTGAAAACATCGGCTAACACAAACCGATGGCTGAGAGATGACCATATGTCATATGTGCTCCCCCCACCTTCTTCTTGGGAGGAAGACTGAATGACCTCAATGTCACATACACTCTCTACGTACAAGAGCCATGTACTATAGGACATTAAACGAAAAGGCTTCATTTTCGTATACCACAAAAAACATGTACCATCACCATATTCATAATAACGAAGGGTCACATGACATTACAATTAACCATGGACAACACATACACAACACACACCTTGTGGAAGATGGTTGCCGTCATCATCTTCCCATTGGTGGAGGCTGATGCAGACCAAAAAAGTGGATGTTTCCATTGATTAAATGTGAAATATATAAAAAATTAGAATACCTCATCAAAATATGTACACCTAGATTAGCTTTTCAAAATCGATAAGGCGAGAGGATTCGAGGTGTCACGGAGGTAATGGTTGGTAAAACTTGACTCACAGTGCCACTGAGCTACTGACATAATGTCGTCCACAGGAACCACATTAAATAGGGCTGTGGCAGCCACTACACCCCGGACACTGTGAGCCTTGGCCATGTCAACTTGTTCACCTGTGGCGGATTTATGACAAAATTGAATACACTCTACAATCCACCTGGAAATGGTGTCCTTTGATGCCCTGCCATGGGGTTCAATATAAGACAACAATAACGCTGACGGGTCCGTCCGCCATTCCTGAGTACGTTGTTGGTACCGGTTTAATGCTCGGACTGGACACCATGCTTTAGAATTAGGATCATATCTAGTCAAAGCTGGTCCAAATATAGGTTGACCTGGATATTTCAGACTGATTTTTAGCCAAGAAGTTTATCCTAAGTAGAAGCCTAAGGCCTTCCCCTGTAACCACAAAATGGTGTGCCGTGGCTGATAAGGCATGAATCTCACTTCTACGCCTAGCCGAGGCCGCAGCAATGAACAATACAGTTTTAAGTGTCAACATTTTCATAGAAATGGAACTTAGTGGTTCAAACGTCCTATCAGCTAGTACCTGAAGCACTAGTGATAAACTCCAAGACGGAATCACTGGGGGATTCCTTGGTCTTAGATTGGCCATGCCTTTAATTAAAATATTTAATGTATTTACTTCATCACTTCCCCTATTAGCCAAGCAAGGGATAACTGTCATTAAAGCTGACTTATAGCCAGCAATAGAGTTAGGCGTGAGGCTATAGGCATCATACAGGTGACAGAGGAAATCGGCTACTACCTGAATAGATGAATCCATTGGATTAATACATCTTTTTGAGCACCATTCTGCAAATCTGTTGATTTTATAATTATATGCTCTGGAGGTTGACCCCCTCCTGGCTTTTGCCATGAACATGGCTGCTTGCTGAGAAAAGCCCTCCTTAATTCTAGATTCCTTGACAACATCCACGCAGTCAATTGGAACATTGACGGTTTGTTGTGAAGGGTCTTGCTCTGGAAGATAATATTGTCCATCAGAGGCAGAGGAAATGGATTGCAGACCAGAAGGTCTAGCAGATCCGTATACCATGATCGGCTTGGCCAATTTGGGGTGATCAGAAGCACTTGGCATTCCTCCTGTCTGATTTTCTGAAGAATTTTTGGAATCAGGATTGCTGGAGGGAATGCATATGCATACATTCCCACCCAGCTGATAGCTAACGCATCTGTTGCGATAGCGCTCGGATCTGGAATCTGAGAGACATACGTCGTCATCTTCACATTCTTCTTCGTTGCGAATAAATCTATGTTGGGTTTCCCCCAGTGGTTGAACAGACAATCCGCCACACATTGATTTAGTTGCCATTCCATAGGTAAAACACTCATCCTTCGGCTCAATGAGTCTGCAAGCAGATTTAACCTTCCCGGAATATGAACTGCTTTCAAGGAAATCCTGTGATTCAGGCACCAGCAAAGCAGTTTCCATGTCATCATACAGAGACTGGGCGACTTCGTTCCGCCCTGGCGGTTTATGTAAGTCACTACTGTTGAGTTGTCTGATCGTATTAGAACACTCTTGCCCTGAACTTTCTGTAAGAAATATTCCAGGCCCAGGACGACGTAATTCCAGTAGATTTATATGTTCTTTTGACTGTTCCAGATTCCAAAGCCCTGATATCGTGGATTCTTCCAGGCAAGCTCCCCACACCTCCATCGATGCATTTGTATACATCGTTACCTGAGGGTGAGGAGGGGTTAGCATAACCCCCGCCAAGAGATTCTCTGTAATCAACCACCATTGCAGGTGGTGAATTAAAGGCTCCAGCACATGTGAGTCCAGTGAACCTGTACTCTGGGTCCATTGAGTCATGAGAAATAACTGGATCGGCCACCTGCGTAAGGCCGCCTGAGGAATGACTGGTTCCAGAGAAACCATCAACCCCAGCATTCTCAGGTAAACCCGTGCCAAGACATGACGACTGTTGCACACTGACTGTATTACTGAGATGAGTACTTGTACGCTCTCCTGAGTAGGATATACATATCCTATCTCCAGATCAAAGAACATTCCCAGGTAAACAAACTTCTGGGGTGGAGTCAGCTCTGATTTTTGAAAAATGATTATCCAGCTCAAGTCTGTGAGTTTTCAAAACTATCTCCAGATTTACTGATAAACTTTTCTGATTGTGTGCTTTTAACAGCCAATCGTCTATGTACGTGTGGACTGCTATGCGTCTCCTGCGGAGGTATGCTGTAATCGCAAGAACCACCCTGGTGAAGACCCGAGGAGCCGTAGAAATTCCGAAGGGTAACACCCTGAATTCCCACTGTCTGCCCTGGAATACGAATCTCAGGAAGCGATGGAAGCTCCTTGATATTGGAATGTGGAAATAGGCATCCTTCAAATCTATTGAAGCTGTCCACATCCCCTTCTCCAACCGTGCCAACACCGATTTCACAGTCTCCATTTTGAAACTGGGTGTGTCTATGAACTTGTTCAATGGCTTGAGGTAGAGAATTCGTCACCAGTGCTTTTCGTCACAAGGAACACGGTTGAACAGAAGCCCGGGCAACTTTGTGCCAGTTGAATTGCTCCTTTGAGTATGAGGGAATTTATTTCCTCCTCTATACACAACCGCTGATCTGGATCTCTTGGAATTTAAAGATTTCCAAATATAATTGAAGTGCCTCATATCATAACTAGAATACCTGAGTCTTTAGCATAGACAAACCATCCGATCTGATGCACTGGAAACTCCACCAACACTATGACCTCTTAACTCTCTCCACCTATAAGAGGAAGGAAGTGGACCAAGAGGGCAAAGTGAGAAGCCCTTCATCTGAGGCCTCCAACTCACTGGGCATAGAATATTTGGTTAGATAACCTAACAATATTAGTAGGAAATGGAACCTTGGTGGAGAGAAAACAAACCCTCTGACGATGTGCTGTCCTGATCAATCATAGATAGATACCTGTGGACATAAACACAGAGAGATTAGTATTTCATAGCGCCATATAGAAATAAACCAGTTTTTTAGGCGCTTTTCATGTCTAATCGCGAGTCCCAGAAACACAATACAATGAGACTAAAAAGCTAAATTAGACAAACATGTAGTTGAGTTCACCCGATGGAGAGGTCCTGGGCCCTCCTCTGGAGATTTGGCACGCTCTGACATAATCCTTAGGTGAAAACACTCTTCTTTTTAACGAATGAATAGTTAAAAAAACAGCAGAAAACTTTTGAGCAAAAATAGCATGTGAACTCTCTGCCAATAAATTAGCAAAGAGAAAGTACTAGTCTGCGCATGCGCAGTGGTGGGGCTAGCATCCGCCAGACTGTCATCTGATTACCTGCCCAGTAGGGGCACCTAACTTTTTTAATCTGAGTGTTTATTGAGTGAAAGCCGATATTTAGCAATATCAAAGAGTATTAGAGAGGTAAGTATACTCTTGAAGTGAAAAGACTCACATATATAGAAAGAACAACACATGAGATTATGTTCTAAAGATACATGTACACAGTTACTCGGTAATCAGTCATCCAAACCAATAGATCATGGGGACTTAGCTTTATCACATGCACATAGGTGACAGTGATACCATATGGATGTAACATGAATATATATATATATATATATATATATATATATATATATATATATATATATATATATATATATATATATATATTATAGGTTATATATATATAATTAATTGAGAGATATATTCATGTGGTAGACCGCAGTCATTTTGGCCTAATTTCACAAGGCAAGGCTCGGTCATTTTACATACCCGACCTAAAGATGTCTATCAGATCTGATGCTAGATGCTAACTGCATACATCTGAATTTAGATATGACTACATGTATGTCACACACATGGCCATGGATGTCTATCTAGCAAGTAATGTCATTCTATATACAGTGTTCTAATAGTCTGCCAACTCACAAGAGGGGAAAATATAGAGAATGTTGTGACAGTTGCATGTAAATAACTAAGCAGTTCATAAAACATCCCTATTCAAGTGTAATATACTGTAATAATCAGTTTATTAAGCTCAATGTATGACACAAGAATTCTCCATTTAAACAGAGAGGTGAGCCAATTTAATGTTCATAGATCTGACAACCTCTATGTTGTAAACAGGAGGGTACATAAATTTCCATTTAGCATATATTCACCATACCTGTCTTTGCATTGATGTAGATTGTGACGGGGAGAATCAACAAGGAATCAACTCCATGTAGTTAACCCTTTAATGGTCAAATTTGGTCAAGAAATTCAAAATATTTCCTTATTAAATGTCCATTTGCAGGCCAAGAGAAGACAAAATATGAAAATTTACCACTGGAATGACTGGCTCGTTTATCATTTACCTGATACTTGATGGCACCTTTGCTGACTGCAGGTGTGGAGGTCTTACTCATCTTCCCCTGTTTGCTTTTCTTCAGACTACTAGACAGTGATCTCAGCATGGGTGGTACTAACAAAATGAATAATAACATAGTAACCGAGCAGGGAATATTTTGTTTGAAAAAAATTGCGTAGCAGTAACTGCTTAAACAAATTGAATAATGCATAGCAGTTAATAGCACTTGCATAGCAAACAAACTGTGTTGAAACTGGTTGACCATGTTCCAACGGGGAAACGTTTCAAAACATGTTTGTATGATCAAAAACGGCTTTTTTCATCTACACACTCTATGAGCATGTGAATCCGAAAACAACCGAAAAGCATAATTTTCCGATTTCGCAAAATGTTTTCCCTATGGAATGCAGGACTGGTTTTCATGCATGCAGCAGTCATTGATACATATACAATACTGGGAGCTAGTCAATATTTTCAAGCCGAGAGAATTCATGATTTTTATAATGTATTGGCGCTTCGATCGTGTTGTTCAAGCCACGAACAGAATAAATATGGAATGTAGTCGTTTCTTATATGGTTTCGAAATAATCTAGATGGAGATCAGTGTTAAAATGTGTAATATCACTAGGGTTCGAAATTAGCGAAAAGTTGATGGAAGGACTACCAAACTTGGCAAATCAGTAGTCTGTCTAAAAAATTAGTAGTCCGTAAGGCGTGTAATAGGCGACGCGTAGTTTACACAAATGTGACATGAAAACAGATGGTTGAATAATTAATATTGGACTTCTGAGAATGTTATTGAGGATAGTGTATCAGTCTTCAGGTCTACAGTAGCCAGTATTGTCATTTGTTAGTACAACATATGTCAGATTCAGAATATGTATGTACTGTCTCTGGCCAAAGTCAGGGAGTATAGGAAACCTAAAATAATACGTAATGGCAGATTTGGCAATTACATTGATTGGAAGCTGTTGCTGTTTAAGGCAGCAACACATCTCAGTCAAATTATTTTCAAAAAAATCAATAATGTACCTCCTATGAATACTGTGATCTCATTGACTAGGGTTAACATACATTTTGTAACTTACCAACCTACATCACATATCCCTTTCAACTGGTATGCTAAACAAAGTACACATCATTTAATACAATGTAAGAAGGCTGAATAGTGTTAGTGCTTAACTGGAAGCTGTTGCAGGCTATGGAAGCTGTGAGCAACAGGTCCCCCTTAAAAACTTGCAACATATTCAAGAGCTTATTAAGATGAAATTGAGTTTTTGTGATACTATGACTTCAGTTGAAAGAGTTAACAATTTTTATTTAAAAATTACTAATGGTTACTCTGGCTTAAATAGTGAATGATAAAAAGTTTTACTGTGGTCAGCGTGTATTAATCGGCCCACGTGTTACTAGTCGATATTGGCAACATGCCATTCTAAATCTGTCGCTTGCGCAAACCAAGTGCGATACGCCGCCGTAGCATTGCTAACTATACCGTGTCCGCCTTGATTTGTGGATGCGTTAACAGGAGTTTAGCATTCTCGATGATATAACTCAGTTTCCGAGACAAACATTGTCTAAATCGACCAGAATCAGCCTAGATAAACTTGTATTTTTAAAGTTTATCATAACCCTATCTAATGTCGAGGCAATGATCAATAGCCATACCCACCCACCCCCCCCCCCCACCTTTATAGGAGAATTTAGATTTACAAGAGTCTGTTACGAGCAATCTGTTGACGACCGTGAATACCCCGTGATACCTATTGCGAGTTTCCGACTGGTGTCCAAATTCAAAACTGAAGTCTGTAACAGTTTATTATTATACCAGAAGGAAGCCGCTAACGCATGCGCGCGTCGCTAGCTTTTATGGAACATTAGGGACAAACATGAATGATAAAATTCTAACCAAGCTCAGTACACTTCTAAAATGGATTTTAACTGGTGTTGTGACTGATCTGCATTTGGACACACTCACGGATGATAATAATGAACATGCTACCATTCTCGTTCAACAGATAATGTATCAGACAAAAAGTGATCGCCAAGTAGGACACGAACTCAAGTCCCTTCGAGATAAGCCTGGTTTCCGGCATCAAAGAGAATATCCATTGCAAGTTGGAACAGGTATGGTAGTCCACCAGCAGATGCGTAGTAAGTCCATGATAGACTACCTTCATCATCTGGGCGTGCCTATTAACTACACACGTGTATTGTGCATTGAAACACAGCTGGCTGAGACAGTGTTGAACAATTCCATTGGATATGATGTCTATGTTCCACCTAGTCTCAATAAGAACAGTTCATCTTCTTTTCTGCAGACAACTCTGATTTCCCTGAAGATACTCCAGAGGGGAAAAATACGCTTCATGCTACAGCAATGGTAGTATTTCAACAAGTAAGTCAAACCCCCAAAACAATTAAAGTTAATACAGAGGAAACGCTAGATCATTGAAACTTACCCCAAAACTTGCAATTGATATACTGCCGTGCCACGTATCAGCTAGTGCAAAACCAATCTGGCCCATATATGACAGAGTGCTAACAAAGTCATCTAAAGCCATAACGGATGTAGCCTCTTGTGAGGATTTATCGTGGTCAAGTGGACAGACTCTCATTCGGGCATCAACAGAAGAGCAGAGAATACCTATATGGGCAGCATATAATTCATCAGTGTTGCCATCAGTAAAGCCGTTAACTACTGTTGCCATGATGCCATTGCTGGCTGCGCCAGCACATGAATGGAGCACCACGCTTACCATTCTTAAACAAGCGCAGCAAATCACAGCTGTAGTGATGGGGGAGGGTCAAAAGACAGTAACAACGTTTGATCTGCAACTGTATGAGAAGCTGTAAAGCTACAAATGCACTCTGCACCTGAACATGACCATCTTGTTCTCCGAATTGGTGAGATGCATACTGTGATGGCGTCTTTGAGAGCCATAGGTGCATCAATTGAGGGCAGTGGCTTAGATGAAGCCTGGGTTGAGTCAGACTTGTATGGACCAACCACAGTACACCAGATCATTGACGGAAATCACATGAAGCGTGCTTTGATGACTCACACCATAACAACACCTGCACTATGTGACTTGTACTTTGATGCACTTTGGAAAACAGAAACAGAGGGATCTGCAAGCATGTATAACAGTCTCTGCGGGGCAGCTTCAAATCTAAATTCCACTTACAAAGACCCCAAATCAGTAGGTAGACAAAGCAGACACAGAGAGTTATTGATGGTTATTGAAACCGGGGCACTGAAGGCAAAGCTAGATGACTTTGATTCAAAGATGGAACCAGCTCATCCTACATTCAAGTTTGCCAGAGACTATATGAGATTTGTTGGGTGTATATCGATGTTTATTTGTGCCACAAGGGTTGGTTATTGGAAGTTGCATCTCGAATCCTTGAAAACACTCTGTACATTTTTCTTTGCTCATGATCGTATTAACTATGCCCGAATGGTTCCTCTGTACCTGGCGCAAATGGAAAACCTAGAATCAAGTGACCCCAATATCCATGCAGAGTTCATGGTAGGGAATTTCCGTTTCAACAAGAATGCAATTCCATTTTGCTCAGTTGGACCTGATCACGCAATTGAACATGTGAACAAAATCATGAAAGTATGGGGTGGATTAAAAGGGCTAACACAGCAGCCAGCCGCAATGACCAGGTGGTTTTTAATAGCACCTGAACTGAGTCGTTTGGCAAGTGAAGCGTAAAATCTTGTCGGATTGAATGAAACAAGATTAACACACCATCATGATCTATCAATGTCTGTGTTGCAGCGCTATGAAAATAATGTGGAGAAATTATGCAAAGTACTTAAGGTGAACAATCCATTCGTTATTGAGGATAACGTCCTTATGAATATCATTACGAAAGCAGTCATGCCAGACCATGTGAAGAATGCCATTGTACAGCGCAACATCATTGGCCAAGAGGCATTTGACAAATTTTCACAACAACGAATAGTTGATAGAAAACTGAGCATCTGGAGTCCAATGAAAAAAGGAAATCTAGACACATGGAAAACCACCCGAAAAGGCCAGAAATGCAAAACAGTAGAAAAGATAGTGGCCCTGAAAGATGACCGAAAATTATTTGCTCGCTTCCTTGTCATTGTACGTTCACGGCCGGAACTGGATCTCAAGAACTGCATTGGTGAATTCGAATTTGCCGTGTCACCATGCTCGCTTTTTACCGTGAGTGGTACTATGCGACCTTGTACAAACAAGAGTAAGTTGATGTTCACTCTAGAAACTCTGGTTCCTCAACCATCGACAGCAAATCCACAAGAACCTACTGGTGTCACAATCCTTGATGGCATGGCTGTTATCCAGGCAATGGGAAAGCCTACATGGGTGAGAACTGGCCAGGATCTCGCAAAGCATTTCCTAGATATAGTTGATAACATGTCGCGAGGATTTGAGGAAATCCATATCATCTTCGACAGGTATGACATTACAAACTCACTTAAAGAGAAAACATGCCAGAAGGGGTGAAACCAGAGCCATTTCCTACGACATTTCAGATGATGCTGTCATTGAAAAAATAGCATTTAAGGAACTTCTAAGCACAAATATCAATAAGCAGAAATTATCCTTGTACATGGCTACACATATTCTAAAACGCCACAACGAATCAGACCGAGTGTATGTAACAACAGAGAACCAAGAGGCTAAGTCCAACAAGCTTGATGTCGATCACCTCAAAAGTGAACAAGAAGAGGCCGATACACAGATGCTGTTGCATGCTATTGATGCAGCAAAAAGAGGCGTAAAATCACTATGTATACAAAGTCCAGATACAGATGTCCTTGTACTAGCATTATGGTGTTTTCCCAAGCTATGTCCTAGCACGTCTATCCTCGTTGGAACAGGGACTAAGCGTCGACATATCCAACTGCAACCAATATATGAAGCTCTCCGGCCTCAGCAAGTTGCTGCACTGTTGGGATTTTACGCCTTCAGTGGATGTGGCCAAACTGGTACATTTTGTGGCAAGTCGAAGTTGTCATGTTGGAGAGCACTAGAGAAGGCGAACGATACAATACCACAAGCATTAGGCAATCTTGGAACACAGACAGAGCTAGAAGTAGGTGACTATTCTGCCATTGAACAATACACCTGTCAGATCTATTTACCTGGTACATCAATATGCTCTGTAAAGGAAATGCGGTGGCATCTGTTCAGTAAGCTCCAGCTCACCGATGAAAAGTTACCGCCGACAAGGGCAGCATTAATCCAAATGATCAATAGAGCAAACTATGTTGCGATGATATGGAAGCAATGCGGCACAGCGTTCCCAAATCTGCCAGCACCGGTGCTTCATGGATGGTGGTAGGAGGGTGAACAGCTTATTCACGTACCAACAACTGGCTTGCCAGCACCTCAGTCTATCTTAGAGCTGGTAAAATGCACTTGTAAAGGAACGTGTACCGCGAACATTTGCTCATGCAGAAAGCAGAATTTGTGGTGTACGGACATGTGCGGCTTCTGTGACGAATCTTGCGAGAATCGTAATGTGAATACTGCTGACATTGAAGATGATGGCATTCCCGATGACGATGATCTGAATATGTAGAGACTTGACAGGCTAATGTCCTAGTGTAGCTACATCATGGATGATCACTAATAGACATGACAATTTGTATGCTAAGTCGTAGTGAATATAGCCATAGAGTTCAGTGTGTGCATTTATAGATTTTTGAGAAATAATGGCTTAATCAAAGTCATAGGCTTGTGCAGTTTTATTTCCACAATGAAGAATCACAGTCGTGATATAACGTATGTCATCAGTGTCCATTAAATAGTGTGGTGTGATATAAGTTAGAAAAGCCAGTTTCCATTATCTTGGTTAGCATATGCCTCTCATGTAGACATTTCATCATGGATGGGAACCATTTTTAGTCATCCTGCAGTTTCTAGCTGAAGGAATCATCTTATACAACAGATAAGGTAAGAAATGGAATGTGTGACCCTGAAAACCTAGGTATAGACACATAAATTATTATGCTAGGTAGTGTAGATGCGGAGATATGGCAATATTATTAATACACATACCTATATTTAGCAGTCGCATATAGCTAATATCTAATTCGCATAAAATTTACATAATTTATGGACCAAAAAATTGGTGCCAATGTTTTTTCACTTATTTACATACTAAATATTAAATTTAAGCATAAAATACAAAATAAACATGCAAAACCCACGGGACCTAAAAATTCTACATAAGCTCCCGTTGCTGAAACATTTTTGACATTTCAGATTTTCCGGATTTTTTCTTCAGATCAAGACCAAAGCCAAGGAATCCTAGTGTATGGTAATAACTTGTCCGAGTTAAAATCAGACAGAGATATCCATAGATCGGAAATTTGATCCTGTACACATTTAGGCATTTTAATCAGTATTATGTCCAAACATGCACCCTTTCTTAGTGTTTAAACATTTACCAAATCTATCAACAAAATTCCAAAGGGGTTTGTATTGCTCACAAGGAACATAGGCATTTCAATTAGAACGGTCTGCTTATAAGTAGAAAATTAAGGCTTGGTCAGACCGGCAACAAGAACAAGGATGCATCCTATCACATATGGTTAAAATTGGTGCTTCTCAAGAAGACATTTTAAATTTCCTATTCCTTTAGTATGGGAGTTTTTGTTGGGAAAATTATTCAAGATGGCTGCCAAACTGTTTATTCGAAAGTGTCAAATTTTAAGTCAGCATAACCAAAAATATATATACAACCAATCAAATAAAACAATTCAATATGCCTGCCAAACACGTTACGTTTTAATTAGTACACAGCCACAGCGGGCATATTTTTTACATAAAAACTTCCCGTAAACAAACTTTAATGACCCTCAATGCCTAACCATATCTCCCAAATTTCAGCCTGATCCATTTAGCAGTTCTGGTGGTAGTTTTCTTGAAAATTAGTTCATTCAAGATGGCCACCAAAGCATCTAACCAATAAAGTTCCCTTGAATAAACTTGGTTCAGCTGTTGCCCTAGAAGATAGTTCATGAGTTTTGAATCGATCAACCAAGTGATTTCAGAGATGTTTAACTTTGCTAAAAATGTTCCAAAATCTGAGATGGCTGCCGCCCAAACTGGCCGATCGGATTCCTTTGAACAAACTTGGATCTCTATGCACAAAGAATACTTCCTGCCAAATATAATTGAAATTGGTCCAGTGGTTCCTGATAAATTATTTAAAGGAAAAGTTGACAGATGACGAATGGATGGATGATGGATAGATGGGCAGACGGATGATGGATGGTCGCCATGGCATAAGCTCACTCGGTCTTACTGGAGGGAGCTCATACGTGTAATTATTTATATTCAACACCAGTTAAAGACAGATGGATGGGCAGACAGATGAACAGACAGACATACAGAACTGAATGGAATACCTTCTTTCCTTTAACTCCTAAGAGAAGGTGTATAAATTGCTATTCAGGTTTCATAACGATGAGTTATTAACAAAGGCCACCCAACACCCCAATCCATAAACACCACCATCATCGACAAGGATACTCCACAAAAACTATCTATTCCCATGACCCAACAACAGCAACTACCACTGGTAACCCACACACCTATAACTACCAACAACAGCCAACACATTGCTATACCATCGCTCCACACACACAGCAACAACGGGCCTGTATCGCTCACCTGTACCATAGGCATTTCAACTAGAATGCTCTTTATCAACAAGATGGTCATCAAACCGTTTATCCGACAGTTTCGAAAATTGCAAATTTGAGATCAGAATACCCAAAAACACATAAAACCAATTTCAGCCTCAAAATTCAGCAAATAAAAAAAAACATGCTATATTTTGATTGGCCCATGGGTGTCCAGGTTTTTTGACGGATCAACTTCCCTTGAACAAACTTTAATGGCCCTTGGTCACTAATCATATCTGCCAAATTTTGGCCCGGTTCTTGAGAAGTCGTTTTCGCTATAACTACGTCAACTAAACTGGTCGCCAAAACATTTGACAAATCAAGTTCCCTTGAACAAACTTGGTTCAGCTCTTGCCATAAATCATATTTCATGAGATTTGCATCAATCCCTTAAGCGGTCTCGGTGAAGATTTTTAAAGATGTTTCCTAAAATCGGCCTAAATCCAAGATGGCCACCGGCCAAACTGGCCGATCAGGTTCATTTGAACAAACTTGGATCTCTATGCCCTAAGGATGCTTCCTGCCAAATATAATGCTTCCTGCCAAATATAATTGAAATTGGCCCAGTGGTTCTTGAGTTGTCCAAAGGAAAAGTTGATGGATGGACGGACGACGGATGGACACATGACGGACGGTCGTCATGGCCTAAGCTCACTTGGCCTTTCAGACCAGGTGAGCTAATAACCATTACTCCAACACCCCCCTCCACCCCCCACCCCCCCACCCCCCACACACACATAACAACCATCAACGCACACACATAGCAACAACCACCACGACTCAAGTGACAAAGACCAATGACACACATAGCCATTATCACACCCCATCCAACATAGGCACACCAATCACTCACACACATAACAGCAACCCACACACGCACACACGCATGCGCACGCACACACACACACACACACACACAGCACCAACCACCACCACACAAACACACATAGCAACAACCCACACACACACATACGGAGCGCAAACCTATATTCCCCCAGTTTTACTGGTAGGGGACTAATAACCATCAACCCTCACACATAGCAACAACCACCACAACTCACGTGACGAAGACCAATGACAAATACATGTAGCTATTACCACACCTCATCCAACATAGATACACCAATCACTCACACACATAGCAACCAACACACACACAGCAACCAACACACACACACACACACACACACACACACACACACACACACACAGCAACCAACCAACCAACATGCACGCATGCACGCACGCACACACACACACACACACACACACAGGAACCCCACCCACCCACCCCCACACATACATGTAGCCACAATCCAACATGTCCAAGATGTTCAGATGATGACGATGATTATGACAGTACCGCCGCTGATGACGAAGTTGCGTGACTATTTTCTGTGGATGGAAGGTATGCAAACTTCTTTCAGCTGCAATCAGTTTTCTTCAACATCCTCCGCCGTCTCTTGGACTTTGCGAGTGCTCATCCTACACTCCTTTAGGCTCTTTCATCTCTAACCCTTTATCACTCATATCAGCCAAAAACGCTGTCAGTATTGGTCTTGAGAAATGTCGGAGAAATGTCCATTTGCAGACCAAAGAAACACTATTTTTGAAAATTTATCACTGAAATGACTAGCTCAATAAACGAGCCAGTCATTCCAGTGCTAAATCTTAAAAAATAGTCTTCTCTTGCTCTGCATACTGACATTTTCTATGAAAAATTTGACATTTTCTTGAACATATTCGGTTGTTAAATTGTTACTTATCATATATTACATTGATTGAGGTGAAACACTTAGTAAGTTGGTGTTATGGTATCCTGTGCGCATGCCTTCTATTGGTGCCACTCAGTACTGACGCCTCGATTGCTTTTTGAGCGGGTGTATTTTCTCACATTCGATGAACGTGTCCAAACATTAGTCATCACTTTTGCGCTACCCTCAGGCAGGTGGAACCGGGTTGCACAGTTTGTATAGTGCTGAATTTGACACTAGACTATGTGGCTAGTGGTGATTCGTGATGGCACGCATGTGTTTGTGATGACACACACCTTTGGAGCTGGCCAGCTGGCACAGTCGCACAGCATTATTGCGACCCATGTAGCATCATATAGGTGCATCCTTCCTTTCATGAGAATGATGGAGCCTTGAAAACACAGATTCTATAACTGCAAAGCAATGTTTCTTATGACCCAATGATTTGCAATGCAGATTGAACCGCAAAAATGAGCACAAGCTCACATATCTACAAGCACAAGCAATCGACAATTACCAGCAACCCACATAGTGACAAGCACCAGCAACCCACATAGTGTCAAGCACCAGCAACCCACATAGTGGCAAGCAACAGCAACCCACATAGTGACAAGCAACAGCAACCCACATAGTGACAAGCACGAGCAACCCACATAGTGACAAGCACGAGCAACCAACATAGTGATATTTACCAACAACCCACATAGCGACAAGCACAAGCAATCGACATAGTGACAATTACCAGCAACCCACATAGCGACAAGCACCAGCAACCCACATCGTGACAAGCACCAGCAACCCACATAGTGACAAGCACCAACAACCCACAGTGACAAGCACCAGCAACCCACATAGTGACAAGCACCAGCAACCCACATAGTGACAAGCACCAGCAACCCACATAGTGACAAGCACCAGCAACCCACATAGTGACAAGCAACAGCAACCCACATAGTGACAAGCACCAGCAACCCACATAGTGACAAGCACCAGCAACCCACATAGTGACAAGCACCAGCAAGCCACATAGTGACAAGCATTAACAACCCACATAGTGACAAGCACCAGCAACCCACATAGTGACAAGCACCAGCAAGCCACATAGTGACAAGCACCAGCAACCCACATAGTGACAAGCACCAGCAACCCACAGTGACAAGCACCAGCAACCCACATAGTGACAAGCATCAGCAAGCCACATAGTGACAAGCATCAGCAAGCCACATAGCTACAAGCACCAGCAACCCACATAGTGACAAGCATCAGCAACCACAGTGACAAGCACCAGCAACCCACCTAGCTACAAGCACCAGCAACCTACGTAGTGACAAGCACCCGCAACCCACATAGTGACAAGCACCAGTAACCCACATAGTGACAAGCACCAGCAACCCACATAGTGACAAGCATCAACAACCCACATAGTGACAATTACCAGCACCCTACATAGTGACAAGCACCAGCAACCCACATAGTGACAAGCACCAGCAAGCCACATAGTGACAAGCATCAGCAAGCCACATAGCTACAAGCACCAGCAAACCACATAGTGACAAGCATCAGCAACCACAGTGACAAGCACCAGCAACCCACCTAGCTACAAGCACCAGCAACCTATGTAGTGACAAGCACCCGCAACCCACATAGTGACAAGAACCAGCGACCCACATAGCTACAAGCACCAGCAACCTACATAGTGACAAGCATCAGCAACCCCACATAGTGACAAGCATCAGCAACCCACATAGTGACAAGCATCAGCAAGCCACATAGTGACAAGCATCAGCAATCCACATAGCTACAATCACCAGCAACCCACGTAGTAACAAGCACCAGCAACCAACATAGCTACAAATGTACAAGTACCAGCAACCAACATAGCTACAAGCATCAGCAACCCACATAGCTACAATCATCAGCAAGTCACATAGTGACAAGCATCAGCAACCCACATAGTGACAAGCACCAACAACCCACATAGTGACAAGCACTAGCAACCCACATACATGTAGTGACACGCACTAGCAAACCACATAGTGACAAGCATCCGCAAGCCACATAGTGACAAGCATCAGCAACCCACATAGCTACAATCATCAGTAACCCATGTAGTAACAAGCACCAGCAAACCACATAGTGACAAGCATCAGCAACCCACATACCTATAATCATCAGCAAGTCACATAGTGACAAGCATCAGCAACCCACATAGTGACAAGCACCAGCAACCCGCATAGTGACAAGCATCAGCAACCCACATAGCTCCAAGCACCAGTAACTAAGCACACCCAACACACACCCTATAAATACATGCACCACCCACCCTCATATAGGTAAAATCACACCTACAAATCTACACTCAGCACCCACATACATACCTACAAACACCACACATCAATTCTCAATTTTTTCGAGAGGATGGAAGGAATGCGCATGACATAATGTGAACATGACATCTAGGGCTGGCATATGGCTATATTTATGAAGGGAAACTGGTATCTCTCGACAAAGTGACATTGGTAGGACACGGATGAATGGATGGGATAGGGAGGGTAGTTGGAGAATGAGGAGGGTGTGTGAGTAGTGAGGAACACAGTGAGAGGCCTGACTGCATGTTGATTCATTTCTAGCTATGCACCACCCATTTCTAGCTATGCACCACCACTTTGTACAAGCATTTGAATCAATTTTAGCACATTGCCAGCAACAGCTTCCAGTAAAATTAGTTTCAAAATATTCAACAGTACCTAGTAAATTTTTAATTCATCAAAGACATACAATTCTGACACTTTCATGACAAGCCATTGCCAGTTCCGTGATGGATATAGGCCATTTTCATTGTGACATCAGTTAGCAGGTGACATATTTGATTATGCCATCAGTCAGACACTTGAGTGACAGATCAAATCCATCCATTTGTCAAAGACACAGTGAACCATTTAACCCTTAAATTTGAAAAGGAAATTTAAATTATTTTGAAGAAAATGTCCATTTGCAGACCAAGGGAACTGTTTTTTTGAAAATTTATCACTGGAATGACTGGCTCGGTTATCGAGCCAAGCATTCCAGTAGTAAATTTTCAAAAATAGTCCTCTCTTGGTCTGAAAATGGACATTTTGCAAGATCACTGGTAATGCTGTTTTTGGACGATTTGAGTGTTAAAGGGTTAAGAAGCTGTTACTGTGGTTACAATACATACATGTAGATCTAATCATTTCCTGTATTGCTAATATATATTGCATCTATAGTGGAATTCACACTTAATCAATTTGTGACATTGCTAAGATACGGTTGCTATGGTTACAATGCACATCTAATCAGACTGTGCCATTGATAAGATACTGTTGCTATAGTTACAATGCACATGTAATTAGACTGCGACATTGATAAGATACTGTTGCTATAGTTACATTGCACATGTAATCAGACTGCGACATTGATAAGATACTGTTGCTATAGTTACAATGCACATGTAATCAGACTGCGACATTGATAAGATACTGTTGCTATAGTTACAATGCACATGTAATCAGACTGCAACATTGACAACGCACATCTTTTAGTACATGTACATGTGATATAGCTAAGACACTGTTGCTGATACCCATATGCTCACCTAAGTAGTCTGGGACATTGCTAAGATGCTGCTGTGATTTTGGAATATGCATAACTTTGTCATGTCGCAGTACCTGTAAATCTCGTGGATTGTCCTCAAAATGAGTCTGAAAAATTATTGAAAGTTATATATCACATGTTACATGACAGTGTACATCTAATCACCATGGTGCAAAGGATTTGTTATATTTAGTCACAAGAGTTCAAGCATAAGGATTCAAAGGAGCTGAACATATATCAATTTGTGATGTTACCACAGTTCAAAGGAGCTGTTATATCAAGTCATGAGGGTTCAAGAGCTGTAAGCCTAAGATAGAAAGCATGACACATTAGCATCTTATGACACACACACACATGCACGCACGCACGCACGCACGCAGTGTGTTCAGTAGCACATAATTTACCTGTAATTTTTTTGAATTGAGAAGCTCCTGTTTTATCTCTTTTAAACGTGTTTCTTTGACAGCAACTCGTGTTACAGCACGCATCATGTCCTGAAAACATAACAACTATGACCTATGAAAGTCTTGTGAGAACATGATAATGTACCTATATCTTACCCTATCACCAATCATATCCAGAGAGAACAATATGGGCATTAGCTAGCAGACAATGGCTGACACACTGCATTGTTTGGGTCCATAACACCGATGAGAATCCATTCTGTGCTTACCACTCACACTGTCTCGCCTACATGATATATAAGACACATCTTAAATACTGGTATGGCATCGATTTATTTGGTGTGTGTACAGTAAAACTCAGAAATAACATTACATGTTTCCAAAACAACATAAAATGTGCTGCTGAATATTCTGAACACAAATAGAGTGGAAGACACTCCTGCTTTAGGCAGCAATGTCTTAGGCATCAATGTCTTCCAATCTAATTATGTTCAAAATATTCAAAAGAACCTTTCTTACATGGTGTTCAAAATTTTACTAACATGTTTCTGTTTTTGTTTAGGAAAGCTATTTACTTCACAATCAGCAATCAAATGCCTAACACACAAAATCTGGTTGAATTCTGTCAAATTGGTTGTTTTGTCCTCATATCCACCCTGCCCCCCACACCCACCCAGGGGGGTGGGGGTGGTGGTGGAGCATAATGTAAATGGCATCAAGTCATCCGCATTCATATGGGTACCTCATATAACAAACTTCACTGAATCCCAGCAAACGGTTTTGGAAGAGATAGCCAGATGGACGGACAGAAGCAATTGAAATTTTCTCACTGTCTTTTCATAACATATGGGGATAAATATTGGTAATATGGATGGCGTACAGTCAAAGATAACAGACATAGTGGATGGGAAGTACATGTAGGTAGGCTTAGATGTGTGTAGTTTTGTTTGAGAGATGAGTCGCACACTTCTAGTTAATGTTGTATCAAGGGTTCCAATCATTTAGAATTTCTATCTTACATAAACATGCTTTTAACCATTCTACCCAAAACAGGATACATCAAGGATAGTAGAACCGATGCTGATTATGCACAAAAGGCAGTAAGTATCACCATTCAAGCACTCTTTCCAAATTAATTTACTAGTTTCAGCTAAAGATTAGCTCCCATAAAATTAGATTTCTGTAATATTGGACTGAAGAGGATTAAATTAAAATATTTATTATTTTGCCATACTTTTGCTCTGTAGCGGAAACCATCAATCTCTTCCATTCGGAACTCGAACGGCTTAAACACAGAGTTACCTTCAGCTGAATACAAACACAAACAATGAGATCACTAATGACATGGTAAATATGAGAACCAAGCATAGCATACATAGGAGCTGGAATGAGGTCCCATTTCATATCATTATTATCAACAAAGTCGAAAATGATCACATTGCACAAGCTAAAGCAATGTGATAATTTTTGATGAGGTTGATAATAGTGATATGGAAAGGGGTTGAGTTTGAGATTCTAGTTATCATATAACGTGATAATTTGACAAAGTTTTCAAGTCAATCCCTAGAACTTGTTTCAATATACTGTAGTATTTTGCGTTGTTTGTTTTCGTCAGTGTGATGCATCTCTTATCAAGAGTTGTGACCAATGTGTCACAGAAAATAATGACAAACAAAACATCGTTATTTCAGACTTGAAAGTGCTATTAAATCTAAATCTTAAAATTTCAGGCCAGGTTATCAAGTCAGTCATTCCAGTGGTAAATTTTCAAAAAATAGTATTCGCTTTGCCTGCTAATGGACATTCTTCATGACCACTAAAGAGGCCAGTATTGGCCATCTTCGGCACGAAAGGTTTAACATGTTTAAATTTCTTTCTTTTAAATTTTGTGACATATATATATACTACATAGTTTTCAAATACATTTGTAAATTGGCATGATAGATACTATCACGCAAATTTACAAAGAACGTATTTGAAAACCAAGTAGTATATATGTCACAAAATTTAAATCAACAACATAACGTATCCCGTTGTGTTTACATTTTCGCTGTCATCATCACTAGGAAACATTTGCATTATGAGCCATGGGGGATTATTATGAGATATCTAACCAATGAAAATCATTCGGTGAATATTACACATATGTTCATATTGAGAGATATTAACCCTTTCACGCCGAAGACGGCAAATATTGGCCTCTTTAGTGGTCATGAAGAATGTCCCTTATCAGGCAAAACGAATACTACTTTTTGAAAATTTACCACTGGAATGACTGACTTCGGTTGATAACGTGGCCAGTCATTCCAGTGGTAAATCTAAAAAAGTAGTCTTCTCTCGGCATAGCATGCAATGAGAAACAAGCATAGCATACAATGAGAAACAAGCATAGCATACAATGAGAAACAAGCATAGCATACAATGAGAAACAAGCATACATGTAGCATACAATGAGAAACAACCATAGCATACGGTGAGAAACAACCATAGCATACAGTGAGAAACAACCATAGCAGACAATGAGAAACAACCATAGCATACTGTGAGAAACAACCATAGCATACAATGAGAAACAACCATAGCATACAGTGAGAAACAACCATAGCATACAGTGAGAAACAACCATAGCATACAGTGAGAAACAACCATAGCAGACAATGAGAAACAACCATAGCATACAGTGAGAAACAACCATAGCAGACAATGAGAAACAACCATAGCATACAATGAGAAACAACCATAGCATACAATGAGAAACAACCATAGCATACCGTGAGAAACAACCATAGCAGACAATGAGAAACAACCATAGAGCGCAATGAGAAACAACCATAGCATACTGTGAGAAACAACCATAGCATACTGTGAGAAACAACCATAGCATACAATGAGAAACAACCATATCATACAATGAGAAACAACCATAGCACACAATGAGAAACAACCATAGCATACAATGAGAAACAACCATAGCATACAATGAGAAACAACCATAGAGCACAATGAGAAACAACCATAGCATACTGTGAGAAACAACCATAGCATACTGTGAGAAACAACCATATCATACAATGAGAAACAACCATAGCATACAATGAGAAACAACCATAGCATACAATGAGAAACAACCATAGCATACAATGAGAAACAACCATATCATACAATGAGAAACAACCATAGCATACTGTGAGAAACAACCATAGCATACTGTGAGAAACAACCATAGCATACTGTGAGAAACAACCATATCATACAATGAGAAACAACCATAGCATACAATGAGAAACAACCATAGCACACAATGAGAAACAACCATAGCACACAATGAGAAACAACCATATCATACAATGAGAAACAACCATAGCATACTGTGAGAAACAACCATAGCATACTGTGAGAAACAACCATAGCATACTGTGAGAAACAACCATATCATACAATGAGAAACAACCATATCATACAATGAGAAACAACCATAGCATACAATGAGAAACAACCATAGCATACAATGAGAAACAACCATAGCATACTGTGAGAAACAACCATAGCATACTGTGAGAAACCAGCATAGCATACAATGAAACAAGCATAGCATACTGTGAGAAACAACCATAGCATACAATGAGAAACAACCATATCATACTGTGAGAAACAACCATAGCATACAATGAGAAACAACCATATCATACAATGAGAAACAACCATAGCATACAATGAGAAACAACCATAGAAAACAATGAGAAACAACCATAGCACACAATGAGTGACTACTTACCTCCCTTACACTCTTGATATACTAGTATATTGGCTCTAAATTCAATATTATTCAGAATTATAAAAAGTTAGGTGCCCCTACTGGGCAGGTGGAATGTACAATCATGCATATGTCAGACCCCCACCTCTGCGCATGCTCATACTGGTACTTCCGTCACTAAATATTGGCTGACATAGAAGTAACTATTCAAATAACCAAAGGACCAGGCCTCCGTGGGGTGGAGAGGCCAGGATCCTGTTAGGGAGTTAAGTACATGTATGTCATCTCACTCGCGAAAAAGAAATTTGATCAATTTTCTTATTTCACATTATGAGAACATACTTACCTCCCTAACTCTTGATAAAAGACCCGGATATTTTAAAGATATATTCTTAGCCTAGAAATTCAATCTCGGTAGAAGCTCAAGGCATTCACCTGTAAATATAAAACAGTCAGGCTCAGCAGACAAGGCATGAATATCACCTCTGCATCTGGCTGAGGCTGCCGCAGTTAAAAATACAGTTTTAAGTGTCAATAATTTTATAGAAAGAGCACTAAGTGGTTCAAAAGGTTTATCACTCAAAACTTGAAGAACCAGAGAAAGACTCCATGACAGTGTCAGTGGAGGATTTCTCGGTCTAAGATTGCCCATACCTTTGATAAGAGTATTAAGAACACATATTTCATCACTTCCCCTCTTAGCCAAGCAAGGGATAACAGACATTAATGCCGATTTATTTCCAGCAATAGAATTAGGTTTGAGACTATAGACATCATACAGGTGACAGAGAAAATCAGCTACTACCTGAATAGATGCATCCATTGGATTTACATCTCTTTGAGCACCATTCTGCAAATCTGTTGATTTTATAATTATATGCTCTGGAGGTTGACCCCCTTCTGGCTCTGGCCATAAAATTGGCTGCTTGATCAGAAAAGCCCTCCTTAACCACAGATTTTTTGACATCCATGCAGTCAATTGAAACATTGACGGATTGTTGTGAAGGGTCTTTACCTGGAAGATAATATTGTCCATCAGAGGCAGAGGAACTGGATTGCAGACCAGAAGGTCAAGCAGATCCGTAAACCAAGATCGGTCTGGCCAATTCGGGGCGATCAGAAGTACTTGGCATTCCTCCTGCCCGATTTTCTGAAGAATCCTTGGAATCAGGATTGTTGGAGGGTATGCGTATGCATACATTCCCTTCCAACTGATAGCTAGTGCATCTATTGCGATAGCGCTTGGATCTGGAATCAGAGAAGCGTAGATCGTCATCTTCGCATTCTTCTTCATTGCGAATAAATCTATGTTGGGTTTTCCCCAATGATTAAACAGATGATCCGCCACACATTGATTTAGTTGCCATTCCGTAGGCAGAATGCTCATCCTTCAGATTAATGAGTCTGCTAACAGATTCAGCCTTCCCGGAATATGAACTGCTTTCAAGGTGATCATATGATCCATGCACCACCAAAGCAGCTTCCATGTCATCATACAGAGACTGGGTGACTTCGTTCGACCCTGGCGGTTTATGTAACTCACTACTGTCGAGTTGTCTAAACTTATCATCACAAATTTCCCTCCACTTCCTTCAAGAAGTGTTCCAGGCCTAGAATTACAGCCCGTAATTCTAGCATGTTGATATGTTCCTTTGACTGATCCAGATTCCAAAGCACTGATATTGTGGCTTCTTCCAGGCCAGCTTCCCATCCCTCCATCGATGCATCCGTAAACATCGTTACTTGAGGGTGGGGAGGAGTCAGCATGACCCCCACCAGGAGATTCCCGCTCTCTATCCACCAATTAAGGTGATGAATGAGAGGGTCCAACACTTGAATGCGTGAGTCGAATGGTCCTGAACTCTGCGTCCACTGAGTCATGATCACGACAAACAACTGAATCGGCCGCCTGCGCAAGGCCGCCTGAGGAATGACTGGTTCCATTGAAACCATCAGACCTAGCATTCTCAGATAGACTCGTGCTAGAATATAATGACGGCTGCAAATCAATTGAATGCATGAGAGGAGATTCGCCACTCTCTCCTGGGATGGATAAACATATCCTATCTCCAGATCGAAGAACATACCCAGGTAAACAAACTTCTGGGATGGAGACACCACTGATTTCTGAAAGTTGATTATCCAGCCTAAATCTCTGAGAGTTTTCAAAACTATCTCCAGATTTGCTGTAAAACTTTTTGGGTTGTGTGCTTTTAGCAACCAGTCGTCTATGTAAGTGTGGACTGCTATATTTCTCCTGCGGAGGTATGCTGTGATAGCAAGTACCACTTGAGTGAAGACCCTTGGAGCCGTCGAGATGCTGAATGGATGAACCTTGAATTCCCATTGGCGTCCCTGAAAAGCAAATCTCAGGAACCGACGAAAACTCCTTGCAATTGCAATGTGGAAGTAAGCATCTTTGAGATCTATTGATGCTGTCCACATCACCATCTCTAACCCCAACGACACCAATTTTATTGTTTACATTTTGAAACTTAGTGTATCTATAGTTGTTTAGTGGTTTGAGGTTGAGAATTGCCCTCCCACTGGTGCACCTAGGGTTAATGGGGTGCCCATGAAGTTTTGAAGTGGGTGTGTCTCTGGTATGTGTGACAACACCAGAGTGGTACCTGTGGTAACCGGAAATCCCGGTGTGTGGGCTGCTGTCTGGCTGGCACCGCTTGAGGCGCTTGCTGACGTACAGCAGCAGGCTGCTGCTGGCATGGCTGACCTGGTCTCTGAACCCGGCTGGCCTGCTGGCCTCTGACACCGTCACGAGTGTACTGCTGTTGAGCAGCCGAGGGATGAACATGCACATGTTCTCTGCGCAACACCTCAAACTGTGCATGCAGCGCCCTCTGGTTGTTCACCAAATTAACTGTCTCTTGGAGGTGCCGACAACCCTCACCTCCAAAAAGACCAGGGCCCGCCATCAGCGCTTGCAACAAGCGCGACTTGAGCACCTGGGATGGGCACAAATTGTCTACGGCAAAAGTGCACCTCGTCCTCAGCGATTTGGTGACTGACCTATTCAGACAGTCCAACGCCAGGTTAATCCGCACCCGAGCACAGTGCTCCTGTGTCAGCACGGCCGCATATCCTCTCCCAGTAACTCGACATTGCCTAGCAACCATCGCGGGGGGGGGGGGGCCTTCGCGACGCGACCTTTCGGTCTGATCGACTCTTTTGCCGATGTGAACATATCTAAGATATGTTCAGCATACGGCACAGCCAGTCGTGTTGGCCAACGGCCTTGCCTGTAACCATGCCCGAGGGTTGCTGGCAGCCGTTTCATCCACGGAGAGCTCTGGTCTGACTGTGAGGAGCCACGCGCACGCGTCAGACCAGTCTTCGTCTGTAGTTACCTGCGAATTGCCGATGAGCAGCGGGCCCTCATCATCTTCAATGGCATTCGCAGGTAGGGCCGTGAAGGAGGCTATAGACGAATCCGGCTGCCCAGGGAATGCATACGGACCCGCGGGGGCTGGCATAACATTCTCCACGGGCTGGCTGAGCACTAAGATCGCGCTAGCGTGGCCCAGATCGTCCGTATGAGATTCCACGTCTAAGCGTGGTATCTTATACGGGCGGCCGTCCGCTCCAAATCGGCCCACAGGCTGAATCATGAAACTTGCTCCCAAAGGAACAGAACAATTGGTGCGAGCGGCCGCGCTCCCCATGAGAGGAGTGTAGACGCTTGCATCCATGTCTTCATGATCATCCTGTGGGCCGAGCAGATAGTCGTCATCATCTTCCTCGTCAGGAAAGTTAGACTCTGCGTTACCAAGAAACACTAACCCAGACTGACCAGGAGGATGCCCGAAGGCAGATGATGAGGGTACTCCGTGAGTGATTGTGGTCCGGCCCCGATGGTCGGGTCCCTCCTGATGCTGCTCGTGCCGCCGGATCACCAGGCGATGTGAACATCAAGCCTGGGTCCAAAACAGCCACCCCTGTTTTGTCCGAACTAGTAGGGCATGATCCAGTGATGGGGGCTACGTGCACTGAGGTCGATGTGCAGGAAGCTCAAACACCTGTGCCCGGCAACATGCCACGAAGCATGTCAGGCATCAGGTCTTTCAAAGTCCTGCGCATCTCACTCACCAATTCAACCTTGACGGCCTCGAGCTCACCCTTCTCAGAGGCCTTCTTCTTACCCTCCTTCTTCGCCTTCTTGCCATCCTCGACCATCAGTCTTGCCCGCAAAGCAAAGAATTCAGAGGTTAGATCCCCCTTCCACTCTTTACAAATGGCACATTTGTTGGACAGCCTACAAACTGTACAAGATGGGCAAGGGTGGAGGAAGAATCTAGCCTTCAGGTACTTGAGACAGGTTGGACATGATGACTTCTGAAAGGTAGGCATACGAAGACAATGAGTATTATAGTCCGTGAACATTGCTATGCCTTTTTTGTTAATCACAGAACAAACTCAAGAGAGAAGACACCCACTTTTATTACTGACAACCCTGAAGGGACAGATGCCTTCTCTTGTTAAACAATTACAAAAACAACCATGGAAACCTTATTAAGAATGTTAGAAGGACGAGAGAGAAAGATTATGACTATCTAGCTATCTCTCCACATTCATAATAAAGGATGATAATAACATCAAATAGATTTCTCTAAACTAAGATTATGACATCAAGGGAGAAAAAAACTGGTTGATTATGACATCAAAACCTCAATGCAACAGCTCCTTCAAGGAAAGGGGACATCAGAAAATGAATGCAAGAAATACTTAGTGACTACATACACATGTACATTCATTACTCAAGAATAATATAATATTAAATTATATATCCGAGAGCCCATGCACATACAAGAGAGAATACAGTGCAAGAAAGATGGCAGCAGAATTTGTAAATATTTTCAAATAATTAGGTGCCATAACTAATAAACTCCCTTATCCTGAGCACAGGCAACCAATCCTCTTGTGCAGAAGAACATGTCCATCCATCCGCCGAGTCTCTTCTTTCTGTAGAGTCTGATGAAGGGGATGGGACAAAAGGAAGGAGATATTTATTCATCCTATATCACCGACCCTTAGACATATAATGATAAGTCAGAAACAGAGACGTAAACAACCTCCGAGAACCTGGGCACTGGGTGAATTTAACAAGGATTCCCAGCGCCTGAAATCACGTTAACACCAAATCGGCCGCGAACAAAAACCGGTAACATATAAAAGTTACAAGTCTTAATTAATATATGGAACATTATCACCTTAACGGAAGATGAAGATGACTCCTCTGGTGATTTTGACTCAGCCATAGATGAAGATGGATGATAAAATTGATTGAAAATCTCAAAAAGAGCTTAGAAAGGTTTTCACAATGTTGCTTGAACAGCCAATATATTAGAAAACGGAAGTACCAGTATGCGCATGCGCATTAGGTGGGGTCTGTCATGTGCATGACTATGTACATCCACCAACCCATTAGGGGCACCTAACTTTTTATAATTCTGAATATTATTGAACTCAGAGCCGAGATACTAGTATATCAAGCGTGTTAGGGAGGTAAGTATGTTCTCATGATGTGACAGTATGCATTTCGTGGTCTCGAAACATTTTCCCCCTTTTGTCTCTACGAGTTATCTGCTAACGCGATCCCAACAAAAACCGTAACAAAAACATTGCGTGCGAAAAATATTTTCAGCACATGTGTATTTTGTGCGTGTTTTAGGTATGTCACGAGTTTTGAATGTTCCAGACATTTTGTTCTATGCAGTCAAAATGTGGTCGCACCAAACAGAAACTGTTTTCTGACGAGCTCAAATTTTTAGCTCGGTATTGGTGCGTGTAAATTGCGCAAAATCAACAGTTATCTCTAGCCTGTACCACACAATGATAAACAACCATAGCATATGATGATAAACAACCATAGCACAAAATGAGAAACAGCCATAGCACACAATGATAAAAAACCATAGCATACAATGATAAACAACCATAGCATACAATGCACAATGAGAAACACCAATAGCATGCAATAAGAAACACCCATAGCATACTGTGAGAAACAACCATACCATACAATGATAAACAACCCTAGCACACAATGAGAAACAAGAGGCCCAAGGGGCCTGTATCGCTCACCTGGACCATAGGCATTTCAACCAGAATGCTCTTTATCAACAAGATGGCCACCAAACCGTTTATCTGACAGTTTCGAAAATTGCAAATTTTAGATCAGAATACCCAAAAACACATATAAAACTAATTTCGGCCTCAAAATCCATCAAATAAAAAATTCCAATATGGATGCCAAACATGTTTTATTTTGATTGGCCTATGGTGTCCCAGGTTTTCTGATGGATCAACTTCCCTTGAGCAAACTTCAATGGCCCTTGGTCCCTAATCATATCTGCCAAATTTCGGCCTGATCCCTTCAGCAGTTTTGGAGAAGTTGTTTTCACTATAACTAGGTCAACCAAGATGGCCGCCAGACCATTTGACCAATCAAGGTCCCTTGAAAAAAATTGATTCAGCTCTTGCCCGAAATCATATTTCATGAGGTTTGCATCAATCCCCCAAGCAGTTTCGGAAAAGATTTTTAAAGACGTTTCAAAAAATCAGTCAAGATCGAAGATGGCTGCTGGCCCAATTGTCCGATCGGCTTCGTTTGAACAAAACTTGAATCTCTACACCCTAAGGATGCTTCCTGCCAAATATAATTGAAATCGGCCAGGCAGTTCTCGAGAAGAAAACATTTTAAATTTTCCATTGCCTTAGTATGGGAACATTTGGCAGGAAAATGATCCAAGATGGCCACCAAACCGTTTATCCGACAGTTTCAAAAATTTCAAATCTGAGCTCAGAATACCCCAAAATACATACAAAACCAATTTCAGCCTCAAAATCCATCAAATAAAAAAATCCAATATGGCCGCCAAACATGCTATATTTTGATTGGCCCATGGCGACCATGTTTTTTGACGGATCAACTTCTCTTCAACAAACTTTAATGGCCCTTAGGCCCTAATTATATCTGCCAAATTTCGACCCGATTCCTTCAGCGGTTCTGGAGAAGTTATTTTCGCTACAACTAGGTCAACCAAGATGGCCACCAAATCATTTGACCAATCAAGTTCCCTTGAACAAACTTGGTTTAACACTTGTCCTAAATCATTTTGCTATATTTTGATTGGCCCATGGTGGTCATGTTTTTTGACGGATCAACTTCTCTTGAACAAACTTTAATGGCCCTTAGGCCCTAATTATATCTGCCAAATTTCGGCCCGATTCCTTCAGTGGTTCTGGAGAAGTAATTTTCGCTACAACTAGGTCAACCAAGATGGCCGCCGAACCATTTGACCAATCAAGTTCCCTTGAACAAACTTGGCTTAACACTGGTCCTAAATCATATTTCATGAGGTTTGCATCAATCCCCCAAGTGGTTTCGGAGAATAATAATTTTAAAGACGTTTCTAAAAATCGGCCAAAATCCAAGATGGCCACTGGCCCAATTGGACGATCGGCTTCGTTTGAACAAACTTGAACCTCTATGCCAGAAGGATGCTTCCTGCGAAATATAATTGAAATCGGCCCAGTAGTTCTTGAGAAGAAAACATTTTAGATTTCCCATTGCTTTAGTATGGGAGCTTTTGGTGGGAAAATGATCCAAGATGGCCGCCAAAACGTAATAATCAATGTCTATAAAATCATAAGTTCCATTTCACATTAGATTCCAGTCTAATGCATCATAGAAACCAACTTACAGTAAGTATCTTTCAATGTATTCTCCACTTCATCTAAGTACTTCTGCTCCTTTCGACTGACAAATGATAGAGCAGTGCCATGACTGTCTCCCCTCGCTGTTCTGAAAGACATAATTTGAATGTATAAATGGCAGAGTTTAAGGTGAATGTAAAACAAGAGAGTGTCACACATGGCGATAAGCTGCACATGTGAGACAGGTCACACAAGGCAGATAACCTACATAAGAGATAACTTGCATAAGGGAGATAACCTGCACAAGGGACATAAGCTACACAACGGTGCTAAGCTGCATATGGGAGATAACCTGCATAAGACAGATACTCTACATAAGGGAGATAAGCTATAAAAGGGAGATAAGTCACTCAAGGATGATAAGCGGAACAACCTAGATAAGGAAGGCAACTGGCCAGCTGAAAATTTAACAGTGAATATGACCTGTAAAATACAATGTTACAATGTTCTAAGAATGAATCAATAGCACACTAGAGGTGTTGATCTGCTTTCACAACAACAATGACTCGTAATAATACATGGAAAGAAACAAGATCAGTGTTTATTCTACAAGTTCTGAAGAATGTTTCTTGAATACAAAATTGGGTGAAATCATTTAAAAGTTGACTAAGAACTATGGATGACAGTGCCTTGACAAAAGCTTATTCTGTTTTCGAGGTGAGCTAATCAGAATGTGATATACATGTAACTACACTAATAAGTACTTACATTTAGCATAACGTGTATACGGTACTAACTATGACAGATGAGCAAGAGATTCAGACATTTTTAAAAACATTTTCAAAAAATCCAAGATGGACACAAAATAAATTAACCAATCAAAATTTTCATTTGATATGTTAAAGCCTACCACCATAGGATCATTCCACGTTTTGTTGAAATCGGACAATTAATTAAGTAGACTTTTAAATGGTTCCAGAAAACTTTCCAAAAATTCAAGATGGCTGCCAAAAAAGCCATCATCCAAAATTCTGAATAGAGGTACTAGAGCCTACCTATACCACAATAGAATCCTAGAATCCTTCCAACCAAATTAGGATAAAATCCACCAAGTGGTGACAATTTCTTGTAAATTTCTCATAAAATCTATGATTTTCACCCTAAAACTTGACCAGGCAAAATTCTGAATAGATGTTCTGGAGCCTACCATGATAGGGTCATTCCAGTTAAACTTGATTGAAATCCGTCGAGTAGCTATAGGAGAAGCGTTTTGACAATTTCCAATAAATTACTTATAAAATCTAAGATTTTTATCCAAAAAATCGACCAACAAAAATACTGAAGACATTCTGGAGCCCATGCCAATAGGGTCCATCCAGCCAAATTTTGTTGAAATCCATCAAGCAGTTAATAAGGAGTAGCGTTTTGACAATATCTGGTAAATCTTTCATAAATTTAAGATTTTCACCAAACGAATTGGACAATAAAAATTCTGAATAGAGGCTCTGGAGCCTATCATGATAGGGTTCCTATAGTCTTATTTGGTCGAAATCCGCCAAGCGGTTAATGAGATGCATCGTTTTGACAATTTACATTACATTTTGCATAAAATCTCAGATTTTCACCACAAAAAATTGACCAAGCAAAATTCTGTACATAATTTCTGAAGCCTACCCCATAGGGTACTTCCAACCAAATTAAGTTGAAATCTGCCAAGCGTTAATGAAGAGTAGCTTAGGAACAAATTCCAGTAAATTTCTCATAAAATATAAGCTTGTCACACAAAAAATTGACCAATCAAAATTCTCTATCAGTTCTGAAGCATAGCCCCATACGGTCTGTCCAGCCAGATTTTGCTGAAATCTGCCCAGTGGTTAATGAAGAGCAGTGCTTTAAAGCAAAAGTTGATGGATGGATGGATGATTGGACGGATGACGGACGGTCGCCAGGGCATATGTTCAATTTGGTCATTCTGGCCACGTGAGCAAACAAATGTTGATTGCTATTTGAATACATATAATTTATTACATGACGTTATTCAAACAAAAGAATTCAGCGGAATTGAATGTCACACCTCTCTCCTCTTGGTCACATTGACCTTGACCTTCTGACCTCATGATGCCTCTTAGCCTCATTCTCTAACCATGTATCCAAGTTTAGTTCCAATAGGATTAACCAAATTTAAATATAAATGATTTGCTTAGCTCAAAGCCTAACATTGCAAAAGCAGAGGTCAAACAGCAAGGTGAAAATGCCATTGACCTTTGACTGAGTGGCCTCACCAGTCATGTCGGCTCATTATGTTATATGCAACAATGTGTCCAGGTTTGATTCCAGTAGGATTAAGCAATCCTAAAATATACATGTAGGCAAAGATGATTTGCTAAAGGCACAATTGTACATGTAATACTGACATCACTGTCATTATCGGAAAAGTGATACCTTTGTCTCGCCTCCCCCTTCACAGATGATATAATAAATTACTGTCAATAGCGAGTCGGACAAGCCTACAACAGAAACTCTATGGAGCATTAAGTGGTCACGAAACGAAGGTGGTTGCTTAAAAAACATATTTCCATGGTAAATAGCTTTACAGGGTTCTTCCCAGGATGAAATTAGTGCCGGACATTTTTACTGATATTTTAGACTACTTTTAATTGATTTCAAAACTTAATTTCATAAAATGGGTTAAAAAGTCGTGGGTGGAAAAGAAAGCTTAGTCTTTAGTACCGGTCAGATTTATCGAGTGGTGGGCAATCCTGACCAGTGTGGGCAGAAACCTGGCTTTAGGAGCCAAATAGTGGTGGTCACCATGGCATATGATATGCGGTCAAAACTACCTGTTCTAATTAACCACAATAATTTGGCCCCAAAACCATATGTCCACAGGTTTGATAGTAAGAGTTATTTGTGCTCACCTTCCCACACGATGTATATACGCATCAACCGTGGGTGGAAAGTCAAAATTAATGATGTTGCTGACATTTTGGAAATCTATACCTCGTGACACGCCATACTCTTTGTCTTTTTTGCGCCTGTGATGGAAGAAAACCGTCATGGTACTGAATCATGCAGATAAATAAATGGAATGCTTGATTATAACAATAAGAGCCACTGAATACAGGTATGATAATACAATTAATGAATTAACCCTGTAACACTCATATAAGCCAAAAACGCCTTCTGCAGTGGTCTTCAGAAATCTCCATTTGCAGACCAAGAAGACCAAATTTGAAAATTTATCACTGGAACAACTGGCTCGATAAAAAAATGACAAAATTATCATTTTCGTGAAAAAATCTGAGCGTTAAACATTACATTACATCTGGTCAAGATAATCAAAATGTTTGCTTATTGAATGTTCATTTGTAGACCAAGAAAAGATTATTTTTTAACGTTATTTTCAAAAATATTATTCTCTTGGCCTGCAAAATAGAGATTCCTCAAGACAGAGGCAAGTTTCGGCTGGATTCAACAGGAAAGAGTCGACATCATTAGAAGAATTTATAATAAATAAATAGCTAAGACCATTAAATAAACATAGCAAGAATGACAATCAGGATTCAGGGACGCCTTACGTGAATCATCATAACCACAACATGTTGACCCAAACATCAATGGATCTTTCCGTTTTTCGCTATGCCCCGGTCATCTCTAGCTAAGCTCCACCCACACCTCGCTCGTGTTGGGATCGATCGATCTCTGAACACCCTGACTATCAATTTCCAAAAAACTACACAGGTAAGCTGTTGAATATTTTGAAACTAATTTGACTGGGTGCTGTTAAATTAGTTTCAAAATATTCAACATGTTTAGTAAATAGCAAAGAATAACAAAGACATACAATTTATACGTGTCGGACTCTTTGAGATTTGATGGCGGTCTATATGGAACCCTTTGTGACATAATGATTGTGATGTCATCATACACGCACTGAGCTGATTAGGACGTCATACGAGGTCAGATGATGGATGGATACTCTGGGAAGGTGAATAGTTATTTGAGTGTCCATTGCCATCCTCCCACTTAGCTTTGGTAAGTATTCTTCCAGTAGAGTTATTCATCAGAAACCTGACACTAGTTACTGAATGGAGTCGTTTTAGCTATGCTGCGTCCATCTCTAGCTAAGATCCACCCACACTTTGCACATGTTGGGATCGGCCAATCCCTGCACTACATGAATCGCAATTTCCAGAAAACTATACAGATAAATCGTTGAATATTTTGAAACTAATTTGCCTGCGTACTGTTGCTGCCTACAGCAGCCCAGTCAAATTAGTTTCAAAATATTCAAAAGAATGTTTATTAAATAGCAGACATACAATTTGTACAACTTGACAGAGTACTAAGCGTTTATGACGGACTATATCATGCCATTCATGACATAATTGGTTATGACATTCAGCCTATATGTGACATAGTTGATCATCATGTCATTATCCTCCGTTGGGTCACCATGACATCTGACCTTTTGCCTGCAAAATCAATACGAGGCCAGACGGAAAAATAAATATCATTCTTGCTCAACCTCCCGCACAAAGTCGGCAAAGACAGTTCCAGTAAATATGGGAGCCTGGATAATCACGCAAACAGGCGCACAGAAATCGTGATGATATACTCTCATAATTCATATAAACCGTCTTATAGTTATACCTGTGTATAGTGGCATAACCATGGGAATAGCATTTTATGACTGCACAAGTTCTAACTGGTAGGATTGAAACCAAAACTTTTCTTGGGAAGTTTGGCCTGCAATTTGAAGCTGCCAGGCATCAATCACAGAATAAAGTAAGTAATATAGTAATCAATTATTATATTATGTACATGTATCATAATATCCAACAAATCACTGTAATAGTAAAATGGCAAATGAATAAGATATGTACATAGACACACACAATTTATATTCTTTTAACTATTTTGAAGAAATTTGAGTTGATGCTACCGCAGGTATGGACATTGTTCAGTTAATCTGCTGTAGCAACAACTCAAATTTCTCATATATATAAATTAACAGAAATATTTAATAAATTTCTGATTGGCTTATCTTACGTCATTTTCTTTCCTCTAATTTGTTTCTGTGGCTTATCTTCTGGGTCAAACAGCATGCGCTCATCCGAGGCTATAATGGTGTCATACAGGCCATCATTAAACTGATTCACAATATGACATCTGAAACAAAAACAGCATGCGTTCATCCGAGGCTATAATGGTGTCATACAGGCCATCATTAAACTGATTCACAATATGACATCTGAAACAAAACAGTGTGCAAAGACTTTTTTGCATGGAAACGCGTAAGAAAACAGTATAATAAAACATAATTGACATATCTGCTGGTATGTGTGCTATTGATGCGAACATTAGTGAATACAATCTGTTGGGAGAACTGAGAAAATTGAAGCTGGTCACTAGCAAATGTACCACTCATATTCCAGTGTGCTGATGCAAACCTGTATTATTTGTGATACTAATTTTTTAGTGAAATTCTCTGAACTAGCTAAATTCTTTGATTGACAGATACTCTTTGGACACAGAGTCAATGGCATGGTCAGATTGATTCTTAGTTACACCATATGGAAATGGAAAGTGGGTACTCTCTCTCTCCTCCCCCCCCACCCCCCATCTGTCTGTCTATAGATCTGTCTCGCAGAACACTCAGATTTTAACCCTTTAACCTTTGTAGACCAGAAACAACATTCTTTATGATGTAAGTGTTAAACATTTAGAAATATTTTGAAACTATTTTGACTGGGCGCCTTTGGTGTTTTTGGCATCATGTTCCAGTCAAATTAGTTTAAATATATTCACCAGCTTTCCTGTATAATTGTCTTGAGATTGAGTTCCAAGTGATAACGGGCTAACCTGACCCATTAAGACTCACATTAGCCAAAAACGGCTTCTGCAGTGGTTTTGGGAAATGTCCATTTACAAATGCAGTGAAGATTATTTTTGAAAATTTACCACTGGAATGACTGGCTCGGTAACCGAGTCAGTCATTCCAGTGGTAAATTTTCAAAAATAGTCCTCTGGTCTGCAAATGGAAATTTTCTTGAAGAAATTCGAGAGTTGAAGAGTTGAGAAACCATGTTCGTGTAAACTAAGATTTCGCATCATTTGAAAAAGTGGAAAGGGTGAAGGTTGGGGCACTATCGGATTCTTTGCTTTTTCACATTCACCTCAACAACATTGTATTCAGTTCTATATTTGACAGAAGGGCTATAGTTGTGACACAGGTGACTTTGTCAGAACTGTAAAGATTTGACTGATTGGCAACACCCATTCACTATGAAATAATTGTTTTCATCACATACATGTAACTAAGCATGTTTTTCATTTCATAACATTCATTAAACAATTACATATCACTTTATATCTCACCAGTGATATACAGTTAGCGCAAGTCGCTAGTGACGCAAGTCACAACCAGTATATTAATGCACCCATTGTCGCTTATAATGTTATTTTACCATAGCTAAAATGTTGTACTTTGTGTAGTTAAATTTTGATAAGATTAGAAATTTTTGAACAATTAAAAATATTTCAAGAGCTGAATAATAATAAGTGTTTATCAGTATATTTTGATGCGTACTGGTCAAAACTCATGATACTTTAGTGATAGACAGAAACAATGCAAAATAGGAAGAAAATTACTAGATTTGTCATGAAAATATGAAGTAATAGCTTATCTGATAAGTAGAATCTCACACTCATTGCCATTTTGTATCAAAATTATCATACTCATTCAGTAAGATCGCGTTTGTAACTCACTAAAACTCATTCCAAATGAGGTCTTCCTAAACTTGTGTGATAACTTTGATATGAAATGTTAACTCTTGTGAGATCCTCTCTATGTTGTGAGTTTCAGAACAAATGCATCATAAGTTGTATTACAACGTACCTGCTATTGACTGGCATCTCTGAATTGAGAACACATGACCGAATAACAAACTGCTGTAAAAACAGCTTTAATCTGAAGAAAAGAATTTGTACCATTATATACATGTAGAGCATGACAGGAAGCAAGTCTGATGTTAGCCTGTTATCTGCATAGGTTTATCTGTTATCTGCATAGATCTATCTGATATCTGCATAGGTCTACACATCTGCATAGGTCTATCGGACATCTGCAAAGGTCTACACATCTGCATAGGTCTATCTGATATCGGCATAGATCTATCTGATATCTGCATACAGTACGCCGCAAAAATAACTTTACTAGAAAACGCGGAAAAAAGAGGACCATAGCGCCAAAAAAACGGGACAGTTTCCGCGCTGAGTCAGTTATAAGATTTTAATGCGTTAGGAAAAGAAGATTTAGTGCACCAAGAATTTCATTCTGCTCGTGGATGCGTCGGAAAAAGACACTGACACCCGTCTTGAAGAAGATTTAAGCGAGTTCAAACTATTTAGGCGCGTTTAAATGTTTGGTGGTTAGCATAAATTTTCTAGACGAGTTTATAATTCGGGCTGTTACTGTCACCACGTTCGCGTATTAATTGTTGTTTAATGGTTTTGTACTATTAAACTTAGTTAGCAGATGCACAGATGACATACTCCTAGGCATACTTGGACAGGAGTATAAGGCCAAATAATCTAAAGGTCTTGGAACAAGATTTCAGAGTTAGCTCCCTTGGCACTGTGTGTAATAGCCAACTCATTCATGCAAAAGCAGCAAAATAATAACTAACATTCCAATCCAGTGACAGCTAGTAGCAGTCAACCACCGTATATGGGAACATGTATGCAGACCATCACCCGATAGAAACCACATGATCAGGTCAGCCAATCAACAATGTTATAGACTTAATTTACAATTAGGGTCAATTCTTGCTAAGCATTCTTGGTGGCTACAGGTTAGCAGTTAGGCAATTAGTTAGGCAGTTAAGCAATAGTGGAATACAACGGTCAGATCTGGATATTTATTAAATTCCGGACATTAAGCTTAGTCACTGCCTCCCCGCCTCCACCTATATTCATGTAACATATAATATGAAGAGCATTCTTAAAACTCATAACTTGTATGATTTATTTATTAAGCAAACTAATACGAGGATCTAGCTAACATCTATGCTGTGCTTTAGGCATGTCAGGCGGCTAATACAGCAGGCTGTGACACGCTATCAACAGGTTCAAAGGCTGGAACTCCTGTGGCCGGTTAACTTGTACCTATGTCATCCGGGGGGGGGGGAAGGATTTGAACAAGTGACTAAGTTAATGACTGGCAATATCTCCAGCAGTTTACAGTATGACTTATATGAACTTAGGAGGATTATAGGCACTATTGCACATAGCATAAAATGAATAACATTACATAAGACAGTAGCAATATGCAGATTTATTGTATAGATCATTTACGTGAATATATTTTTTAGTCAGACTGTCGTGACTTTCAGAGTCTCTAATTTGGTACCGCGTTGCTGTTGTATTGAAGCTTTTGACTCTAAATTTGCTTACATATCGGGACCCACGGGGGAACGGTCCCAGAAATTTGGTTAAGATCGCCATGTCTAAACATCTCTTTTGAAAACAATACTGCTGATGCTGTTGCATTTTGGCTTTTGACACCAGAAATTTTGATTCGTCTTTGGGGACTCCAGGGGCAGGTTTTCACACTTGTTGGGAGATCTCACCAATAGAACCAGTCATTAACAAATGTCTTAAGAACAAGAAGCACTATATTCTCATGTTAAACCTTCTGTCTAGCGACACAGGTTATAGTTTGGATAACCGATGATTACCATTTGTTAACTGCTGGATACCCGTGCTAATCATGGGTCGAATGCAGTGAACACACAGTGATCGTTTTGTACCATACTTAGGATGCTGATAATACTGGTATTCATGTTTCATCAGGAGTATGGCCTCATTAACGGTCAACTGGTAATCACTGGTTACCACACTGCAATTGCAGAGCATACATGGTAATCCCATGTTACCATATGGTCAATTAATGCACAATCAGAGTAATCGCTCGCTTGCGTGTTACCACTCTTCCTAGTTAATGAACGCACATGGTAATCGCGTGTTACCACATAACCAATATAATGAGCACAGTATTCGCTTAATACAGTACTGCAGGTGTGATGGATACAGGGTAATCGCTTGTTTCCGTATTGCCAATATAATGACCACTTAGAGTAATATTGTTACTGTAGTGCCTATTTAGCAAATACACATGGTAATCGCTTGTTACCATACAGCCGGTTTAACGAACACACATGGTAATCACTTGTTACCATACAGCCGGTGTAACAAACGCACATGGTAATCGCTTGTTACCATACAGCCGGTTTAACGAACACACATGGTAATCACTTGTTACCATACAGCCGGTGTAACAAACGCACATGGTAATCACTTGTTACCATACAGCCGGTTTAACGAACACACATGGTAATCACTTGTTACCATACAGCCGGTGTAACAAACGCACATGGTAATCACTTGTTACCATACAGCCGGTGTAACAAACGCACATGGTAATCACTTGTTACCATACAGCCGGTGTAACAAACGCACATGGTAATCACTTGTTACCATACAGCCGGTTTAACGAACACACATGGTAATCGCTTGTTACCATACAGCCGGTGTAACAAACGCACATGGTAATCGCTTGTTACCATACAGCCGGTTTAACGAACACACATGGTAATCACTTGTTACCATACAGCCGGTGTAACGAACGCACATGGTAATCGCTTGTTACCATACAGCCGGTTTAACGAACACACATGGTAATCACTTGTTACCATACAGTCACTGTAACGAACACACATGGTAATCACTTGTTACCGTACAGCCGGTGTAACAAACGCACATGGTAATCGCTTGTTACCATACAGCCGGTGTAACAAATGCACATGGTAATCGCTTGTTACCATACAGCCGGTGTAACAAATGCACATGGTTATCGCTTGTTACCATACAGCCGGTTTAACAAACACACATGGTAATCGCTTGTTACCATACAGTCACTGTAACGAACACACATGGTAATCGCTTGTTACCATACAGCCGGTGTAACAAATGCACATGGTAATCGCTTGTTACCATACAGCCGCTGTAATGAACACACATGGTAATCGCTTGTTACCATACAGCCGGTGTAACAAACACACATGGTAATCGCTTGTTACCATACAGCTGGTGTTACAAACGCACATGGTAATCGCGTGTTACTATACAGCCGGTGTAACAAACACACATGGTAATCGCTTGTTACCATACAGCCGGTGTAACAAACACACATGGTAATCGATTGTTACCATACAGCCAATGAAACAAACACACATGGTAATCGCTCGTTACCATACAGCCAATGAAACAAACACACATGGTAATCGCTTGTTACCATACAGCTGACGAAACAAACACACATGGTAATCACTTGTTACTATACAGCCGGTGTAACAAACGCACATGGTAATCGCTTGTTACCATACAGCTGACGAAACAAACACACGTGGTAATCGCTTGTTACCATCCAGCTGACGTAACACACATGGTAATCACTTGTTACTATACAACTGATGTGACAAACACACATGGCAATCACATGTTACCATACAGCCGATGTAATCAACACACATCGTAATCGCTTGTTACCATACGACTGATGTGACAAACACACATGGTAATCACATGTTACCATACAGCCGATGTAATGAACGCACGTGGTAATCGCTTGTTACCATACAGTTGATGTAACAAACATACATGGTAATCGCTTGTTACCATACAGCCGATGGCACAAACACACATGGTAATCGCTTGTTACCATACAGGTGATGTAACGAAACACATGGTAATCGCTTGTTACCATACAGGTGATGTAACAAACACACATGGTAATCGCTTGTTACCATACACCTGATGTAACAAGCACACATGGTAATTGCTTGTTACCATGTCCTCCAAAAAGTGTCACTCACTAAACATTCTTATTAATATCAGTATTATATTGTATGGTTGCAACTGCTGGTATGCAAATTCTTATGCTCGGACATGTCAGACTCAATCACCGTCATGACTAAGGCGAGCTGCTGCAATACCGTAAATCCTCAGCATTAAACAAGCCAGGCAACAGGATTTGCGAATATTCAACGGTCAGCCAGCATCATGACAGTGAGTGAGTTTCGGTTGCTAAGGTAACCAGAGAGGGCCGTGTCCTCCAAAAAGTGTCACTCACTAAACATTCTTATTAATATCAGTATTATACTGTATGGTTGCAACTGCTGGTATGCAAATTCTTATGCTCGGACATGTCAGACTCATTCACTGTCATGACCAAGGCGAGCTGCTGCAATACCGTAAATCCTCAGCATTAAACAAGCCAGGCAACAGGATTTACGAATATTCAAATGTCAGCCAGCATCATGACATAAAAGCAGCTACAGATTCTTATGTCTTTCGCCAAATAAAATTTGGAAATGTTTGCATGTGTTTGTGTTATCTGTGCATATATTAATTATGTTAACTTGACACAGCCTATTTATGTCTACTCCGCAGGCAAAAAGTAATCCAAAACCTATTACTAAATATTAAATTATCTCTAAATTCCAATCATATACAATTCCATACATTCACTTCTAATACATGTAGCACCTTTCCCGGAATAAAACGGCATACGAGTGCGCTATTAACTGACATATTTATTTGTTGTTTACTGATTTTCCAAGGAATTTCTTTTGTCTGAATATATGGTATTAACATTTTAAACCGTATTTTCGTAATTCTTTGGCAATCTCGCTATTCGGCACATCCTGGTGCTTTGCAAACACGCAAATGCAAACATGTGTATTGTATATAATAATAATATTAATAACAGGTCTCGCGCGCGGGCACCCAAACTGGTTGCCTAGAACATGCCTAGCAATCTTAAACACACTGCACGTGGCTGAGACTGCGCATATTTAACGCTTATCTTTGAGTATTCATTCATATTTAATGTGTACCAACTCAATTATTTGTATTACACAATGGAATATCTGCTATAGTTGTTTGAAAACATTATGGATGTCAAGTTGTTGCTACCTTAGGCAGCAACATGTTTCAGTAAAAAAATTGTCAAAATTATCAGCTACATGTGATTTAATATTAGTTTAATTTATATAGATGTAGACCTAATCTTGTCTCAGGATAAAATGGGTTAAGTCTGGCATAACAGCTGGATTCACAGTGAGACTGCTAATAAAAACAACTCGGGCGGCTTCCAGCTGGCAAAATTAGTCTGCGCCCCTCGCATCATAAATAAACTCAACTCTTGACATTCTGAAGTGTAGCAGGGGCGAGTCCACTCTAAATATTTAGGCATGTCTGCGTTCACTTTCATAAACACTCAGAGGGTGTGAGCAGGTTTAGCCAATCAGAATGTGGTGTGTGGGGTATTTCTAAAATATACTAAAATATGCAGACTACTTGCCTGTATAAGTATTTCTGGTAAAATGAAAGAATATTTTTCACGGGCATTTTTATATCAGAGTGTATGTCAATATCATTTAATGATAGGGAGACAGTATTCTGCACAAATGGATTATTTAAATATTAACCAGCTTTCACTAAAGGAGGTATGATTACAGATTCGAGTCTACCACAAAATAAACAGTATTTTCGTGGTACTGCTAATTAGATTAAATTTTTTTACTATTAGCCATCCAATAAATCGGATATCTGGTTAAAACCAGTTTTATAATCAACACCGTCACCGGTTTCACATTTTCCCAAACCGCACAGCCCTAATCCGAGATCTCTTCACTAGTTGTAAATGCCAGGATGACCACGCTCAAGATAAATAGTTCGTGTAGTCATATTTCCAGCGGGTAACATTTTAAACCACGTCAAATATATAGCACCACCTCCTAAATTTAAAATTATTAGCGCGTTTAAAGATTTCAGTAGGTTCGTCAGAAAAAAATGTGTCAATACAAATCTGACGCATCAAAACAAGAGTTTAGGCCCGTTAGAAATTGTCTAGACAACGCGCTCTATATAGCATTTTGTTTTACTACACGTTGAAAAATGGACGCGTTTTTGTTTTCCTTTTGGCGCATTAAAAAATGTGTTTTTCATAAGTTATTTTTGCGGCGTACTGTAGGTCTATCTGATATCTGCATAGATCTAACTGATTATCTGCATAGGTCTACACATCTGCATAGGTTTACCTGATATCTGCATAGATCTATCTGATATCTGCATAGGTCTACACATCTGCATAGGTTTATATATCTGCATAGAGCTATTGGGTATCTGCATAGGTCTACACATCTGCATAGGTCTATCTGATATCTGCATATGTCTATACATCTGCATAGGTCTATCTGATATCTGCATAGGTCTATTTGATATCTGCTTCAGCTTTGTAAGAATGTTCACATCATTAGTCAAGGTATGCCGTTATGTCAGATTCTAAACATTATTGGAGCAATATGACATGTGATTCAACACAATTTTTATGCTTCAACTTTTAAGTTTGTGATAAGAACAAAAGTTCCATGGAATTAAAAGTTTTGCCTGTCCTCCTCCTCATAGGTCATCAGAATTCAGTGACCATGACCTTTGACCTCAATGTCATCATGCTTATTCGTAGCAGCATAGCCAATCATATTTCCAAGCTTAGTTTCAATACGCTCATCCAATCCAAATATATCCTGAAACATAAGCTTAAAGGTTTTGCTTATTGCTAAACGCAAACAAATTAACATTGAAAAACAGAGATTCGAGTCGAGTCAGTGGCTGCGACATTGAACCGTGACCTGTGCTATCTTGGAGATTCCTATAAGCATAGACAACTACATATCCATCATTCGTTCTGAGCTAGGCCGGACATATAAGCCACAGAGACTTGCTAAGAGCAAAACTTAACATTGAAAGCACAGCAATCATCATTGGTAAAGTGATATTAATGTCTCACTTAGAATTGATGAATCCAGTTTTCAAACAATCATATGATTGCATAATCAACTACGTCACAGAAAAACTGATATCATAATCAATTACGTCATGAATGACACAATTTACTCTATCCTAAGTGCATAATAGTCCATCCAGTTGTACGAATTTTGTCTTTACTATTTAATACACATTCTGTTGTATATTTTGAAACTAATTTAACTGAGTGCTTGCCATAGGCAGCAACAGCACCCAGTCAAATTAGTTTCAAATATTCAACAGATTACCTGTATAGTTTTCTGGAAATTGAGATTCTGAAAGTGCAGGGATCTATTGATCCAACATGGGTAAAGCATTGGTGGAACTTAGCGAGAGATGGGCAGGACATAACTAAAACTAGACTTCTCCATTGCTTCGTTAGAAGGTAGAAATTAAATTAAGATGAACTGGTGTTAGTTTTCAACAAATTTGGTGGGAGATGGTGCTGTCGTAGACAGCAACATCTTCCAGCAAAATTGTTGAAAAATGTACACCAGTTCCTTTGATACTGACACAGTAAAAAATAGAATATTGACATCAGTGTGCTAAGGGTTAATAAGACAGATCACCTGTAGCATCTGTCAACACTGTTCACAAAGATGATGGATTTACCACGAATCAAGCGGAGTTTGAGAAACGCATAGATCAGTGTGAATTTATCTTCTTCCTCACACCTGTAACAAATATGTGTAATAATAATCTATTCAACCCACGGATAAAATATAAAAACTCATTTAACTGGAACCTGTTAGTCAATATCTTCATGTGTTCAAAATTAGGATGGAAATATACAATACCTTAGTTGGATGGTTGCTCTTAAATTGAAAAAATGGGAATCCACAGAGGAGTCAGATGCAAAATAACAATCAAGTATGATATTTGATATATACATATTTCATATATATATATTTCAAAGGCAAACAAGATGGAACATAATTTTAACATGTAATACAAATAGGGGCTCAAGCAACAACGACAATGGCAACATAGGATGCACTGGTATGAGAGCAAGTCAGAAGATTTTAAGGCCCACTTGCTATATCAAAAATTTCTTTATGCTATACTGTTAACATACCTCAGTGTATGAAATAACAGTAATGTAATCTTTTCATGTATTTTCAGTTCTGTTGTGGTAGCTGTTTAATTACATTAACCAGAAGAAAAGAAATTGGAGTATTAATCTGTGCATCAAGCTTTTGACACTAGTCCCTTTCCCTCAGGTTTGATTACTGGACATGAAAAACACTTGAAACTTCAACCTGGAATACGCCTTTGTGACTGACCGACGCCGCAGCTAATTTTCAAAATAATCATTTTAATCTGGTCTCCGTGGGCTAGATCTTTGACCCTGAATTTAGCACATATATTCTGGACTCCATGAGCAACCTTCCCCCAAAAATTGATTATTGTAAACAAAAAACTCTTGAAACTACAACCCGGGATAAGCTTTTGTGGCTGGCTAACTGACTAGCTAAGTAAGAGACATGGCAATTTATTGAGCTTCTACTGACAGCTAAAAACAATAGATTTCTAGTGTTATAATACAATGCTATATTCATGCGACATTACATAGAGCATTAACCCTTTGATGGCCAAGCTAAAGATGCTTTCTGTGTGATCTTTTGAAATTGATAATTTCAAAGATTCAAAATTGGAATGAATGCTCGGTAATAAGTACAGATTTAGATTTCTTGACCATTATATAATAATAATAATAATAATAATAATAATAGTACATTTTTAGAGCGCTTAATCCATGCAACTGCATGCTCTAAGCGCTAACGCGCGTAAGTATTCTATGGATATGCTATTTGAAATAAATAGAATTTAAGATTGGATTTAAAGATTTCTAAAGTTGATGAGTTTCTAATTTCATTTGGTAAGTTATTCCATTCGGTAGCTGCAGTGAAAGAGAAAGTTTTATGGCCATATGTTTTAGAGTTGACCTTAGGTACTTTTAGTAGATTTAGATTTGCAGATCTGAGAGAGCGACCAGGAATGTAAGGTTGTACAAGGTCAGAGAGATGGTTAAGAGGCTAGCATAATAATTACTAGTGTGAATCTTATATACTAATGATAGTCCTGACTTACTTGATGTGATATTGGGCCAACTGTGATGCCTCAGGTAACTGAGATTCCCTTAATTTTAGTATCACCTGAAATTGAAACATAAAAACCAAGGCTTTCAAACACCTCCTCTACTGACAACAGATACATACATCATTTGGAAGAAGAGCTGATGTTCCTCTATGAAATGCAACAGTACAGCTGATAAGTAAGTTAATGTTTCCAAAAAAAACCCCATAAACATGTTAGTAGGAAATGTTATGTTGAATATTTTGAACATAATTGGATGGGAAGCTATTGCTGCCATTAGGTAGCAATGTCTTTCAATCCAATTATGTTCAAATTATTCAACAATACATTTTATTGTTGTTTTGGAAACATTTCAGTTTATTTGTGAGTTGTACTGTGATGGAACTAGATATTTGTGAGTTGTACTGTACCTATGGAACTAGATATTTGTGAGTTGTACTGTACCTATGGAACTAGATATTTGTGAGTTGTACTGTACCTATGGAACTAGATATTTGTGAGTTGTACTGTACCTATGGAACTAGATATTTGTGAGTTGTACTGTACCTATGTAACTAGATATTTGTGAGTTGTACTGTACCTATGGAACTAGATATTTGTGAGTTGTACTGTACCTATGTAACTAGATATTTGTGAGTTGTACTGTACCTATGGAACTAGATATTTGTGAGTTGTACTGTACCTATGGAACTAGATATTCATTTCTCATTAGTCTGCATTTCACATTAGTCCGAAACAGAAGCAATTCACCTTTCCAGAGTATCCATCTATCATCTGACGTCATATGATGTCATAATCAGCTAAGCGGCGTGTAGGATGACATCATAATCATTACATCATAAATGATTGTATTTGGCCCATCTTTAACTCTTAATAGTCCGACACGTTGTACGAATTGTATATTTTTGCTCTGTAGGAAACATGCTTGTTAAATATTTTGAAACTAATTTGACTGGACGCTGTTCATCCAGTCAAATTAGTTTTAAAATATTCAACAGCTAACCTGTATAGTTTTCTGGAAATTGATAGTCAGGAAGTTCAGAGACCGATCGATCGATTACAACACGAACGAGGTGTGGGTGAAACTTAGCTGAGATGGGCTGGGCATAGCTAAAAATGGAAAAGTCCATTGTCTTCATCCTTTAATATCTTCTCCAAGATCATCAAAGATGAGTTTCATACATCTATTTACTATATTTGCTCGAGTGTCCTCCAACCACATACAACTAATCCGTTAATCTTAGTTTCCCATCCATATTAGAATGTGAGTCAATTACTATCATCAGTTTCTGAGAAACAGTCTCAGCCAAACAGATAGATGGGTGGACAGGCAGGCAGAGACAGAAATGGATGGATAGATGGACAGACAACCAGAAATGCAATACCCTCTTTCACCTAGAGGCTGATCATAACAAATTTATCACAGATATGGTTTAATAATGTACATGTATTCGGCTTATTTTCCAACAAATAAATGTGCGAGCCAGACTGATGGGAGACATTCTTGACAATGTGATAATCATTCCAGAAAATGAGGACATAGAAACTGATCTGCTCACAGGATTATGCAGGACCATCTTCTTGAGAGCCTGTAATTCTTCACTCATTGTGGCGGACATCATTAAGGCCTGGTATATCTTGGGTAATTCACTGTGTAAAGAAAGCATCACAGAACAAACTATATACACATGACAGTACTTACTACTGATGATTTAACTGTTTCGCTGCTACAAGCCACCATACAATAATTTCAAAGAGCAAAAACTCCTGACCTTCTGAATATTTTGAAAATAATTTGACTGAAAGTTGTTGGTGGCAACTTTCAGTCAAATTGTTTTCAAAATATTTAGCAGGTCCAGAGATGCAAAAGCTCAGCAGTCACAATTAAGCTTTGTAACGAAACAGGATTTATAAGCGCTAAAACATAAATTTTCATTCTGACAATGATTTTGGCTTGAAATTTGCTGTTTATGTTCAGAGAAAAGAAAGAATGGTGAGCACATCAGACCACTAACATCCAACTGAATAGTACACCAGGACTGTCATATAAGCCAGCTATAATCACTGATCAAGCTTTATTAAGTTAAATCTGTTTTAAGTGATTACATTAGGAGGTACACATGTATCAGGAAGGTTATCATTCAACAGACAATCTCTTAAGACTTTAACACTCGATCTCACCAAAACTAGCTTCAACAGTGGTCTTGACATGCTTGACAACTGTCCATTTGCAGAATAAAACTATTTTTGAAATTTTTTAACTTTTGAATGGCTCAATAATAGAGCCAGTCATTCCAGTCCTAGAGTTGCAAAAAAATAGTCTTGTCTTGGTCTGCAAATGGACATTTTCTATGACCAAAATTTGATCTTTAAAAGGTTAATACGTCAAGTGATGTAACTTGTGCTTCAGACGCAGACCATGAAGAAACACATGTATTACATCAACACTATCGAGATGCTTTTCGTCCAGATTTATGCAAATTTTCTAATGCCATGATAGTAGTATGACATTGCATGTACGAAAGCACATCATAATATTGACGTGTGATGTCAATCACCATAGTAAGCAATCATAGTCTGGACTGTCAATGGATGTAATTAGCTTACAGGTTTTAAAGCATCAGCCAATTCTGACACAGCAGACAGTAACCCTTTCCCTGACAAATGACAAAAAGTATTCTTTATAATAAAAATATTTATTCTGTTGAATATTTTGGAACTAAAGCAGCAACGACTTCCAGTCAAGTTAAATTCAAATTATTCAACAGTTTTCCTGTATGGTTCCCTTGAAAATGAGAAAATGGAGAATTCATCGGTGTAAGGGTTAACAGACTTTGGTAGACTAGTCTGATTGCTAGAACACTGAAAGCCATCTATCAATTATTGACTAAATTAGCATACATGTATATACTCGACTACCTGAGGAGATTTTTAATGTCGTCTTCATATCCAAATGAGAAGACAAGATCGGCTTCATCAATAACAAGCGTGGTCAAGCTTTCCTTTATAGACAGGTTACCAGCTTTAATATGAGCCAGGATCCGCGTCGGCGTGCCAATCACGACATCAGGGCACTCCATTAGCTGTGGCCTGTGATGGGAAAGAAAGACTACGTGTATTATTAGAAACATAGCATTAGCAAAGGAAATATTTTATAGATTGATTAACACAACACATCTGATCAAACGGTTTAAGTACAGAATGGAGGAGAGTTGAGAAGGTTGTCTATGATGTCACTGTTGGGTTCAGATACATTATAACAACAGATCACTGACTGTTTAGTGTCACCTATATATCCATCATAATAACACTTTGTTTTGTTTGGGTGTTATGATGGTTTGAATCACTTATGCCACGTTGACTGCCAAATAAAAATTTTGCCATCAATCGTGCAAGTTTGGCATCATTGCACATAGTTCTCACCAACATTTGTCTAGAGCAGCTCTAATTCTTTATGTTCAATTAATTAAGTACAAACATTTGTCTAGAGCAGGTCTAATTCATTATGTTCAACTAATTAAGTACATTTGTATATGTATCATTAACTTTCAGTCAGAATTATATTATCATGTGACAGGTCATATAATATTCACTATGACAGTAGCAGAGTTATAACCCTGCACATGAAGTGAGTCACATTCATATACATTGTAATTACACACATGTCAAGTCTAATTGACAGACACATATTTTCACAGAATCATTATTTGAAATATTGCTAGTTATCACTCTGTTTAACGAAAGTCTAATGTTCAAAAAGCCTAGAATGCACACATGGCATGACATGTAAGCGATGACTTACAGTAACGGAAAGTGTGGCAACAACAGCTTTCAGGCATATTATTGCTAGAATATTCAGCAAACCCACTGTATGGTTGTCTTGAAAAGCTACATGTCTGCCACACCAATTTCCAGCTATGCCACACCTATTTCTAGCTATGTCCCACCCATTTCTAGCTATGCACCACCCATTTCTAGCTATGCCACACCCATTTATAGTTAAGCTCTGCCCACATTTTTACACGGGTTGGGATACGTTGAACCCCGAATTCACAGAATCCCATTTTCCAGGTAACAATACATGTACCTATAAGCTGTAGAATATTTGGAAACTAATTTGATTGGGTGCTGTTGCTGCACCCAGTTACATGTAAATTATTTTTTTAATATTCCACACAATGATTATTAAATAGTAAATTCATGAGACATACAATTCATACACTTGATGGATTTGTTGAGCTTCATGATGGAATTATAAAAATTACGTAATACGTCATCATGATTGTGACATCAGTCTACATGTAACGGAATTCACCTTTCCATAGTATCCATTCATCATCTGACCTCGCATGAGGTCATAATCAGCTCAGCTCATGTATGCTGACATCACAATCATTACATCACAAAGGGTTCCATATAGACCGTCATCAAATCTCAGAATCCGACACGTTCTATGAATTGTATGTCTTAGTAATTCTTTCCTATTTAATAAACATGCTGTTGAATATTTTGAAACTAATTTGACTGGGCGCTGTTGCTGCCTTAGGCAGCAACAGCACCCAGTCAAATTAGTTTCAAAATATTCAACAGCATATGTGTAGTTTATTGGAGATTGATATTCAGGGTGTTCAGAGATCGATCGATCCCAACACGATCGTGGTGTGGGTGGAGATTAGCTAGAGATGGGCGGGGCATAGTCAAAACCGGAATGGTCCATTGATTACGACATCATACTTGAGGCAAAGATCAGATCCACCCATTAGCCTTCATCAATATACATGGATACGACGATACTTGTGATGAGAGGCTGAATAGAGAGCGTCTCCATTCACGAGAACATAAATGTTTTCATGGCATAGAGCTCCATGTAAACATAAGAAAGTTTTGAAGGAATGTATGGTAGCATATACATGTATCGGAAGAGTTCAATGTACATGATTGTATAGCTGAGTTACCTACCTTTGCTGAAAAAGTGAGACATGAGGTGATATATCTATGCAGCGAATTTCACGAGAACAGCAACTACTCACTTCCTGGTTTAAGATCATAGAGAAAACACAGAATTATTGTATTACATTTTTGTAAATCCTATAATCATTCACAGTAAGTGGAAATATGGTAGGGATGGAGTGACTGGGATTAGAATACAAAATATGGTTATCAGATGTAAAGGGATGGAGTGTTTGGCATACTGTGGACCAGAATACATGAACACCGTGGACATATCAGGGATGGTCACTGGAATGACAGGGACGACTGTATGTAGATATCTGCATGCACAATTTATTTCTACTTCTCAAAATAATAACATGGCTCCATTTATCATATAGTTATCAGTACAATAGCACAAGACACTAGTACATAATTGTATGTAGTTTTACAGCATGGAATCCCCAATAGCAGAAGAGTATTGAATCCTGATCAGTATAATGCCATAGGATCACCCCTTCAGTAAAATAGAAAAAAACCCGACTTCCGCACATGTATAAGGCCATGGGACACCTACATGTATACTTCATACAAATGTAGGTGTAAATATTATAGCATCAGACTCCCATACAGTGTAATTCATAGTTATCAGAATTCAGAATTATGCATGACAATTACATGTATAAACACACCCTGCATATACATGGTCTCGGACAAATGCCAAACTTAAATGTACAAAATTACTAACCACACACACACACAGCAAAAATCATAATTATACCAATGCGTTTTGAAAAAATGGAGGGGATATTGCAATCGTCGATCTGTTCACCAGGCTGTCTCCTCCGAAATCGCTTGGTGGAAATCAATCAAACTTGTTATGTAAATTACGCATGTGATTGGAGACTGCAAGATGACATTGACATTAGGCTCGCCCCCACACACCCCATTTGGTGTGGGAAACAGACTGGAGATGATGTAGAGTCAGTTGGCAGAATTCAAACAAATTTGGTATGTAGTTACCTATATAATTGCGGATTGCAGTCCTACAATCTTTACATTAGTGTCCGTCCTCAGGGTATGGTGGAGTACACGTACATGTATATTGGGGGTAGGGACCAGAACTTCAGTTGCTGAAAACATGGGGATTGGTGATGGCATGCCATCAACTGCACATTTTAGTTTAGCATGATCCTCTGATCAGTTGCTGCAGTCTGATTTTTGTTATTGTGGTACGATGACTGACAGCATAAATCTACCTACAGTCATGTTCCTGCACGCTTGACTGCAGAGTTCCTTCGTTGGTGTAAGAATCACAGCACTAATAACCTGCTCGGTTGCAGTCTGCAAACAGAAAAATGACAACAAATTATACATGTGATAATTACAAAGTTTTGCAATGGTCTCTAGAAATTTCCGTTTACAGGGAAACTATTAGTGAAAATGTACAACTGGAATTACTGGCGCTGTCATCACCTCAGGCATGTCAATGGTAAATTTTCCAAACTAGGCTACCCTTGATCTGCAAATGGACATGTCTCCAGACCACTGCAGAAGCTATTTTTGCCAGCTTGACATCCAAGCCATTTTCAGTACTACATGTAGTCCACGTCAAACTGCTGTTGGAAGTAGTCACACAAATGAGGAATCATTAGACATAATACATCTACTAGTGATTCACTAATGTGAATGTCACATACATGTATAAGAACATTATTATTCAAAGTTAGTGAGAAAATATTACCGAACAGTTATGTTTCTTTCAGACCAAGGTGATAAGAGTGATTTGCAAAGATTTTCCTCTTTCAATATGGCATAATTTACTTGATCTTGATTTGAGAACTGACGAAAATGGTCTCTTAAGGCAAGCGGTCTGTTAATACAGGTGGTGTTTATAGCTGGTTTGACAGTTTTACTACAACATGCTAAATACATGAGCCTGTAAGTGAATTCATCCAAGATTTAATGTCACTGACTTGAACACTGACAATCGCATGTAATTAATTAAAGTATTAAGTAGTTGGGGGGGGGGGGGGCGAGTTGCCTCCTTTTATACTCTACCACTCGTGGACCAGAAGTGGGCTGGGACAAGCCCAAATATGTGCATGTTTGTATCATTTTTAGTGTTACATGTACCTTTTTTGGCAATGCTAAAGTTCCTCATTCTGGCGATTTAGCGGTGCACTTTTTTGGTGGTGCACCATGTTTGCCGGTGCAATGTATTTGGCTGTGCGTGGTAATTTTCTGGCCGGTGCTGAAAATTGTTTTTTGGCAGTGCAACCGGTTTTTTTGGTGGTGTAGCATTTTTTTATGGTGTAACTTTTGTGGCGGTGCAGTGAACATTTTGGCGGTCACATTTTTGGCGGTGCAGAGATTTTTGGCAGTGCTGACCATTTGTTGACGGTGCAACCAAAAAATTATATAGAAGGTTTTTGTTGACCTGTTTTTCTCTGAAAGGCAGAGATTTTAGGCTTTCTTGTTGGTACTAAATTTGTGCAGAGATCTAAGTTGTCACATCACTCATCACTGTATATATGATTCAGACTTCATGGCATTTCATTCTAACATGTCTAATGTAGAACTTATGAGGCGAAGTAGTGATGCTGGCTTGAACCTGGGTTGTGTGGGGAATGTGGAGTTTAACGGGGGGGGGGTCATGGCAGGGGTACCCATATGGACAGAAGAGAACACAGGTGTTCGCACTATTGATGAATGACATATTTTAATCTTCAACAATGGTGGGAAGAAACCAGGATATAAAGGTTGGATTATATTTAGAACAAGAATTCCGGCGGAATTAAATGTCTCGCCTGTCCCCTGTTTGTCAGTTACCTTGACCTTTGACCTTCTGCCCTCAATGCTTCCTAACATTATAGGCAATCAGGTTTCCAAGTTGTAATAGCCTTAACCAATCCTGAAATATAAGCGGAAACATTTTGCTAAACGCAAAAACTTAATGTTGAAATAGCAGAGTTCTATATCAAGGTCACAGTGACCTTGACCTCTGACCTTATGATCCCAACATCATCATGTTGCATCCTATCATTATAGGTAACTGTGTATCTAAGTTTAAATGCAATACGCTTAACCAATCCTGAAATATAAGCCGAGATGTTTTGCTAAACGCAAAAACTTAATGTTGAAAAAGCGGAGTTCTGTATCAGAGTCACAGTGATATTGACCTTTGACCTTCTGACACCAACATCATCATCCTGCTTCCTAACATTATAAGTAACCATGTATCCAAGTTTAGTTGCAATAGTCTTAACCAATGCTGCAATATAAGCTGAAAAGCTTTGCTAAATGCAAAAAAATAATGTTGAAATAACAGAGTTCTGTATCAAGGTCACAGTGATATTGACCTTTGACCTTCTGACCCCACATCATCATGTTGCATCCTATCATTATAGGTAACTGTGTATCCAATTGGATCAGGCATTGCCGAGATATAAAACAATAAATTTTGTTTAATGCAAAAACTTAATGTAAAATAAAATAAACCTTTGGCTCCTGTAACCTTGACCTCATGGCCTTTTCATTGGCGGGCTGCTTCCTTTTGATGTATATTATGATGCACTCAAGTTTGGTTCCAATTGGATCAGGCATTGCCGAGATATAAACCTAACGTAAAAGTTTACGCCGCCGCCAGAAAAGTGATACCTGTCTCGATCCTGGTTCGCAGGCGAGACAAAAATGAAGTATGTGAACAGGTCAGTTGATAAGAACACAGAAATTAAAAACGTACATTACAAAAATCCCATCATATGTGAGACACCACAGAGGTTATTAATAAAGTAGAAGCCGTCAGCAAGACAAAAGAACAATCTCTTCTGGTCACCATGGATGTTACTTCTCTTTACAGCAACATTACTAATAAGGAAGGCATATGCGCAGTCGCCAAATTCCCAGGCACACTTAACATCAGAGGCATACTAAACCTCCTCAAATTGGTGTTGGAGTGCAACAACTTCAAATTTAATGGTGAGCACTACCTACAAGTACAAATGTAGGAAGCACCGCAATGGGCAGTAAAGCTGCATGCATCTTTATGGCAGATTTAGAAACAAAATTACTGAGCACCGCCACCCTACACTATACATCAGAGATATAGACGACATCTTTATGATCTGAGAACATAGAAAACTCGTCCTAAATGAATTAGTGTCTCATATGAACTCATCACACAACTCCATTAAGTTCACAATGGAATGCTTGACAATGCAGGTCACCTTTCTGGACACACTAGTGATTCAAACAAAGACAAAGGACATCATCTTTGCCCACTACACAAAACCCACAGACACCCATGGCTACCTCAGCGCATCCTTCATCCTGTAAGGATGTCAGCCTGTATGGTTGATTTCTATGACTTAGCCGCATCTGCACGCGCTTACAAGACTATTAAAGACACAGAGACCCATCTTCGTTTGTGGTTTCACCACAGGCATCTTTCTCAAGAGACCCATTAACAAATACTGTCCAATCTTGGAAGCCAGCAACAGGTGCAGAATAGCTTTCCCAGAAAAAACATTTTTTTGTTTCAAAAAGAACAAAACCATCAAAGACACCATAGTCAGAGAAAAACTCCCACCGCTCACAGCACCATCAAGGGACACACATAAACCCATTCAAGGCCAGTCCCACCAAAAATTGCAATATCTGCAACGAAATGGACAAAAATAGTTTTTTTACTAGCACCCAAACATGACTCACCTACACCGCCAAAATTATAGGCACCTGCACCCAATCAAATTCATTTCAAAATAGTCAACAGTTTACCTGTGAGTGTAAATACATGTAGTTTTCTGGAAACTGAGATTCAGGGAGTTCAGGGTTTGATCGATCCCAACACGGGCAAAGTGTGGCCGGAGCTTAGCTAGAGAAATGGTTCACGCATAGCTAAAACTGTATTCATCCATTGGTCTACACATGTACATGCAACGTACACAAGTACATAAGCTAAACATATCCTTGCCTGTTTAGAGTGTAGAATCTTCTGTATAAGTGGAATACAATAAGCAGCAGTTTTCCCTGATCCAGTCCTTGCACGTGCCAGTACATCCTTGCCTTCCAATGCTAGCGGGATCATCTTCTCTTGTATAGCTGTAGGATACCTCCAGCCCAGAGCAGCGATCGCCTAGACAACAAAGTAATAAACATTTTACAGAGGTACACGACAGTATGTTCCTCTCCTTATAGTACACCAACATGTACATGTGTTATTATCCCTTTAAGCCTCAAATTATATCAAGAAAGTTTCTATTTTCTCAAAGAAAATGTCAATTTGGTTGAATCTGCATACCAATTTTTTTAGAATTTATCATTGGAATGACTGGTTCGGTTATCATGCCAGTCATTTCAGTTGTAAATTGTCAACTAGATGGACTGCCTCCCGCTTGTCAAGCCCTTTAGATTTTCCACATATCACACATCATGTGTGGCAGGACTTCTTAAAATAGCATACCCCCACCCCCTTGACAACACAAATGTCTATTTAAAACTCTAATTCTTGAAAAGGAGAGAAATCAGACAGAAATAAACTATACATGTAAGTCCAAACCATGTAAAAGTATGGAGAACGTTTTCATAATTTACATTAATTTTGCTGCAAACTGAATGCAATGATGATATATAACAAATCTGTCAAGTTTCATTGGGGTCGAATGAGTTCTCGATAAATTAAAGGACAATTGAAAAAACTTTAACATTCTTCTAATTCTGGGTTAAGCAGAATATAAATCACACAAAAATAAATTACGTCCAAACTCGGTAGAAATAAGGAAACAAGCTGCCCAAAGGCCTGTGACGCTCACCTGGACCATTATCATTTGAAGCATTTGCATTTAAATAACTATATACATGATTCGTTACATTAAACAAAATGGGAAAACAAATTTTCACAGGAAAAAATCTACCAATCAAAATTCGGAATAGAAATTCTGGTGCCTACAGGTATGATCATAGCCAAGTTTGGTCGAAATTGCTCAAAGTACATGTAGTAAGGAAAATAAGCAACTTGACAATTTCCCATAAATTTGTAATAAAATGTAAGATTTTTACCCAAAAAATTTGATGAATCAAAATTCTGAATGCAAGTTCTAAAGCCTATGATCATAGGATCCTTTTGCCCATATTTGCTTCAAATCAGTGAAGTCGACAAGAAACAATTCGACAATTTCGGGTAAATTTGTCCTAAAATCTAAGATTTTCACCCAAAAAATGGATCAATCAAAATTCTGAATCGACGTCGTAGAGCGTACCACCATGAAATCCATCTACTGTAGTCAAATTTGGTTGAAATATGGCAAGCAGCCAAGGAGTAGTAGCATTTTACCATTTCCGGCAAGTTCTAGATTCTATGATCATAGGATCATTTTGGCCAAATTTGCTTGAAATCCGTTCAGTTGACAAGAACAAGCAATTTGACAATTTCTGGTAAATTTGTCATAAAATCTAAGATTTTCAACCCAAAAAATTGACGAATTACAATTCCGAATGGAAGTTCTGGAGCCTACACCACCATAGAATTCATCTAACCAAATTTGGTTGAAATATGTCAAGCAGCTAGTATGGAGGAGTAGCATTTTGACCATTTCCGGTAAAAAAAAAATTTATATCTAAGATTTTCACCCAAACAATTACCAAATCAAAATTCTGTAGGGAAGTTCTAGAGCCCATCACCACAAGATCCTTTCACCCGAATTTGGTTGAAATCGCTCAGAATGGTAAGGAGAAAAAGGAATTTGATAATTTCTGGCACATTTTTCATAAAGTCTAAGATTTTCTCCCAAAAAATGGATGAATCAAAATTCCAAATGGAGGTTCTACAGCCTATGACTGTAGGATCCTTTCAGTCAAATTTGGTTAAAATCGTTCCAAATGGTAAAAAGCGATTTTACAATTTCCGGTACATTTTTCATAAAATCATAAGATTTTCACCCAAAAAAATTGATGAATCAAAATTCCGAATGGAAGTTCTGAGCCCATCACCACAGGATCATTTCAGTCAAATTTGGTCGAAGTCGCTCAGAATGGTAAGGAGAAGCAATTTGACAATTTCCGCTAGATTTTTCATAAAATCTACGATTTTCACCCAAAAAATTGATGAATCAACATTCTGTTGGGAAGTTCTGGAGCACACGACCATAGTGCCCTTTTAGACAAAGTCGCTTGAAATCAGCCAAGTGCTTAATGAGGAGTAGTTTTAAAGCAAAAGTTGACAGATGGACGACGGATGCCACAGCATAAGCTTCGGGCCAAGTGAGCTAAAAATTAGAAAATCTTATTTATTGGCATGTAGACTAAATGCACTGATGGTACATGTATGGGTCCAGTATGATTAACCAAAGATAAGATATAAACTGCTAAGTTGAGCTAAATGGAAAATGGTAATGTTGAATAAAACAATGCTTTTACCAAGGTCATAGAGACTTGACATTTTGACCTCCACGTTATTGTGGAATGTTGTGCCCTTATACATGTATGGAAGGAAGCATGTGTCCAAGTTTGGGTCCAGTCTGAATAACCAAACCTGAGATATAAACAGAAATGTTGAATTAAGTGGAAAATGTTTATGTTTAAAAAAGCAAGGTTTTTACCAAGGTCATAGTGACCTTAACCTTTTCACCTCATGGTCATTGTGACATGCCATGCACCATAAGAAAGTATGTACCCAAATTTCGGTCCAGTATAATTAACCAAATCTGAGATATAAACAGAAAAGTTGAACTAAACGCAAATTGGATGATGATGACACTGCTGGACGACGTGCAGGGTATCACAATAGCTTGTTCTTTTTCAGAAAATCGAGCTAAAAATGGTCATCACTGGGCCTACAAATTAACATTTTTACAAATTAACATTTTTACAAATTAACATTTTCGATGAGAAAATAGCAATCTTTCCAACAAATTTGACCATTAACAAATTAAAGTTAGCATGCCAACCAGAGTGCATTTTGGAAACTGCGTTATGACGGAAGTGATTCCTGCATGTACCTTATATAATATGGATAATTATGCTACATGAACACAGACCTTGAGTATCCGATCATCTAGGCCCATGTCATGAAACTGCAAATCATTATCAGCTTGTTTGGACATCCTTAAACTGTAGGAGCACTGGTTAAAAGATCAACCGGGCCAGCGGTGGTTATCAGGAAACTTTATACCTGCATAGAATGTAAAGAATGAAAAATCACTTGGATGACGTCCTGACAGGCCAGATAGATCTGAATCAGGATGTGGATGACAAACATTGACATTTCACATATGTACATGTACATGTACAATGTATTATTGACAACTCATAATAAGTCAATTTGTGTCAAATGGACGGTCCGGTCTAATCACACCAATCTTTTGAAAACTTGTACCCAATTTTGAGACAACTCGTACCAAACATGCCAAAGCATGGTCAACTCATACTCATGATTAGTTCTATTCTAAATATGGTACGAGTTGTCTCAGAACATGACACAAGCTGTCCATTGATTATTGTATGAGCTGACTGACCATCAATTTCGTACAAGGTGACTTAAAATATTGGACATGTTGGATGAGTTGTCAAAAAATTATAATAGCATTTATCTGTAATACATATAACAATTATATCCGCAAACCTGTAGACTAAAAAAAATTGTTTATTTTATGTTACTAATGCGGACAAACCAGGTGAAAAAGAGCAAAGATCCATTCAAATTAGAAGCAAATTTAATGAAAATAATAAGACAGCACAAATGGCGCATAATAACAAACCAGTGAGTGAGAGCTACCAGAAAATATTTGTTTCTTTCTCAGACCCAGAGCAGTCATCTTATGAAGTGTCAAATAGGGCTGCACGGTTTAGCTTACAACCATATCGGTTTCGATATGACTTTTCATATCGGTTTTAACCGAATATCGGTTTTATGGACATGAAACAAAAAATTTAAATGATAAAAATAGCACGAAAACAAAACATATTTTCACGCCCTGATACATTCGTAACGATTTACGCGTCTAAAGCTTAATATACCTTATAATAGCCATTATCGCGGGAGTGAAATTATTAATTAGACCTTATTATGCACAGTTAAATAAACATCGTTTATTTTGTCAAAATTAATCATAAATTAGCAAAACAGGTTGCGAAAAGACGTAAATCACGTGATTGTAATTAATTATGATGTAATTATCTCCCTTTCTTCTTTCATGAAACCAATTCGGCCCGAGGACGAAATCATGCCTTGAAGAAAATATTAACTGTAATATTGCGAACGCGAGTTAATATGATATTGTATATAGAAGATAACGATTTAAAAACGGTTTGAGTAATAATTTTATTTTAAATATATCCTAATCAGCAAAATGTATTCAGCATTATATTTATTGGCGAGATTTTTTTGCATTCGGGCGATTTAGTTTTGGGACGACTTTGCATTATGTTAATTAGCCGGTGACGTAAATAAAATGGATGCCGTTGTTTAGAAACGTTTTCTCCGATACAAATTTCAATGACAAATTCCCGCCTTAGTATTGTGTTTTATATTGACTACCAGAGAAAAGACGAGTGGATATTTATTTAATTAATTCGCTGCTTGATTTCTCTCGGCGCACAGAGAGTTACATGGAGTTACACAATATGCGCAATTGTGGCCACGTTCAATTATTAGTTGCCCCGAACGTAGCTTACTGGAATGGATGGACATTATTATTCATTACGCTTTTCATGCTCGTTAGTATCTTTTATTTTTAACAATCCTGATACGAAAAACCGAAAATATGTTCATATTCGGTTTTTCAATATTTATTTTTTATAATCGGTTATGAAACCGTCAGTGCAGGATATCGGTTTTAAATATGGTATCGGTATATCGCGCAGCCCTAGTGTCAAAGTGATTCGTTAAACGGTCAAGGAGTTATCGTCCGGAAACCAATTTTCAAGATGGCCACCGGTCACTGACACCATATTGGATTTCGGATTATTGTAAATTTTGATGAATTTATTCACCAGACGTAGTCCAAACACCCTATGAAGTGATCTGATAAACATGATAAATGGTAAACGAGATATCATCTAGAAACCAATTTTCAAGATGGCAGCCTGTGGCTGGTGGCCATTTTGGAGTTCATATGATTGTCAATTTCACTAGGTTTCTTCCCCAGACCTAGTCCAACCACCCTACATGAATGACGTTTCAGAGTGATCCGATAAACGGGAACGGAGTTATTATCCAGAAGCCAATTTTCAGAATTTTCTTGAATTTTGTATCATCGTCAATTTTGCTATGTTTCTTCCCCAGACCAGACTTCTGGTTTCAGGTTCTCACTTGAATTATCGTTTGAAATACATAAATACAATGTTTCTGTGCTCTATAATGATGGGAATAAGCAAATATTTAGTCTTGCAGCTTTTTCCGTTAAACGGAAAAAGCTGCAAAGCAAAATAAAGCAAATGAACTTATACCAGCTTTTGTAGTGGGATAGAAAGACGATATTGCTGACCCATCATCATGGGTCACGTTCGACTCCTAACCATAGTTAGCTATAGCTAACTAGATTACCAGTCAAACTTCAAATAGTTAACTAGCTGTCAACTATAGTCAACCGAGCACCCGACCTCGTTTCAAATGGTTAGTGCGATATTTGCGTAAATTTCAAAATGGCGGACACTGATCGCTTGCCACGAATAAATGCATATAAAAGTGTAAATATTTCACTAAACAACTATGTTTGATGACATTATGCTTTCCCATGATTGATATGTCAATGTTCTCAAGCCCATATGGGCTTGTCCACACTAAAGTGACCAAAAGTGTGACATGAAAGTCAGATTTTAGAAATGGGTATGAATAAAGTTAAACATGTTTTCTGTTAAGGAAAATGACTTTATCCACTGAAAAAAATCAAAAGAAGATAGTAATTTGTGGATTAAGCGTAAAAATCAACAGAATATCAGATGCTGTCAGAAAGTTACGGTTGTGATTTTGACAATGAAAAATGAGAGACTATCTTTTGAAAAGCGACCAAAGTAACCCTTTAGGCTACAAAACAAAAGTTACATACCATGGAATAAGATTAAGGCATTAAATTTAACTTTTGAGTAATTTTGCAAAGCTTTGCAGGACAAATTGAGGGGGGTTACGGTTGTGATGTTCATATTTTTGACAAACTTCTATTCTTTTATTCAATTATCAATCTTGCACACAAGAAAAGTCTCTTCGAGAAAACTGAATAGCTTCTTATTATGCAGGGAATCGATTGCAAACACAACAAGAAGGAATTAATACAGGAATTGATAATTTTTGTTACGGTTGCGATGTTGACATTTGACGAAAGAAGGTCGTTACGGTTGCGATGTTTGACACTGACAGAACGATTTCGTTAACAGGATAAGAATATAGAGTAAAGTTGGCGCATCTATCAATCAGTAAATTATTCTTTTGAAAGAACTAACAACAGAAGCCATGCTAATATAAATAAATGGCAAGCAACATGATCAAAATTATAGAAAACAGTATGGAAGAATGTTCCCGTTGCGACTTCAGTATGTTATCAGCTGGCTTTGCTTGAATTTTAATACTGTTCTTTACTGCCTTTTGTTCAAATTTGCAATTGTTTTTAACATTGCTGTTTTGTACTAACATATTATACGTGATTATGTGGTTTGGAATTCATACAAAGAGTAATTTATTCTACAAGCTGAAACAATTGGCAGAATGGTTTTCCAAGGAAGCATCCCTTCCACTAGGGTTGCACAATATCGCCATTGACTGTCACAATATATCATGCATGAAGTTGTACATGTACAGCAATGGCTTCCAGTCAAATTATATTCCTAACACCACCTTTCATGTAAAGATGATGGTAAAGGAAATTCATCACTGAAGGGGTTAAGCTGAATGAAGCAACACATTTTGTTTGTCATTCTAAATACAGCTCTTTGATTTTAGAAATAGCTTGCTGCCTAAGTTTTTTACGATATAAAGAAGAGGACATTTTCTATTTTTTTTAAACCGATTAGATGTACAATGAACTTTCAAACCATATCTTGAACTGTTAAAAACCGTTCCTGTTGGTCCAAGTTCAGGTGGTCTGTTAACGTGCTGATGAGTCCAAAACAGACTGCATGGGCCCAATAACATTATGGATGAAACTATAACAACTTATAAAACCTGTGCAGATTTGAATAATGCAAACTTTAACTAGTATCCTCGTTTCATATAGCTTTGAGGGCGATAAACACAATAAATTCTGAGAAATAAAGAAATATATCGTCCGACGGTATGGCCGTTATTCATGACACAATTCTGAGTTGTGGTCATGATTTTTGATTGAGAAAACTGCGCGTCAAGCGTCACGACCACCAAGGTCAAGGTTACATTTGCGACGGTAGTTGATGTCTCGAACTCGGTGACCTATGCTCAAGAGTTAAATATGGACATAAAATTGTGAGGTTATCGATTTCTACTGTGGATTTAAAAAATATATAGGAACTATTCATTAAAGGAAGCATAGTTTGCGTGGTCGTGACGATTGTTTTGGTCATCACATGGAGTAAAAAATGTTGACAGAACATTTCTTACCTTAGCTTTGGCGCCATTGTTTTCTCATCACCGTAAAAACAAAAGGCTTGGCGTGTCACATGACCGGTTTTACACCATCACGTGATGCTTGCTTCTTATTTCCTGGAGCCGTGCTATAAATTTATGGATTTCTTGTCCGCTGTTACGGTTGTGATTTATTGACAGAAAGTTGACAGAACATTTACCTTAGCTTTGGCGCCATTGTTTTCTCATCACCGTAAAAACAAAAGGCTCGGCGTGTCACATGACCGGTTTTACACCATCACATTATGCTTGCTTCTTATTTTCTGGAGCCGTGCTATAAATTTATGGATTTCTTGTCCGCTGTTACGGTTGTGATTTATCGACAGAAAGTTGACAGAACATTTCTTACCTTAGCTTTGGCGCCATTGTTTTCTCATCACCGTAAAAACAAAAGGCTCGGCGTGTCACATGACCGGTTTTACACCATCACGTGATGCTTGCTTCTTATTTCCTGGAGCCGTGCTATAAATTTATGGATTTCTTGTCCGCTGTTACGGTTGTGATTTATTGACAGAACGTTGACCACTTAATTTTTTATCATAATTTAAACATAATCTAGCAATAATCAAATCTATCCAAGTGGCAGTGAATGAACAAAAGATATAAGAGATAGTATTTGGATAGAAAAGTACAGCCATACAGGTAAGGAATAGCAACTAAGCTAAAGTGAGATTTGTACAAATTTTTGACGGAATGCATCACGACCATAACACACAACTTTGAAGTGAAATAAAAAGTTTTTCTCCTGTAAATCATGACAAAAATGAGCATATTCATAGAAAGCAATGTCTTTTTCTTTAAAATGTTTAGGCTGAAATCCAAAATAACGTATTTAAAATGCTTCTTTAGCACTCTGAAAATTGGCTCATTCTCATGTCACACTTACCCGCTCTAATTTCACTCATATTTGTGGCTGTTAGTTGAATGAAAATAATTTTATTCTGCACTCATTTAACTTTTTTTATCTGTAATTATCTCTCTGAGATACCTTCAACTTGGAAATGATAAGAACAGGAAAATTAATTGGGTCTTTATCATCGAAATTAACAATTCAAATGTAGACCCGAAATCGTTCATCAAATACAGTTTAGTGTGGACAAGCCCATATTCCTTCTGACTTTATGCCATATGGACGCTTTTTGACGTTTTCAAGAGTCTTAGCGGACAAAAATAACCCATTTTCGTAGGTCATCAAAACAGACGACAGAAACGGTTAAACTTAATGGAGACTGGTAGCCGCCTCCAAATTTTCTGCAATAGAGTAGACAATAGTATATATTTATAATAGTTATTATAGTAATTCAATAGGGAACCGGGTACCAACGAACTATAATCGACTACGATCAAGTTTGACTGAGCATAGCAACTGCACATGATCAGTAAACCAGCACACTGACTATAGTTAGCGAGTCGAACTTGACACGATGTTGAGTCGAAAACTGATTTACGGAAATAGATTACACAATTCGAAAACTGGTTAAAAGTTAAAAGATTTTGTTACATAACAAATATATATGTGCACTTTTTAATGAGATAAACATGCACAGCTTGTGGCATACAACACATAGTGAATACTGGCAATAAACGGTAATATTAGTAATATTTGTATAGTTTTAAATACATGCACACTCTTCTGGGTTGTATATGAAAGGCGGATTCTTTTTATCTTCTTCTTCTCTTGGAAGTCCCCTCGTCTGAGATAATCCAACAGTTTTCGAATCATCAGCATCAACATCTGTTGCGACGTTGGAGGCCCTGCTGTTTCTACTGCCGATCTAGATTTTTCTCACATTACTAAGGTTGTTTGGGCAATGTGCGAATTCTATTCTATTCTTCTATTCTATACTGTAACTCCTGTCTTTTCATTAGGCGCACCCAGCAGAACTGGTGATTGTGGCTATTTACATTAAGTCTTAACTAACCCATAATTAATAATAAAGGTGCAATTAATTAACATCAATTACTTACAGGACATGAGTTGTTACATGAGTTCATGCCAGATATGTCTTATTAGTCAACTTTTGTTAGTTGCTATGTTGCTCTATATACATACACACATACACATAAGCATGCAACACACTATAGTGTGCTAATTGAAGACAATATTCCTTATTACGGCCTATGCACATTTAGACTTACTGGTTAAGGTAAGTAGAAGTCAGTACACTCGCCTGTTAATACCTAGTTAGTGAGATGTGTCCTAGATATGCGTTCATTAGTTATCCTACAGCAATGACTATTGAGACAGTACTTAGCAGTCACGACATATAGGTGTTAATAATGTAGAAGCTACAGAGTTACTTTCTATGGACAGATTACTGGCTGACTACATAGAGGTAGGTACTCTGATTCTGACTAGTTGACCTAGTGTTGAGGAATGTTACGGTTATTATTATTTACTAGGCCACATTTAGCAGCTTACCATAGGTACATTGAAGAATAAGGATGTTTATATCTCCTGGCCAACATAGATGCTCAGAGAGAAATGGCGGTTATAAAACAGTGGTTGTCATGGATATACGGTCATTTGCATAAGATTGTTTCTAAATATACTTTCGTTTCAAATGACGCGGTTCGATTTTGATCATTGGCGTAGGTTTAGGTGTTGACATTTGGCAATATGTATTGAATTTGTATAGTCTCTACTAGGGGTATCGACTTCATTAATTGCTGTAGTTTGTTGTTGTTTGTTAAAGGAATCCATCTTCATAATGCGCGTAGATGCGTCTAGGGAGATCAGTAGTAATGACTCATTGCTCTGAGCCATGGCCTCAGCATCTTGTTTTGGTAGATATTGCAACAGGATTTGTAGTAGATGAGCTAAGTATTTAAATCGAGCGACTGTGTAGTGTCGACAAGCAGTGATAAGATGGTATCTATCTTCTGCTGCCTCCCCACACAAGGTACTAGTTGGATCTGTCGTGTACTGGTTAAATCTGCTACAGCTTGCCTGCAATGTACATGTGCCAGTGGGCAACTGTGCCTTGATTACCGCCTTTTCAACATCCCAGACATTAGCTTTACAAGAAGACCAGACGTGATGGGATGTTCCAAGTTGTACAGCATCTGGGTTGAGGTATTTGAGAGAAACCTTGCTCCGGACATCTGTTCGCCATCCCTGCATCCAATACACAACAACTGCCTTCTTAACCTGTGTCTTCCATCGTACTTTTGTCATTGGATTTTCAAGTACATCAAGAGCAGTAGGTAATTCGTATTTCCTTAGGATTCTCCATAGCTGTGAGAACCAACTTGGATCATCAATCTTCTTAAGTGTGATTTGTTGAATGGCCAGGAGATACTCCTTACTTTGAGGATCTCAGCATATGTTCCCAAAGAACCTTCCTGTCTATTTGGCCTTCAACTGGTTCAACCCCAAGTAGGGCATATACAGCCGCATCAGCACATCTCCCTGGAAACGATTGCATTTGCTTGAGTTTTTGCTTCTGTAGTTGTTCAACGCAGGCTATAGCTCTATCCGTCAGGCAGCTTACTTCAAGACCAAAGGTTAACCAGGGTAACACATATAATGTCTGCACAAAGTTATGTACAATACATAAATCCGTGGCTCCGGCAGATCAAGCAGACAGGATATGGCATGCAGGTTGGGATCATCAATGTCGCAGCACCAGCCTGTGCTGATGACATAATATACATGACAGACAATCAACTGCATGTGCAAATCCTGCTCAACATAGCGAAAGCTTACTCAGATAAAGAATGGCTACTCACAATGTATCAAAATGTGTCACCATGGTGGTCAACAAGAAAGGTAACAGGAACCCTATACTCAGCTTGGAAGGAAACCAGTTAGCGACCTCGGAAACCATGACACATCTTGGACTCACCCGACTCAGTAATGGGAGTGTGGACATTAAACCGATGATAGCAAGCTCTACCAGGACACCGTATGCGTTGATGGGAGCGGGTATGCGCGCAAAGAGGGGCCTAGTTGACTTTCTGATAATTCTTCTTTTTTTTTCTTTTTTTTACTGTTTGTATTATAGGGGTGCAGTGGTATGTACAATTTACAAGTGTACATATATACATTTTTGAACTGGTAGGACAGAGCCACCTTATTGGAGGGCTATCCCACCTGACACTTACAATGAGAAAGAATTTTCAGTGTACAATATACATATTTACATCATGTGGTTGGAAGACCTGTCCCTCCTTGCAAGCATGCTCGATGAGTTGTAGCCTAAATAGTAGAGACGCTTGCTCGAATGGCAGACAGACCCACCTTGTCAGTGCACAGTAGCCTCATATGGTTAGTAGGGCACATTCACCTGGCCTGTGTAGCTCACAGGGTAGTGTCTGGCCATTTCCGGTGTTTGGTGTCAACTCGCCGCGCTGCAGGTGCACGACGAATGTTGACGCTGTTTAGCTTCCAGTCTCGGGGTAATGGATCCTGTGCGATACTGCCCTATGTGTAACAAAGACCGGCTCCTAAGGCCGGTGGAACTCAATCATTCTGGTGGGGCCATGCAGCCATCGTCACGAACATTAAACACTACAGTCTCATCCCAAGTTTGTGTCACCAGTATGCCTGTCCATAGCAATTTTGTGATCGATGGATTTACAAGATTTGATTTGGTGACCTAATTAACATAAGTCCATACAATATTTTCACCTAAACAGACCATCAAGTATGCTAGATAAATATAATGAGCATACGAAAATACAAGACATAGAGACAGCCTGATGAACTTTTAAACGTGGGGCTCCTGGAGGTACCACACAGACTCGTAGGTCCACAGATCTATCCCGGTAAGGGAGGCTCCCGCACACGGATAACTAATTAACTTAATATAAGCTATTATACCCCTAAGCTGAAAGGAAAGAAAATTATCTTTTAGTGTCGAAAAATCGTGTGCCTCATGTGGGCACTACTCCTAGTGCTAGTTTGGGTGAGGAGTATTATCCTCGCACGGGCCATCGTCACTGAATCCTTGCGAGAGGCAAGTGCATCACGCGGGCCTCCGTCACAGGAAAATGTCGCCATCGCTTAAAGCGGGAGAAGAGTATCGGCTGAAAAAGCTTACTCTAATATTCAACCAAAATGCTGTAAAGAAAAGATCATACCTAGTGAAATTATGACGATAAAGTTTCGTGCTGTTTTACGTGAAGACGGGTCGAGTGATTCCCAAAGGATTCCCACGTCACCGTCTTATGTAGTTTTCAATATGCTGAATTAGTAGTTGCCGCTCTTATTTATGTGGGCCTTCTTCTATGCCTAACCTCATGTTTAGTTTTTAGAGACAAGAACTATTTTAGGCCGCAAATGGCTGACGTCTACCTAGCCTTTAGATACGGCTGTCACTGAGAATGGATGCCCTAAGACATCAATACTTAAGACAACATGCATACATGTTAGTTAGCAAAATCTCTGAACTGGGTAAGAATCCGGACATCTGCTCCGTAACCACATAAAACATCACAGGACATTGGTTACATTTCACAGAAGCAAGTTTAGGCAACTGATCTATCGTTATGGTGGGGGTAAGAGAGACGAATACCCACCGTGAATGTCCTTCCCATGAGGGCATGGCAGATCTTAATATCATGCTCAGACATTCTTACGGAATGTTGGCCAATCTTACACAACCTTGCCGGAGTGTGGGGTTAAATTATCGCAACTACCGGAAAAGAGGCATACACTATGCATCTCCTGCCGAAGAGATTGTCTTTAATCATATTAAACCTATCCTATCGAGCTGAATAGAAAGGTTTTTAGTCGGTAGCATGCCGGGCTAAACAGAGTTATAGCGCTGACAGCGACGTCAGTCACAAAATTGTTGGTGGCGGGAGAACGTGCTGCATATAGAAATGTTGCAGTTTAGTGTTTCCTACGTGCACTGCAGTCCTATATTTTTCTATAACTAAACAAAACATATAAACTAATGGCCACTTGCCATATATAAAACTAACCAATTTAAACAATACAATGTAAAATGATCAGAATAATATATGAAGTACAGGTTGAGGAACCTACTACGGTGCGGTTAGTAAAAACACCTTACAGAAAATAAGAATAACTATAAACAGATACAGAAATTATAACTAGCGGTCCTAAGACCGCCACGGTGCCTTTTAGTCATCGGGACCATTTAGACAGATACAGTATAATTATTAAAGATGTAATTAACGGAGTAATTAAAATGTTAAGTATAGTCACTTGAATAGTCGGTAGCCATTCTTAAGCATGGGCTATCATGTTACTGAAATTGATACGTCATCCTTGGTTTGACGTGAGTTGATGTGTTCTCTGGAAGCGGGAAAGTTCCCGCGTGCCGGTTCCCGCAAACAGGATTTCCGCAAGCAATCCAGGACGGTAGCGGATTGAAGTCAGGACTGCAATGACAATATTGAATGTCTAACGAGTAGTCAGTAAGAGATACAATAACATTACTGCTAAGACGAAAGTTCCCGTACACCGATGGTATGGATGGAAGTTACCAACAACCCGATCCTAAGCGGGGGGTGGGGGGGGGGGGGGTGTTGTTAAATACGGATGAAGATACATAACTAAGCTTAACGGTGTGGGGTATGTCAGTTAGCTCTTAAGACGTACCGGGCAAAGTTTACTTGCTGCGATCAAAAGGTTTAGATAAACCTGCACGACATCAATGCGGGGACAGTTGAATAACCACTTTTTGGCGTGGCCAGCAGATCCGGCGAGTCATCCACCAAAGAACATTGCTGCCTCTACATCTGTAGAATCACATTTGCAGGCCGAGAAAGGCCTCACCGCAAGTTGGTGTTCTGAGTTAGTTCTTGATGTATTCGTGAACAATTTCGAAAGTTCCAAAAATGCTCCCGCACAAACGGGAGATACAAAATAGCTTTAGTGCAATGGGTTGGATTGCTGCAGTCGCTACGGAAGAGAAACCTTCGTGACCAAAGTCATCTGCTTAATGCCTGTCTTGCTGGTAGTAGCCGAATACTGATCCAACCCATACGGCTCTGGCCGAGGATGCTCTCGAGTTCTGGATTTCGTCTCCTTTTATACTACTCATGACGTCATAGGCGCAGGCTCCAACCAATCATTGGTTTAGCAATAGCCAATCAGCGCGTAGCTAATAATAATGCAGTCGAATGTTCTGGAACATTCTAGAAGTTCTGCGTACACGTGATTGTGACATCACAGCAATATTTTGAAGATAATCAAAGGGGTTTTCCGTGGATAACTCAGCCATTTCTTAACCGATTCTGAAATGGTTCACAGATTCGGAAAGCCCATCGAATTCTGGTCTTGAATAATCCCAGCTTCGGCGGGAACACGTAATGGCAAAGGATTACTATGTACCCATTTGTACACCAAAGACTCCATCCTATCTTGGTCGTGAAATACGCGCTCTGTCAAAAATAGTACTAAGCGCGCATGCGCACTATGCGCTTTAACGAACTTAGTCATCTTTACAACACGATCTGTCTCATAGACTCATATACGCTTATAGCTCTACCCAGGGGGCCATGTTTAGGGAACGAATCCAGGACGGGTGGCGCATACCCAGCTCAGCTGGTCCAGCCGGTACATGATCGGTTGATCCGAACTAAAATGAAATGACACTTGGAGATCGAATCAACCGAAATGGTGCTCGCCCTGTGAGGATCCGCCAGGCATGTGCAGCGCCGGACTGAGAGCCCACCCTCAGCTACTGGAAGTCCAATCAACTCGCCTTGTTGAGCCAGGGGTCGAGGATGGAGAGCTACTGACCAACCGAAAGAGAAGACCAACCCCAAAGAGAACCCCAGTATCAACATCATGCACTGGAATGCAGATTGGGTTACCAACAAGAAATCAGAGTTCGACCAGTTCCTGTACGAAAACAACATTGATATCTGCTACATCCAAGAGACACACCTGCAAGAAGGAAAACCATTTAAGATCAGAGGTTACCAGATTTTCCGATGGGATCGAAGAGGAAGAAAGAAAGATGGGGTGATCCCCTTGGTCCAAAACAGCGTGAATGCCACCCAGATCAAAACCTTTATGGAAGAGGCAGAATATATTAAGTTCAAGGTAACAACCAGCAACTCTGTGATTGACATTGTCAATTATTACTGCCCTAATGACAAGAATCTCTCACTTGACACAATCCAGGTCCCGGACTGCCACCTCCTCATTGCAGGAGACTTTAATAGCCGGTCCCAGAGCTGGGATACAGAACACTTGATAAACGAGGAGAAGACATTGAAGCATGGCAAGATGAAAAGCACCTTTTACTTGTCAACGATCCCACAGATCAGCCTACCTTCTACTCGCGCCAGTGGCACTCGACAACAACGCCAGACTTGGCATTTTGTACAGAAGACACTCACAGAAACCTCAGTAGAGTGGTCAGATCACAGGTAGGAGGAAGCGACCACCGCCCAGTCCTCCTCTCTGTTTCTGGAAGTATTTCGACAAGTATACCTCAACATTCAAGGTGGAACTACAAAAAGGCAAATTGGAGTCTGTTCGGCATTCATTCCAGTGAGCTTACCCAAAATATAGCAGTAGGAGGGAGAAACATCAACAATGTGGTCAAGGAATTTAATTCAAGTATCCTCAAGGCTGCCAACGAAGCGATTGCTCGAGGGTTCAGGAAAAACTACTGCCCCTACTGGACAACAGAACTGCAAGCAGCACATGATAAACTAGACAAGGCCAGAGAAGATGCAGAGGGTAATCCCTGTCATGAAAACCACTTCACGCTACACCAAACTAAAGCCAGGTATCTAAGGACCAAGCTGGAGGCCAAAAGAAGAAGCTGGAGGGAAAAGACGGCAGGGTTTAATTTAGAGAGAGACACCACAAAGCTATGGAGACTGACTAAAGCACTGAATGATGAGGGTGTCGGGGGAGAGAAGATTACTCTTGAAGAAGATGGACAAACACTGACAGGAAAAATGGCTGCAAATGCCTTTGCAAAGGCATATGCAAAAGAAAGCAACATTTCCATACCACGGACGCGTCAAAAAGAGGTTAGAAAGGAGCAAAAGGAAAGAACAGACACCAACACTCACATTGCAATGAAAGTTGGCATTAGTTTAGCAGAACTGAAGAAGACTATTGGCCAATTGAAGAAGAAGAAATCGCCCGGGCCAGATGGCATTACGAATGAAATGATCCAATACCTTGGTAATGCATCTCTCCGCAAGTTGCTAGACATCTTTAATCGCAGTTGGACCGATGGAGAGGTTCCTCAGTGCCGGAAGGAAGCCAGAATGACTCCTATTCTGAAAAAAGGGAAGAACAAGACAGAAGTGCTGAGCTACCATCCTATCAGTCTTACAAGCTGCATATGCAAGACCATGGAGCACATCATCAACCAGCAGTTGCAGTGGTACCTGGAGTCGGAGAACATTATAGTTTCAGAGCATGCCGGCTTCAGAAGATACAGGAGCACAGAAGATCAAACAACACATCTTGCACAGGTCATAGAGGACACTTTTCAAGCCAAGAAGGTGATGCTAGCTGCTTTTATCGATCTGCAGAAGGCATTTGACAAGGTGTGGAAGGATGGCCTCCTCGTGAAGCTCCGGCGCACAGGAATCGGTGGCAACATGTTCTGATGGACCAAGTCGTACCTACACAATCGCAGAGCTAGGGTGCTGGTGGATGGAGAATCTGGACAGAATGTATTGCTGAGACAAGGGGTGCCACAAGGCGGAGTATTATCACCAACTCTGTTCATACTCTTCATTAATGACATTGTAGCAGAGCTGCTCAAAGGGATCCAAGTAGCCCTCTATGCAGATGACCTCGTACTCCGGTGCACCGAGGAGTACACAACGACTGCCACGTACAGAATGCAGCTCGCCTTGGATAGAATTACAGCTTGGGCAATCGCTGGTGTATTACCATCAACAAAGAAAAATCATCAGCCATGCTATTCTCAATGTCCACCAAAACCAAGGTTGGCAATCTGACACTGGGCGGTACTCCACTCGAGTACGAGGACCAGCAGACATACCTGGGCGTCACCTACGACAGAAGATTAACATGGAAGGAGCACATACAGAACGCAGAGGCAAAGAAAGGCCAGAAGAAAGATAAACATCATGAGGAAGCTGGCAGGAACAAAGTGGGGTGCCAATGAAAGGATCCTCAAGACCATCTACCTAGGTGCCATACGACCACACTTTGAGTATGGATCCTGCTCATGGATGACGGCAGCTAAATCTCATCAACAGAACCTTGACAGAGTACAAAACCAGGCACTGCGCATCATCACTGGTGGAATGAGATCAACACCAATAGAAAAAATGGAGCAGACAGCAGGCACCCCCCCCCCCTTAGCAAAGGAAGGGAATGCAAAGCACTGATCCAAGCTGCAAAGTTCAAATCGTTCAGCAACCCGATGAAGATCAGGCAAGCACAGCTGTCATCAGGAAGACTTAAAAGATCAAGTTTTGTGAAAGAGACAAAATCACTTCAAAGGAAACACCAAGAAATGTTCCCAACCAACACCCTTGATCCTCCAGCCTGGGAAAACAAACTAGAGAGCATAGCCATTCGCACCACAGTACCTCATCTCACAACCAAAGATGAACACAGTGATGTGAGCAAGAAGGCCCTGACCCCAGCCATGCTGGAAGAAATGTACCCTCAGGAGACATGGATAAGGATCTACACAGATGGATCAGCCAAAGATGCAATTAGGACCGGAGGTGCCGGACTGCACATACAGTATCCAAACGGACAACATGAGTCAGCTGCAATACCGACAGGCAAACACTGCACAAACTACAGAGCTGAAGTCGAAGCACTGGTTCATGCAGCTAATACCATCAACAGAACAGCAGAGCCTATTGCACAGATTGTCTTTTTATCTGATGCCCGCTCTGTCCTTGAGGCTATCACCAAAGGTAAGCTGCCACAACTTAAAGAAGCACTACAAACCATCAAATGCTTTCGGATAGCATTGCAGTGGATCCCCTCACACTGTGGAGTCCAAGGAAATGAGGAAGCAGACAAGATGGCAAAGGTGGGTGCAGAAGAGAATCAGACAGAAAACATGGTTACCCATACAGAGATGAAGACTATCATCAAGTCACTCTATAGAACACCTCAATCAGAAGATGCCTACCATCATCTCTCGAGGCCAGAGCAAGTGACCATTTTTCGTCTCAGAACTGGACACAACAGACTAAACCAACACATGTACAGGCGGTTCCACCTTACGACATCGCCTGCTTGTCCTTGTGGAGAAGCAGAACAGACCACAGAGCACATACTTCAATGTTGCAGTACGTATCAGCTGCTGAGAGAAGAGATCTGGCCTTTGTCAACCTCTTTTCTTGAAAAGCTGTATAGGCCTGTGGAAGAACTGCAGAAAACCACAGATTTTATCTTGAGAACGGCTCGCCAAGTGTGATACCAGCGATCGAAAAGAAGAAGAAGAAGACAGAAGCAAGCTTAGGCAACTGATCTATCGTTATGGTGGGGGTAAGAGAGACGAATACCCACCGTGAATGTCCTTCCCGTGAGGGCGTGGTAGATCTTAATATCATGCCCAGACATTCTTACGGAATGTTGGCCAATCTTACACAACCTTGCCAGAGTGTGGGGTTAAATTATCGCAACTACCGGAAAAGAGGCATACACTATGCATCTCCTGCCGAAGAGATTGTCTTTAATCATATTAAACCTATCCTATCGAGCTGAATAGAAAGGTTTTTAGTCAGTAGCATGCCAGGCTAAACATAGTTATAGCACGGACAGCGACGTCAGTGAAAAATTGTTGGTGGCGGGAGAAAGTGCTGCATATACAAATGTTGCTGCATAGTGTTTCCTACGTGCACTGCAGTCCTATATTTTTCTATAACTAAACAAAACATATAAACTAATGGCCACTTGCCATATATAAAACTAACCAATTTAAACAATACAATGTAAAATGATCAGAATAATATATGAAGTACAGGTTGAGGAACCTACCACGGTGCGGTTAGTAAAAACACCTTACAGAAAATAAGAATAACTATAAACAGATACAGAAATTATAACTAGCGGTCCTAAGACCGTTACGGTGCCTTTTAGTCATCGGGACCGTTTATACAGATAAGGTATAATTATTAAAGATGAAATTAACGGAATAATTAAAATGTTAAGTATAGTCACTTGAATAATCGGTAGCCATTCTTAAGCATGGGCTATCGTGTTACTGAAATTGATACGTCATCCTTGGTTTGACGTGAGTTGATGTATTCTCTGGAAGCGGGAAAGTTCCCGTGTGCCGGTTCCCGCAAACAGGATTTCCGCAAGCAATCCAGGACGGTAGCGGATCGAAGTCAGGACTGTAATCAGAATATAGAATGTCTAACGAGTAGTCAGCAAGGGATACAATAACATTACTGCTAAGACGAAAGTTCCCATACACCGATGGTATGGATGGATGTTACCAACAACCCGATCCTAAGCGGGGTTTTTTTTAATACGGATGAAGATACATAACTAAGCTTAACGGTGTGGGGTACGTCAGTTAGCTCCTGAGACATACCGGGCAAAGTTTACTTGCTGCGATCAAAAGGTTTAGATAAACCTGCGCGACATCAGTGCGGGGACAGTTGAATGACCACTTTTTGGCGGGCCAGCAGATCCGGCGAGTCATCCACCAAAGAACATCGCTTCCTCTACATCTGTAGAATCACATTTTCAGGCCGAGAAAGGCCTCACCGCAAGTTGGTGTTCCAAGTTAGTTCTTGATGTATTCGTGAACAATTTTGAAAGTTCCAAAAATGCTCCCGCACAAACGGGAGATACAAAATGGCTTTAGTGCGATGGGTTGGATTGCTGCAGTCGCTACGGAAGAGAAACCTTCGTGAGCGAAGTCATCTGCTTAATGCCTGTCTTGCTGGTAGTAGCCGAATACAGATCCAACCTATTCGGCGCCTGGCCGAGGATGCTATCGAGTTCTGTATTTCGTCTCCTTTTATACAACTCATGACGTCATAGGCGCAGGCGCCAACCAATCATTGGTCGAGCAATAGCCAATCAGCGTGTAGCTAATAATAACGCAGTCGATTGTTCTAGAACATTCTAGAAGTTCTGCGTACACGCGATTGCGACATCACGGCAATATTTTGAAGATAATCAAAGGGGTTTTCCGTGGATAACTCAGCCATTTCTTAACCGATTTTGAAATAGTTTACAGATTCGGAAAGCCCGTCGAATTCTAGTCTTGATTAATGCCAGCTTCGGCGGGAACACGTAATGAAAAAGGATTACAATGTACCCACTCTGTACACCAAAAGCACCATCCTATCTTGGTCGCGAAATACGCGCTCTGTCAAAAATAATATTAAGCATGCGCATGCGCGCTATGCGCTTTAATGAACTCTGTCGTTTTTACAATGCGATCTCTCTCATAGGCTCATATACGCGTATAGCTCTACCCTGGGGGGGGGGGTGTGTGTGTGTGTGTGGGGGCGTGTTCAGGGAACGAATCCAGGATGGATGGCGCATACCCAACTTAGCTGGTACAGCCGGTACCTGACCGGTCGATCCGAACTACACCTGGATGAATGTGTGTGGAGATATATACAATATGTTGGCTGGTAGCTATTACTACTTAGAGCATTAGTACAGCAAGACTCACCTAGCGACCTTTGGCGCTGGTAAAGCTGACACATATGCATCTGACTAGAATAGCATTATTCGGGGCTTGTTTATAGTTGGTAGGACACACCCACCTGGCCGAATTGATTGTGCACGGGGTATGTAGACAGTGTGTTGCCTGGTACTTCATACTAAACATAGGACTTTACTACAGTAAGAACTCACCTAGCGACGTGCTGGGGCTGGTAAAGCTGACATGAATAGTTAGGTTACTAGAATGGTATGACATACCCACCTTAGCAGTACATTTACACTATTAGAATAGTTGTTTCATAGCGTTGTGGCGCTGGTATCACAATCCCACCTGACCCGGCTAGTTGCAGATGAGAGTATTACATCATAGGTTCACTGTAGACTAGTAATAGAACGTGGACCAGGAACAGCATAGCGGTTTTATCTGGTAGGGTTGACCCACCTCATTAATACGTTTCGTGATTGGTAGGATCAACCCACCTCGTCAATTTACTTGGAAGACTATGGCAGTTATGATTATCATTTCGGTGTATTCTTTCATGATCGGTAGGACCAACCCAGCTTGTCAGTATACTTGGGAAGTTAGACAATTAAGCTTATCAATGTGCCCGGAATATAACGTTCCCTTATAAGGTATTAAATAGTACCAATTTCCTACAGATGACATACTAGTTGGTGCTGACTTCTGAGAACATCAGCGAGGTCAACCGTATAGTGGTATTGGGACCAGTGTTTGTCTAGCCGATGCTTAAAGTAGTTGAGGGAAGGTGCCACCACCACTTCCTCAGCAAGAGAGTTCCAGTTGTTGATAACTCTGTAGCTGAATGTGTGTGTGTGTGTGTGCGCGCAGTGATTGGTTAGGGTGATGCTTCCAAAGCGTGAAGCTGTGTCCACGTGTTGTGGTCGATGTTTCCAGAATCAATCCCTGACGCTCTGTGGTATATTTATTGTGGAGGAACTTGTATGTCTCAATCATGTCACCTCGAATTCTTCGGTAGGAAAGAGCTGGGAGCTTTTTCTCTCGTGGACATGTGTGTCGGTCTTGAAACGTGGGCTCCATATTCTATTATTATATTCCAGTAGCAGCCTCACTCGAGATTTAAACAGGGGTCGGATCATTCTTCCATCTAGATAATGGAATGATCGCCTGATTAACCCAACTACCTGATTGGCTTTGCTGACCGTCATCTTGACATGTTTGTGGAAGGTTAACTTGTCATTGAAATGGATCCCAAGATCATTTTCGCACATTGTCACTTCCAGTTGGGTCACTTGGACTCCAGATTCAGACATTGGATATGTATAATCGGGGTGACCTGTACCAATCCTCATTACTTTGCATTTCTGTGGATGGAATTTCACTAGCCAACATTCTGACCAGAGTTGGAGATTGTCAGTATCCATTTGTAGTATATGGTAGTCCTCTACTGATGCAATTGCCTGGAAGAGTTTTGGGTCTTCGGCAAATAGTTTTATGTAGCTGTGGACAACATCTGGCAGGTCATTACTATAGATCAGGAACACTGTGGGTTCTTGGATACTGCCCTGTGGGACTCCACTAATGGCATCAGCCCACAGTGAATATGATCCATATACACAGACTCTCGTGTATTGACGATATGAAGGCTAGGATCAAGGTAGAGACCTGGCCTTCGATTCCATAGCTCCGTAGCTTTGTGAGGAGTCTTGAATGTTGCACAGTGTTGAATGCTTTTTGAAAATCGAAATAGATTGCATCTATGCAAAACTGTTCGTCCAGTAGTTCTGTCCACATTTCCATTACCGTCATCAGCTATGTTGTGCAGGAACGTCCTGCCGTGACTCCATGCTGCTGGTCTGCGAACAGGTAGTTGAGAGTCATGTGATTGACTATAATATCTCTGACTAAGGAGACACTTTGCAACAGATTGAAATTAGACTGATAGCCAGATAGCTGTCGGCCGATCTCTTGCTGCCCATTTTGAAGATAGGCATTACATTGCTTTGCCTCCAGATATCAGGTACATTACCTTCTTGCAGGCTCTTTGAAAGGATGATGCAGAGTGAATTGAATCAGATCAAATCAAAGATTATTTATTTGACAGTAACATGTTTTTATATTTTTAGTCCAGGTTGTCCACCGACGGCATAACCTATACTGTTGTATTGTATTGTATTGTATTGTATTGTATTGTATTGTATTGTATTGTATTGTATTGCATTGTATTGTATTGTATTTACCCCCTCTCGGATCAGACCTTCAGACGAACTTCCAATGTTGGAGTGATTAGAGCAGGTAGAGGACAAATATAACAGATTGAAAGATAAAAAGTATTTTAACCACACTGCACAGAAAACGTATCCCTTATCAAAGAGGAACAGAAACCCCAGCGAAAGATCCAGACAGTATAAATTACATATAAAACCACTCAGAATCCACCCACCAAACACTACCGCTGACTCTAGCTACAGCTACTTCTACTACAAAACAGCTAACCACTTGCTAGCTAGAACTACCTCTGTATTAGATACAACTGACCGCCCACCTGCTATGCCTGCTCCATCCTCGGACATAGTCAGTTACCTACCACCAACAGCCATAATTACTCCCGTTATAGACACAGCTAATACTAACTCATCAATTACTGCTGCTCCTAGTGCAGAGATATCAAATCACCCTTCTGTAATAGCAGTAAATAAGCACCCTCCTGCAACAGTTACTGATGTTGCCACTACTACAGACAGAGCTAATCATCCATCCTGTCAGCTCGATGACAATGGCTTTAATAGCACCATAGATTTACAGTCGCCAGTGAACAATAGTTTATCAGATAAACCCAGCCTATATGATATTGAATTGAAAAACTTAGAAGACGAAACAGTTAGAATGGTTTAGTATAACATCGAAAATATCAGATCGTCTAAACCATATTTGGGTATGCTAATACTTAAAGGGGACATCCTGATGCGCCAAGAATACTGGCTATACAATTTTTAAAAGTCCGAAATGCACTCATATTTTGATCAAGATAACTTTAATTGTCATATTAAATGTATTAGTAACTTAGATCTAATCACAGCAGTACAACGCCCAATGGGTATGGCAGGAGTCTCTATATGTTCCAACCCCAACCTAGCATCCTTAATTGAAGAGCTTCCTGATGGTGGAAACGTAATAACCATGATTAAAATCAACAGCAAGCCACGCCCATTCATAGTAATATGTACGTACATGTCATGTAGAGGCTGCAAGAATGCAGAAGAAGAATAGCAAACTGTTCTGGCAAAAATGTAGGAAGTCATGGACAAATAGCACACCAGTTGCAATATAATCATCGGTGGAGACTTCAATGCCTCAGTTACTAGAAGCACCCAAAACAGCAGAGATAAATTACTCCACAGTTTCATTTCTGAAGCCAGCTTATACCTACCTTCAGATCTAGTCGAAACAGACACATACTTCCATCCCAATGGAGAAAACCGGTCGCAGATAGATTGTATACATATAAGTGATAATAACCTACTGACAGAGTACCGTTCCTATGAAAGAGATGATATCAACACATCTCAACACGACCCTGTAGCAGCTATTATTACAGTTGGCTGACCATCGACAAGAACATCGCAAAAATGCTGTCACTCATCACATAATCAGCATATATATATATATATATATATATATATATATATATATATATATATATATATATATATATATATATATATATATATATATATATATATATATATATATATATATATATATATATATATATATATACTGCCCAGTTGAATTCTATTCTTTCATATTTCATAATGCTTTCAAGAAAAATAATTTCATACTTTTTCTGACTTTCCGAACTTCGTTTAGGAATTGACAGCCCTATTTATGATATGTACAATCAGTGTACATTTAAAGCAAATCTTTAGAGGCCATCATTGTATTTGATATTTCAATTATTGTTTGCATTTGATGAGTCAGACTCCTAATGCTTCAAATTTCCATAATTTTTCCAAAACCAGTAGCTTAAAATAGCTGGTTTTTTCCTTTTCTAGTGCCTGTGTCCATACCATTTAGGAATGGCTCTCAGACATGTCAGAGGGTTTCGCGACTCCAGAGACAGGAACAGTGATGTAGCCAGAATATAGCATCTAGAGGGGAATCACATTTTGCGATGTGTCTCAGAGAGATGTGTGTGTGGGTTGGTGGGACTGGATTAAGTCTGATGAAAAAAGTTATCGAAATCGACGTCGATCCAAAATCCAATATCCATCAATGGTCATCTTGAAAATGGGTTTCCGGACAATAACTTTAGCGGATCACATTGAAACTTCCTAGGATGGTTGGACTAGGTCTTGGGAAGAAACCTATCGAAATCGACGATGATCCGAAATCCAAGATGGCTGCCAGCCAATGGCGGCCATCTTGAAAATTGGTTTCCATATGATAACTCTGTTACCGTTTGTCGGATCGCATTGAAATTTTATAGGGTGGTTGGACTAGGTCTTGGGAAGAAACCTATCGAAATAGACGATGATCCGAAATCCAAGATGGCCGCCAGTCAGTGGCGGCCATCTTGAAAATTAGTTTCCGGACGATACCTCCTTGACCGTTTAACGGATCTATTTGACACTTAATAAGGATGACTGGTCTGGGTCTGAGGAAGAATACACATTTTCTGATAGCTCTCAATCATTGGGTTGTCATCATGGTGGGATATTATGCGCCGCTTGCGGAGTTCTTGTTTGGATTGCATTAAACCCTAAAATGATGACTTGTTTATGTCTGTGCAATGAAACTTTTGAAATCGGCTGTGATCCGCCCTGGGGGTGGGGGGTGGTCATCTTGAAAATTGGTTTCCGGATGATAACTGTGCTCCTGTTTGTTGGATCGCTTTAAAACTTCAAACGATGACTGGGCTGGATCTGCAGAAGAAACCGATCAAAATCTGCGCTGATCCAAAATCCAATAGGGCCACCAGCCATCAGCAGCATCTTGAAAATGGGTTTACTGATGATACCTTCGCTATTGTTCTTCAGACCACTTTAAAGTTCATAGAATATCTGGACTACGGCTGAGAAAGAAACCTATCGAAATCTACGATCACTTGAAATCCAATATGGCCGCTTGCGACCAGTGGCTATCTTGAATATAAATATAAAATTTTAAATCTCTTCTCAACAAACAGTTGGCCGAGTTTAACCAAATTTGATAGGGACCATCCTTGGACCATAGGGATACAAGGTTGTTCAAACGAAGCCCATCTACAAATATGACGAGCAACCATCTTGGATTTTGGCCGTATTTTAGAACCATCTTTAACCCTTTCATGCCAAAGCCTGCCTATGCAATAATCTTGAGGAATGTCCATTCACAGGCCAAGGAAAAGACCTTTTGAAAATGTATCACTGGCACGACTGGGTCGATAACCAGGCCAGTCATTCCAGTGGTAAATTTCCCAAAATAGTCTTATCTTGGCCTGAAAATGGATATTCAATAAGCAAATATTCAGATTTTCTTGACCAAATTTGGTAATTAAAGGGATACAAATCGCCTCCCCGAAGCCGCTTGGGAGATTGATTCGAAATTCAAAAAACAACATCTAGGGCACCAGCAGAACAAAGTGTTAGAGCTTGATGAGTCAAATGCTTCGCAGCCATCTTGGATCACCTAATTTTCGTGAAAATTACTTCTCCTGAATCACCGAAAGGATCGGGCTGAAATCTGGGAAGTATGACTAGGGACTAAGGCAGTGCATTAAAACCTGGCCACCATCAACCAAGCAGATTTCGGCATGTTGGTGGCCATATTCCTGATATTGGAATTTAACTGTTTGCCAGCCATCTTGCATTTTCCCACCACGAAAATATATACTATTCCAATGAAAATATAAAAGTTCTTCTCGAGAACCACCAGACCAAATTTAACCAAATTTGGTAGAAAGCATCCTGGGGCCATCGGGATCCAAGTTTGTTCAAACTAAGCAGATTGACCAATGTAGCCGGTGGCCATCTTGGATTTTGGTTGATTCTTAGAAATTTCATTAAAAATCTAATACTACTGGGGCGATTGAAACTCATGAATTTGGTCAAATGTTTCGGCAGCCATCATAAATGATCTAATTTTCCTGGAAATGACTTCTCCCGAATGGCGTAATGGATCAGGATGAAATTTGGAAGTATAATTAGGAACTAATGGTCATTCAAGTTTGTCCAAGGAAGGTTAGTAAGGACTATAAAAAAAGATCAGAATTCAGCATGTTGGCGGACATATTGAAATATATGATGGATTTTGAAGCCACAATTGGTTTTATTATTGGCGAACATCATAATTTTCGACAATATATCAATGGGCTCCATTAGTTTGTCTGTTTGTCGGACAAATGAATCTATGTTCCAGGTAGGCGATGGTGGCACCGTGGGAATAGTTTGCCTTTGTAATTTCAAAATAAAGGCTTCGGAGGATGGGGTATTTATTATCCCCACGTTTTAAAAACGTTGGGATATTGTAATCGCCTCCGTTCTGTCCCTCCATCCATCACGCTATCTTCTCGCAAAACGTTGGGTGGAATTAAACCAAATTTGTTATGTGGGTTACCCGTGTGATTCTGCTTTGCAAGACAATATTTAGATTTGGCTCCATACACCCCGCCCCCCCCCCCCACTCCCACATCACCCCCCCCCCACACTTGGGGGGGGGGGGGGGGGTAGGGCAGGTGTCAAAAGGTCAAATCACTTGTAACGCAACACCTTTGAAACGGTTACACGGAACTCAACCAAATTTGATATGTGACTTACCAATATGATTGCGGAGTGCATGAGGCCATTTACATTTGGCTCTGCCCACAGGAGCTGGAGTCAAAAGGTGAATATTTAACCTGCGTAAATTCATTGTAATGCATCTCATCCGAAATTGTGCACCAGAATACAACCAAATTTGGTATGTGCATTACCCATATCAATCTGGAGTACAAGAGCCCATTTACATTTGGCTCCGCCCCCAGGGATGGTGGGGAATGGGGTAGAGGGGGGAGGGGGGTAAAAGGTCACACAATTAATTGTACACGTAATGAACCTCCTCCGAAACCATTGGAAGGAATTCAACCAAATTTGGTACCAGTATGTGGGTTACTCATAGGATTCCGCTTACCAAGACGATATTTAGATTTAGCTCCGCCCCCAGGGGCCGGGACAGGGGTCAAAATGTCAAATCACTTGCAACGCAACTCCTCTGAAACCGTTAGAAGGAACTCAACCAAATTTGATATGTGAGTTACCCATATGATTGCGGAGTCCAAGAGGCCATTTACATTTGGCTCCGCCCCAAGGGGGCGGGGTCAGAAGGGCAAATTTTTACCTGCAGTAATTGATTGTAATGCATCTCCTCCGAACCCGTTGGACAGAATTCAACCAAATTTGGTATGTGAGTTACCCATATCAATGTGGAGTACATGAGCCCATTTGTATTTGGCCCCGTCCCCGCGGTGGGTGGGGTGTGTGTCAAAACGTGGACGAAATTCGATCAATTGAGTTATCCATATGATTGTGTAGTGCAAAGGGACATTTACATTTGACCCCCCACCCCCGAGGTTGGGGTGGGGTTGTGGGTTGTGGGGTGTGGTGTTAAGTAAAAACTGTGAACCGCTCAATCTAGTTTTTATTTGTTTGAGCTATCTGAAACCTCTATCTGGCCTACTTATGCATAGATCAATTAGTCTCTCGGAACCGTCTTGAGACGCTTCGCTACTGGAGGATTGACTCTTGATTTACACCGAGTTCTTATCACTAAGCATATCACGACAGCTGCTGCCCTCAATGCTACAACGCTAACAAAGTTAAATCTATTCTGACAGCCTCTTTTTGGTTGTCTCTTCATTATTTTGTTAAATCCCAGGACCAAAAGAAATCGCTTAACGTTTGTAGGAATCGCGTGTGCAGAATTTCAATTGGTCAAGAGTTATCAGTTTTCGTGACATCGGCTTACCTGCGCGATAAGTATCATATTTTGGACAAATTCACGAATCAATTGTTATTTCTAGGAATAGAAAATTATCTTTTTTGAGGATTTTCTAGTTGTGACTGTTAAATACAGTCGATTACATAATTTTGCAGCAGGCATATCAGTCGTTAACAAAATCTAAAACGAAACCGAAAGTAAACAAGTACACATATTGATGGAAGGCATCAATGGTAAACAGCATGCCCGGAGTTTATTATAATTCTGAGAATAAACTCAACCGTTTCATGAAAAAATGAAGTTATATAAAGGCATACAAGCCACTTACGACAAAAATATACGCGAACAATAAACACAAAAGAAGGAATATTTCTTGCAAAAAGATATGGGCAGTATTAGCTATGGGCTAGGAAAAGCAGCTTATGTTTTTGGTCAGTCCAACAATTTTTCCATCCATCCTTTTTCTCCAGACCAAACTCCTTAACAGAGAGAGGAACAAACAAAATTAAGAGCAGCCAGTGATGCGAAAATTGCACTATTGCATCAACGGAGAGAAACAGATCAAAGTTGGGTCATTAGGTATCAACAACTTGTAAAGATAAAGAAATCAACATAACTGGCAACCCAGTCAATAGAAAATCGGCGCAAGACGCAGTACAGACCCTGTAGTCCGTGAGCCAGGACCCTGATTTTTGGCAATCAGGCTCACATGGGGTGACGAATGCTCATAGTGATTTTTGACAAGGTTTATACCTCTAGTGATAGAAAATGTGTGATAGCAGTGTAGAATTGGTAGCTTTCTCTGTCAGATCACCACTTTTATGAGTGTACCCAAATTTGTCGTACACCAAATAGCCGGTTTCTGCTGAGTTGGTCATGAACTTCAGATTCTCGTACAAACCTTATTACTGGAGACTAGAAGTTGAAACTTGGCCAGCCAATAGGTCTATGATGCTCCTTTATGACCTGGTTAAGGCAACTAAAACATATGATCTATGGCCAAGAAGCACACATTATTTGTGTTACATGTAGGATCTTCCTTATTTAGGGGTAGGGTTAAAATATTATTTTTGCATATATATCACATTTGATATATAAATTAGCCCTTCAGATTGAATAATTGAGTTCTTTGGCGAGATGTACATCGCTGCTAATGAAAAATAATATATATTATATTTACATTACTAATTTAGTGTGTAAAAATGTATCATTTTGTAACCACAATAATGCGCGAAAAAATCCTTATTTTCAGTGACAGCAATTACTGCTTTGATATAGGATACATGCGAGGTACTATTTGATTGCGACATTGTGATGTAATTGCTTATACCATCATATATGCGAGTGCCATTATTTGCTTGTTACGCTAGCTACATAGTTGTTGCTTATAGCATCAAATATTTGAACCATTATTTAATTATAATCCCAGCTGTACTGTGGCATACCGTTTATGACATCAGAGACATGAGTGTACTTTTTATTGTGACATCAGCCACATACAACATGCTTATGTCATTGGATGCATGGGGGACTTTATTCGGTTGCGATGCCAGCTACAGTATGATGTAATCTCTTATGACATCAGATAGATTAGAGACTTTATTTGATTGTGGTGTCCGTTACATTGTGACATAATCGAGATGCCATATAATATATGAGTGGTATTAATTGGGAATGTATTTGATTGCGAAGTATGCTAAATTCTGACCATAAATGATTATGATATACATTGGAGAAGTTATTTGATTGCGATATCAGCTACATTGTGATGTAAATACCTTAGACATCCAAATAGATGAGAGACATTATTTGATTATGATGTCAGTCGCATAGTGACGTAATTGCTTAAGCCATCAGATACTTGACGGGCATTATTTGATTGCGACAAATACTCCACATGTAGAAATTCTTCTTGAAAAGACCCGCAAACATATGTTTCTCCAGAAAATAAATTTAATTCATTTCAGAAAGACAATCTAGTCGTTTCACATATGATAATGGTTGTGTGCAAATCCTGTAATTAGGCAACAAACTATTTACTAACCAATTTCACATTGATTCAGGGGGTAGACGCTTACAGTATTTTACAATATACCAGTTTAAGCAAGACTGGAATGTTGTTGAATCATTAGTAGCTGTATGTGATAACCTACACCATCTAGATTGAGATGCATAGAGTTAAATGAATTGTGATATATGATGCCTATGTCTACGTAACATGAAATGCATATTCATTCATCACATTCATATTGGATGAGTGAATGGCATAAATAACTTGCGACAAACCAATATTGAAATTTGCACGATTCTTCACTCACAACAGCTATTGATAGAAGGCATAGTCCGTGGCATATAGATGATGTATAGGCATCTAACCCTTTCATAACAAATCCGGACAAAAAACGGCCCATGCAGTGGTCTTGTGGAATGTCCGTTTGCAGGCCAAGAGAATGCTATTTTTTTAGTTTACCTCTGGAATGACTGGCTCGATAACGGAGCCAGTAATTCTAGTGATAAAATTTTAAAATAGTCTTCTCTTGGCCTGCAAATTGATATTTAATAAGTAAATATTTCAAAATTCTTTAAAAAAACCCCTTCATTAAGGAGTTAATAAATATAGGAAAGGCTAGCCCTGAAATTCTATCCGTTATACCGCGCCCCACGTTGTGGTTCATGAGAGTGTAGGTAATTGACGATGTAGTGTTAGGACTAGCTTCCTAGCGTGACTAACTGCGCCACTAGCTTACACGGACAGAGTTCCACTAGTCTTCATCATCCTCATTTACATCATCCAGATCATCCTGTGTATCCGTGCTATCAGGCAAGTCTGGTGGCACTTGATTGCTGCAGTCTTTCAGGCGGCACATGTCAGTGCAGTGTAGACCATTTACTATGCAGCAGCATTCTGGCTGTTCACACTTTCGAATACAGCTGCATGCCATGAGATCCAGTACCGACTCTGGGGCTGGCTGACCCTGCATCCAAACAACTGACAGTTGGTGTGTGTTCTCTATGCGTTCCAGCTTCCATCCATGACCATCAGGATTTGGTACCTTAGGATTCTGTTCGAGACACCGCCTCCAAATAGCAGCCTGATAATTGGCGCGCTTCATGTGTTGCAGTAAACAGTCCTGGCATGGTGGCAGCTGGTGGCTCTCAATGTCACCTTTCTTTTCACAGAACATGTAATACCTTAGGTCATTGATACACGTCACAGATGCCTTGGAAGCATAAAGTTGACAGGTGAAAGCTTCTAGTTTGACTTGAAGATCTTCTGAAAGATGCCACTCCTGTCCAAGCTCGGTGAAAATGTTCTGTGTCTCAAGGCTATTCGTAATAAGTTCCAGAGCTCTTGCCTTACCCTTGCCTGCAAATGCACTAACACTATCACACCCAGTGTAAGCATGCATACCAATTAGTGCTGAACATACGTCTTTGCTGATCGAGGCACCAATTCTAGCAATGTCAAGAACCCGTGTTCGGGCCTTCGGGCCACATTTCTGAAACAATCTTGCATTGATGCTCTGATGACATGCCAAGCACAAGATGAATACATCAGTGTCCTCTGAACAGATTACAATGTTTGGATAGCCGTTCTGTGCGGAATGGGCTGCGTGTAGCAACAGGCGTCCGTCTGCTTCCTCTTGGGAACACTCTAGTTCAGCTACCTCCTCACTACCTTCTGCAGTAATCCGGAAGCACTTACAATTGGATGTAGCATAGAGCACCTTTCCCTGCAACATGACTGTGTACTCTGTCTTTTTCCATTCATTGACAATGAATTCAATCAGGCTCGTTTTATTGTTGATCTGACGGAGAAAGTTCCTCCAGTTTGTTACTAGCTGTGAAGCTGTGATGTTTTGTAACTGATTATTGCGTTCTTCCCCTCTAACCAAACGTTCAGAATTCTTGATGGACATGTCTGTGTATGTGTCAAACACAACATCAATTCTCATGCTCTTATTTCCTTCTCTCAGTGCCATTTCCAGGATGGTACTGGCAATTTGACCGAATGTGCTCTGATCACCTTTTGTTCTCTGGACCAGATTCATCCCATCAACCACAGTCGATGAGTTATCTGGCAGCTGATCTGCAAACTTGACATTTTTCTGAAGGCGTGCAGCTAATGCAGCTTTGTTGGTTTTCCTTAGCATCCCTTCCGGTGTCGCCAATGACCAAGGTAATGGTCCCAGTGGATGACAAAGTACATCTTTCATTTCCAGATTGCGCACTTGTGAAGTTACAATGATACGACCAAACAATGATCTGTCTGCCTTTAGGATTATTGTTCTACCACTGCTTTTCACACTCTTCTTTTTGCACATATCAGAGAATGTTTTCAGTTTGTTCAATTTCATTTTATCATGAAAATTCGTCTTTGGTGGATCTTGCTCGAGTCGTTCTTCTTTGAATGTTTCATAGCAGCGCTCTCCAATACAATGTGCATTCATTAAATCATTGGTGATGTCTTGGGGAGGAGCCCTGGCAGTAGAAATACTGATGAGATCTTGATTTGCAGCAAATGGATTCACCCAACCTTCTAGAAGACTCTCGACAGATTCAACATGCTCTTTATCTTTTCGTATTCTTGATGTATTCAGATCTGTGTGGCTATAATTTCCTGTATTTCCTTGGATCATATCCCGTAGTTGACAAAGGAATGCGCTACGATGTTCTGCTGTCATATAGTATCGCTTAACTGCACCAGATTATAGACTGAATTTGGTTGTCCCTCCTGGGGTCTGTGTATCTTTATTCACGGTGGTTTCCACAGCTTGATCCATAGGTATACGGCCAAAATGATTGCTATTTGACATCTGTACAGAAAAGCGTCCGTCCTCAAAAGCTTCATAGACATAGGGATGTTCCTCTTGAAGATTTGTCATTTGAGCATAGTAGGCTGATAGATACCGTGCATAATTCACTTTGTCATACGCGAATGACCAAGGTATCATAGCTCGTATAGCATGCAGGTGTAATCTCCAGTTACCCTCGCGAGATGACCGCAATAATCCTAGCAGAACATGCTCGACGATGTCAATGTAGGACATCCAAAATGCAGACAGCTCCCCATTTCCTGTTCTAAGGTGGTCCAGGTATGCATTCCAAAGCTGCTGCATTTCACAGAAGAGTGGGCAATCAAGGAGATCTTCAATGCTCTTCTGGTTGAGGTCATCAGACACAGTCTTCACTTGATCCATAAACGAATCGATTCTTGGTATTTTCACACTTTGTTTTTCAGCCAACCATTCTAGGAACCCATTCCACGCTAACCGCATCAATGCTTCGTATATGTATTTGTGAATTCTGACAGCACGGTTATACATCTTGCCATCCAGAACCCTGGAAATCGATCCTTCTGCGACAATTCCCGATTCCAGGCACAGATCCCTCAGGCCAGCATCTTGAAAACGTTTTCCAATCGTGCCAAGAGCATTGCATATGGTGTGGAACACCCCCATCCTGAGCAAGATATTTTCGTAGCGACTCTTGTGCTTCCAGGCGATTTCAGTTGCTTTAGCATATAGAGCTTGATCCATAACAACCACAATAGTTGTCAACTGTAGTTCCTTTCTGATAAGTTCAGATTGGTTAAGAATTTCAAAGACTGTCGTCAGTTCTGTGGCCGGTGCATTAATCGTTGGAAGGTAACTTATTACATCCTCTGAGATAGGAACCAAGTCCCTAGTACTGATATTGAACCCTGTCCAACTTGGAATGGTATGTTGCTCCGTATCAACCAGTCTTGCCAGCACCCAGATGAGGTTCTTTGCACTTGCCATTGTCTTGGTTGGTCCAATATCAATTTTGGCTGTTTTTAATGGCTGGGGTCCGATTCTATTACCCGCAATATATGTTGGTATCTCTGGCCGTTCAGTGGACACTGTCCTCTGTTTATGCTTTTCAATCCTGGGTAAACCTGCTGTGGGTAGCTGTGGGCCATAAACCTTCCCCTGTACTGCTATGCCATTCACACGGTGGGTTGTGCCTTTACCTGTGAGAGTCTCCTCTAGTCGGTCAATATTGTCCCATCCTAGATTTGTAAAGACGTTAGGCTGAACAGTAACTGGTAGAAAGAGTTTCTGATTCATAGAAGCTGCAAGCTTTTGGAGGCACAATGCCGTGTCATTTTCCTCGAGCTGCGAGTATGAAATGCCATGACCAAGCCTGTTCAATGTCTTGATGATTTCAACATTGCCAGTCAATGTCTTTACAGCATATGGTAGCAGCAGATGCTTTGGTGTTTTCTGTTGGCCACCTGTTACAGCATAAATCAAGTCCTGACTAAATGATTGGGTTAGCAAATTTACTCGCTGTGATTTTCTATTAATATCAGTTTCGCCAGTTAGTAGGCCAACAAGAAATCTTTCCAGATCAACAGGAACCGAGACCAGTTCTGTAATGTCTGATGGATGGTATGGCCATGGAGCCTCTCTCGCATTGTCCTTGATATCTGAACGAATGTGTTGTGACACCCGATCGATCATCTTGTTCATGTCAGAAGATTTGCCTTTCCATAGCTTGACCTCCTTCTGTAACTTTTGATTCTCCAACACCACATTGTCAAGACCTACACTATCAGGAACGACAAGTAATTTGCCCCCTTCCCCTGAAACGAAATGAAGCGAATTGCCAAATTCAGATTCAAGCCTTCTTTTGAGGTTCTTTTTACCTGATTTTACAATTGACTCTAATCCTTTTGACAGTAGTATTGACTCAACTTTTGCTGCCAGCATTACAATTGGTACAATAAGTTTGTTTGGTACAATATCAGTTCTGATGTAGTGAAAGAGATCGTGATATGAATCGCTCTCACTTCGTGAATCGTCATCAATTTCGTGGACGACGGTGCTCTCGGCCTTTGTGTAAAGTTTGTAACAAGAAGCATGGTAATGGGCTTCGGCAGCCACAATGTCCCGACTTGTGACAGCAAGAAGCTTTTCATCAGATCTTTCGACAGCACATTGTCGTAGGCGATGGTCAACTCTAAGCTGTGATGCTTTTACAAGTCTTTCACGTGTCTTTGACCCCTTCTGGTATTTAATTTTGTCACAAAAGATACAATCTGTATTATAAACCCTTGACTCTGATGATGATCTCCGATGAGTTCGCTTTGAATCAGGCCAGCTATCACTGGTGGTATTATCTGCCCTTCGCTTCAATGTCTCTAAGTCCCTCTTAAGAGTAAAAAGGCTACGACATCTCCTATGGTACACCACATCATGGATTCCTCCGTCTGCAACTTGGTCAGCAATATCTATTATCGGAGCATAGTCTCTTATCTCAGCTGCCTGTAAAAGACTTAGCCAAGAGTCACGGTTCTGTGGTGTTATCAGGTGCTCAGTCTTTGCATCCGTTGAATTTGAATGAATTATACATCCGCCTTTGTGTGTGCTGAAACCCTCCATTTAGTCAGTTATGGTCTGTTATCATCAGTCTGAAAAATATAAATTTTAAAATGGTTCATATTCTGCAGGATAATTTGAAGGTATATATTTGACAGTGAGCCAGATGCTCAGTCTAGCTCGCCTAGTGTGACGAATACGAATAGTGCTAGCATTGCCGAATCAGTAGCCTTTTCTGTCAGATCACCATCCTTTATTAATAATGCCACTCATGTATCTGATGGTATAAACAAATACATCACAATGTCGCAATAAAGCAACTGATCCCATATATATCCGATGTCAAAACAAGTATGTCACTGAAAATAAGGTTTTTGGCAAGCTGATATGGTTACAAAATAATGTAGTTTTACATAGCAAATTAGTAATGAAAATATACTTTCTACTATGTTTCATTACCAGGGATGTACATCTCGTTAAAGAACTCAATTATTCAATCTGAATGGCTAATTTATATATCAAATGGATATATATGGAAAACAATTTATTTTACCCCTACCCCTAAATAAGGAAAATCCTACATGTAAGACAAATAATGTGTGCTTCTTGGCCATATATCATATGTTTAGTTGGCTTAACCTGGTCATAAAGGAGCCTCATAGACCTACTGGCTGGCAAAGTTTCAACTTCCAGTCGCCAGTAATAATTTTTTTATGAGAATCTGAAGTTCATGGCCAAATCATCAGAAACCGGCTATTTTGGGAATGGCAAATTTGGGTACATTCATAAAAGTGGTGATCTGACAGAGAAAGCTACCAATTCTACACTGCTATCACATATTTTCTATCACTAGAGGTATAGACCGTGTCAAAAATCACTATGAGCATTCGTCACCCGATGTGAGCCTGACCGACCCTCTGGCTCACCGACTACTGACACACATTCAAACATATTAAAGAAGACTGTAAAGAATATTTTAAACCTAAATCTTGATACCTTCTTAAATACACACATGAAGAGCTTATTACCCGAAAATAAATTGGTGAAATATACACTGCAATGCTAGTGAAATGCGCAAAGCAAGTATATTTTTGATGCAATACAGGACCCCGATCTGTACCGACATATAACCTTTTCAACACAGTTAAGTGGGCAGGATAGAACCAATACTCGTGAACCTAGTTTTCTCCAACGAAAATGATATAGTAGAAAACATTCTGACTGAAAACCCAGTGGGAAACAGCCACGACATTGTGATCGGTTTCATTTAGCTATCATATCTATATCACCTATTAAACGATATCTTTACTGGGAACAGTGACAAACTATTAAATCAAATATTTTTACTGAACAAAAAGGCCAAAATCGGCCTCAACCATTGTAATGATGACGATCTTGTTGACCATATGTACAAATGTTAGGGTATTAGCCTGATAAATCAGGTTCTACCAGTATTCGGCTAATAATATGGGATATATAGAAATATTTCCACATTGCTATAATAAATATTTGGTGGTAGAATTATTACAATATTTCGCACAGCACGAGAACATAGTGAGTTCTACATGGCCTTATATTCGAAAACTGGCTACAAGGCATGTAGAGATATTCTGGTACCGAATATAGTACATTATTGGAATTTGACAATACTGTGCCACTACTAAATTGCATAGTATTCATATACGTATCTAACCATATGGGTGAACTTCTGGGGTCGAACCTATTGCAAACAGTGTGGTACAGAAAATCGTTGATCTGACAGAATTTGCGCCAATTTTCGGTATGGAATTGTGTACTCTGAAATTACGTTCCTGTAGAATTTTTTTAAATTCGGAATACGAGCAAAGAGTCGTTTTCCAAAATCAGCTTGCCTTGAACGATATTTCTCTTGCTAATCTTACGGTCAACCAGCTTCTATACGGGACTTACACTACCAACTTGGAAATGAACAAACTGATCTGTAATACGGTATGTCAATACATAATTAACACCAACCGCTTTCAGTAGCTTCCTGTTTGTGAACTTATAGTTTATGGGGTAAATGGACAGCAGCCCAACACGTACAGGTCGGGGCGAAGGCAGCACCTAGAGCTCACCTCTGCTATTCTTCCATTTGATCTTATTCCTCGCTCTCTCTATCTCTCACCCTCCCCCCCCCCCCCCCTTTCCCCCTCTCCCTTTCTATCTCGGTCTTTCTTCCTACTCTCCCCCACCTCACACTCAACATTCACATACTTATGCACACCAATAGACTACAATTAATTAAACTATTATGATTTGCCGCCATTTTGTTGTAAAAAAGTTTTGAATAATCTGTATGTGTATGGGAGACACGGGCATAAGACTCTAAGTCTTATCGTGTTCCCATCTGAACAAATAAATCACGTTTAAACCAAATTCGGAATACAACTAGCATATTTCCTATAAGTATTTGTGGGTTAAATTCTGGGGGTGAACGTATTGCAATGAAAACCATGAACTATCCTAAGTTTGAGCTTATTTACGCTATGAAATTTTTAAATCTTACTACGTCGTAAGCTTATGCCTATACCTATCTAAACATATGGGTGATATTCTGGATTGAACCCATTATGAGCGATATGTCAGGACATATCTGAATGTGGTGAATGTGAACCAACCATATTACAATGGGGCCATATGCCGAATATGTAATTACATATTACCAAATTACTTGATGGTAGAATCGTGCAAAAGCAGTAGTACATATTCAGTTATATACAGCTAGATGTAAAAAATTATTACAAACCGAGAACTGAGATTCTAATACTGAATATAGTAAATTGTTAGCATTTGACAACAGTCCGTTGCTACTAAATTGAATATTATGAAATTACTACGTGGTAGAAATCCCAAGATTCATTAGCGTATTCATATCCCTATCTAACCATATAGGTGAAATTATGTAGCCACCCATATTGCAGACGGTAGGGTATTGAAAACCACAGATCTGCCGACATTGGAACAAATTTATGCGACGAAATCGCATACTACGAAAATACTTCACGTTCGAATTCTTTTAAATTCCCAATGTAACTAGCATATTCGAACACCTATACGTCTATGTGAGCGAAGTTCTGGAACCGACCATATTACGGAAAGTAGGTCACCGAAAACCACGAATACACCATCATTTAAGCTAAATTTTGCGTATTAAAATTACTTCATCTAGAATTTGTTAGATTCGGAATATAACTAGCATCTTAAAGCTCAAGTCTATGTGGGGTTATTTTTTGGGGCTGAACATACTACAGACAATAGGGCACTGAAAACTGTGGTAGTTTATTAATACAATGAACCTTTCCAGTTTAGCTATGCCCTGCCCATCTCTAGCTAAACTCCACCCATACCACTCTCGAGTTGGGATCGATGGATTTCTGAACTACTAGACGATAAATTTCAAGAAAACTATGCAGGTAAGCCGTTGAATACTTTGACACTAAATTGACTGGGTCCTGTTGCTGCCTATGGCAGCAACAGCAGCCAATCAAATTACTTTCAAAATATTCAACAGCATTTTTATTAAATAACAAAAACATACAATTCGTACAACGTGTCAGATTATTGTCAGAGCATTTAAGATGGACTAAATCGAGTCAGTCATGATGTCATTATTATGACGTTATCCTACGCGTCACTTAATTAATTACGACGTCATATGACGTAATATGATGGATAGACAACCTGAAAAGACCCATTGGTAAGTGGTATTAATTACCCTCGCTCCGTCAGAGGATGAGTGTATTGTATTCGGGTCTATGTGCGTTCAGGATGGCAAGGGTCTACAAGCTATGATTTGCCTTGTTAAAATATGTGACCTCTAAATACGGGTGCTCTGTTAATACAAGTGGTCCATATTGTGTGGACCACGCATTAACAAGTGGTATTAGCCATGTAATGCTCAATTTGCTCATGCCAATTTCATTAGAGGGATCCATTTCTAGGTATGCCATGCCTATTTCTAGCTAAGCGCAACACCTTTTTTGCGTGTTGGAATCGATGTCTATATATACGCTGAATAATGAATTCCCAGACTTCCAATTTCAAGGTAACTATACAGATAAGCTGATGACTATTTTGAAACTAATTTGACTGGGTGCAACAAAAACCATGAATCGCCAAAAATTTGAGCCGAAATTATTTCATGGTAGATAGTTTTAAATCTCACTACTCCGTAAGCGTATACCTATACCTATCTAAACATATGGGTGACATTCTGGGGCTGAACCCATTTTGAGCGATATGCCAGGACATACCGACACCTATCTGAATGTGGTGAATGTGAACCAACCATATTATAATGGGGGCCATACGGGGAATATGTAACTACCTACGATGAGATTACTTGATGGTAGAAATGTGCAAAAGCACTAGCTCATATTGAGTTATATACATCCATATATTAAAAAAAATTATTACAAATCGAGAACAGACATTCTAATACCGAATATAGTAAATTGTTGGCATTTGACAACTGTCCGTGGCTATTAAATTGAATATTACGAAATTACTCTGTGGTAGAAAACTCAAGATTCATTAGTGTGTTCATATCGCTATCTAACCATATCGGTGAAATTATGTGGCCAAACCTATTGCGGACATGTAATAGTAGGGCATTGGAAACCCGCAGATCTGCCAAAATTGGAACAAATTTACGCGATGAAATCGTATACTACGAAATTACTTCACAGTCGATTTTTTTTTCAATTCCCAATATAACTATCGTATTCAAATCCCTCTACGTCTATGTGAGCGAAGTTCTGGAGCTGACCATATTACATACAGACAGTAGGGCACAGAAAAGCACGAAAACCCCAACATTAAACCAGTTTTTGCCTGACAAAACTATTTCATCTAGAATTTGTTAGATTCGGAATATACCTAGTATATTAAGGCTCAAGTCTATGTAGGTGAAATTATGGGGCTGAACATACTACAGGCACTGAAAATAGTGCACTGAAAACTGTGAATCACCGGAGATTTAGCAAATTTTCGTTATGGAATTGTGCACTACGAAATTACTTCATGGTAAATATTTTTTTAACCTCAATCCATTACTTCACTAGCGTAATGATATACCTATCTAACTATATGGTTGAAATTCTGTGGCCGAATTTCCTGTAGACGTTCTTAACTTTGCACATGCATAAGCCTACGCTTTCGGTTGATTTCTGTATTCAACAATCTGCTACAATATTATTGACAGCAGTTTTGACTGGAAATTTGGAACATTGGTAGTCTATCAATACTGCTACATAATTGCATTGGCCCTACATGGATTTATTCCCACGGATGTATTAAAGGCAAAAGGATACTACTGATAATCACACATCCATTATTCATTCGTATCCCGCGAGTTCTCTTTCGATACGAGATCGAGAAATGTATCTCGTACGTATGGGCCTATTGAGTAGCCATTGACGTAGCGATTTCACGATCCACAGTGTTGCTTTTACAGTCCGCTACAGAGATAAACTGGGTCCCGGTCTGTCTGGTATCTGAAGTTGAGTCTGTGTAACAGTCTAGCCGTCATGATAACGTAAGAAGATGACCGGTAATTACATCAGAGGTGTAGTTTCTAAGAAGCCAAGCCTTTATTTTTAGATGGATCCATTATTGTTAGCGAACTCTGTCTACTTTTTCGCCCTCTACAATATTATTATGCATGTTTTTCTTTTGAAGTTTACCACACACATAGTACGCCTCAAGACTGTCTGTAACAAGTCTGTAATTTTTACGCTATCTGGAATGCAACAAATGTGAATCATACTATAATACAATATGGGAAAGGTTAAACAGACACGGTGCATCATCGTCGTCCTCATAATTTATTAACCCTGTATTAGCTCAATTGAGTCAAGAATATAAAAAAACCATTTGGTTGTTGAGTGCCTATTTGCAGGCCAATAGACGACTGTTTTGAAGAGTTACTATTGGAATGACTGGCTCAATTATCGAGCCAGTCATTTCAGTGGTGAATTTTCAAAAACGATCTTCTCTTTACCTGCAAATTAACATCCTCAAGATCACTGTAGAGGACGGTTTTGGCGGCCTCCTCATGAAAGGGTTCAAATACATTAAGAGAAGATGATAGGCTTTCATGGGCAGTCGTTGTCGTTGCAATACTTAATACAGGTCTATGATAGCAACAAGTAGGTGGGTAGGGTGGGGTGGGCTACCAGTCAAAGTATGAAAAAGATATTCGTATAGTTGTCTTTATCTGAGATATTGAAATTTCTATGTTAAACATTCTAAAGGATTTTGTTAGAAAAACACACAATCCTATACGTCACGTCGCTGATTATGACATCATATGACGTAATATGATGGATAGACAACATGAAAATGTCCATTAGCAAGTGGTATTAACTATCCTCCCTCCGTCAGAGGACGAGTACATTGTATTCAGGGCAACAATCTATGATTGGCCTTGTTAAAATATGTGACCTATAAATATGGGTGGTCTCTTAATACAAGTGGTCCATATTGTGTGGGCCACGCATTACCAAGTGGTATTAGCCATGTAATGCTCAATTTGCTCATGACAATTTCAATAGAGAGATCCATTTCTAGATATGCCACTCCTATTTCTAGCTAAGCTCCACCCCTTTTTTGCGTGTTGGAATCAATATATATGTATATATATATATATATAGTCTTATGAATGGTACCTTGCGGGATATATAGTGTGTCTCATAGTCGTCTTGTGGGTCACAGCCAAAAATCATGGTACTTTATGGGTCACTAATGACCCACAAAGCACCATCTCAAAATGTGTTCTAAATGTTAGAACTCGTCGAAATACGCATTTCCCCACACTTTTGTAATTAGTGACCCACAAGACCTAATTGACCAGTGACCCACAAAGCCAACTTTTGAAAGCCGCCTTCAGCCATACTTCAACTTTTTCCGCCAAATGCAAGATTCCGAAACGGTTGTAGATGACCCACAAGTAACTGCTGCAGATAACATGGAATTATGGGTAAATAGATCACGTGTTCCTTTGAAATCAACATGGCCGCTTTCATGGATGTACAGAGACGCTAGAAACATGTTTGTAAGTTTTACTACTGTTTTGTAATGTGTTGCCTTTTGCTGGTAATATGTTTATGGATGTTTAATGTTTAATAATTAAACACAAGAGATCTGCGGTTTAGTTATTGGAGCGTGCATTTTGAGCAGGTCTATGCGACACGGCATGCCTCAGTGAAGAGCACGTATTACCATATTACGTATTTCTATATATTACAAAATAATTTACAGATTATTGCTCTATCCCTCTACGCTAAATACAGGCTTAAACAAAATAATGTGTGGGCAATTGGCGATAAAATATCATTGGTCACATCATTGTAGTCAGTAATCCCTGATATTCTAAATATGTGACCCACAATTTGTGACGTGTAATATTATTAATATTATACATCTGCAATGGTGGATGATAGCGGGGAGAGGGGGGGGGGGGGGCGGTGCCCCAACGCATAGTACACGTAAGACGTCATTTAAAATATAATCATACACGGTCAGGCGAAGAATTCTCCCCCCCCCCCCCCACATACCTTTTACCTAGGTTTATCTGATAAATGGTCACGAATTTCGTGACAATTTTATTTAGCAGAATTTTGAAATTTGTCTTCGAAATATATGGAGGGGTCTGGGTGATAACAGCGAGGGGTGCTTCCCCAGTCCCCACCCACCCGCTCTAGACACTCCATAAAAAGCATAAACAAGTTGGTTAAATTTGGATTGAGCGCCGCGTCATCACCTCGCAACAAGTGAGAATGACTAGCTAGTGACGTGTTACGCTCGAACGTGACGCGATGCACTCAGTTACACTAAGATTCGAGGTCAAGTTGTTTATTTACACCCAGACAGCAGTGTGATGGTTTATAATAGTTACAATTTTTACATCAGTTGTGGAGTTAGTTAAATAATGGCAATAACTTAATCTATATAGCTTAATAAGTAGCCTAAATATATTTATACAAGTGTTATTATCGTCGCTGTTATTAAAATTTGCATTGCTATCGGCGGTGTTCTTGCGATTGTTGGTGTCGCCGCCGTTATCGTCGGCGTCATCGTAGTGTACGGCTGTTTTTCAGAGCAAGAAAGATAAAGATAATGAATAACTCGTAAGTAGATGTAAAAATCTGACGGTTAGTTCACATCCATGTCTACTATATGAATAGTTACTTGTCATGTTAATGATTGCTGTTGACGACCAGTTTGCAAGGGAATTATCCAATTCCGATAACGAATTAGTTATGCTTTTCAATATTCTTCGAAAGTGGAAAAAGAGCAGATATTGAGAACAGTGGATGTGGTGGGGCACTTGGGTGTCAAATGCCAGAAGAAATGTCACCTTTCTATCCACAATATATAAATCACAGTAAATTTGGTTGTATCCAAACAAAGGCCGCGAAAGGTTTTCAGCGAAGATGGCCAGATGGAGAGATAGGTGAACAGACAATCATGCAATCAGTCCACATTAGGGGGTTCGTAGGCCATGTACATTCTTCAATTGTAGGCCCATATATATTCTTAATTTCTAAAGTAATTTCATTTTAGTTTAAACAGAATTTATTTTTAGTCTAAGCGGGAGCACGATAAGACATACGTCTTATGTCGTGTCTCCCACATAATATACACGTATGATACACACAATACAATTTAACAAGTGGCTATTCGCAACTAGTAACACTATTAGCCTGCCTACCTGTCTGTCTGTCTGTTGCCTGCATGCATGCCTGTCTGCCGTATGCATGCCTGCCTGCATGCCTGTCTGTCTGTCTATATGTCTGCCTGTATGCCTGCCTCCCTGCTTGCCTGTCTGTTGTTTTGAATTTCTAGCAAAGCTGCCCCCATGTCGCAACTATTAGGTATATCTTCGTATTTGTCGAATTCTAGTGTAATTTTGTTGTAATATATATATTTGCATAGCTGCTGCTTTAAGGCTTACTCAGTGACGGAACCAGGATCTCGATATCTGTGTATGGGTAAGATAGGTGATTGGTCTCGAAAAGGTAATCACACGAGATGTTAATGGGGGTGTCGGTGGTTGTCCCTGAGATATTTATGAAAATTTGACTCTGTGGCAGCCCGTTACTTACTTTACATTTTGATCATGCCATTAAACTGAAATAGTGTACAACGCACACATACACATGCAAACGCACGCGCGTGCGCACACACCACACACTTTTTTCTTTGCAGATTTGGATGAACACCCGCCCGCCTCCCCCTCCCCTTCCCGTTTGGCTATGCCACTGCTACTCTTTGTAAATCTGCAATCATAATGTATTAAATTATATTAACAAAGATTCAAATTGAATTTTTTTGTATTATATCAGAAATGTATGATGTTGCATGCTAATTGAACATATACATAAATATTCTACTGCAAGACAATTAAGCAATAGGCCTTTTATGTTCAATATGGGCGGCTATATACGCGACATCAACTTAACGGTTCTTGTCTCGTAGTAACGCGTGTGCAATCTGTTGGTCGGGTGTCTCTACCACGTAGGCGTACTAGGGTAGGCATATTGCATACATCAATTTTCTAGTAGACATATGCTGTTTAACAAGAAATGATATTGTACCTCCATTTCTATTACACATATCTTTATTTGACATGATCAATCCTGTGTTACCTCTTCGAAACCTGAATTTGAGAAAAGCGTGTTGCTGGCATCATACTAGATAACAACAAACTTAAGTCAAATTAGGTTCAAAATTCCTAACGCAATATTTATTTAATTGTAAATGGCAGAGTCCACGAAAACCATATCACGTGTCCGTCAAAATTGTGCGAGCTACAGTGGCGCGGAGCTGGTTGGGGTGGTGGGGGTGTCTAGGGCCCCCTAAAATAATTTGTGGGGGCGGGGGGGGGGGGCTAATAATGTCTGTACCCCCCTGTCCTAGTGTAGATTTTTTAACCCCAAATTGTCACTTAAAATGTAGGAAATGACTTCTAAGAGCATCTATTTAACACAATTTCCGGTGAAGTCCCCCGCCACCCCACCCCCAGGCAGTGTTGTGTGTACTGTGCATACATGGATTTATATGGTACTATCATTGTTCACTGACCACGTATTGCTATTGCTCATAAATCTTATATCAACAATATCTAGGAAGACAAGCAGTGATCACTGATGGCGACACTCTGTTATATCATTAACCAGGCATTAACACCTTAACTAAACAGACCTTCTGAAATGATTTTGAAAAATGTCGATTTACACGCCCTGATTTGAAATTTTGGCATAGCGAACCAGTCATTCAAGTGGAAGATTTCTAAAATATTCCTTTCATGCTCTGTAAATTGACATTTTCTAAGAGAAAAATTCTCATTTTCCTGAACAATTTTACCCACGAATTATCACTCAGAATACAGGAGATGGCTTCTCAGAGCATTTAATTTTCAAACATTTCCGGCGGAAGACGCCCGAACGCCCAATATTAGGGAGGGTGAAGCCCCCTCCCAAGCCCACCTCCTTCACGCCCCCCAACACGAAATCCCGAATCCACCCTTAGCAACCCCCTGTTGCAGGGTTGACTGCTGAGAGCTCTGGTGAACCATAGCTAAAGCATCTTATTTGTCACAGATATAGTTTCTAAAAGAGCAGTCTCTTGCATGCCAGCATGTTTCTATCACTGTCACATTTACTGACATTAGAACACTCCCTGATTAGTGGGTGTTAAAATCTATAAATGTCTGTTGTTGCATAAATTGTAATAATTTAACTAGTTTCATCCATCCAGTATGAATAAATTAGAATTTATCAGTATCAAAGAATCAGGGTTGGCTTGATTTAAATCACTCGATTTTTATCGAAAAAATCGTGATTTAAATCAGTTTTGCAAAAATAGAGGAATTTTCAAGTAATTAATACAATTAACAGTAATTTTGTTAAATTAAAGTAACATAATTATTTTACTGCTTCCATGGCACTTGAACATCAACACAAAATAGAATTATACACTTAATTGCTCATATTTGTCATCAGCAAGACTAGACCCAGTGCACGAGTCCACATCTACAATCTACATACTTGAGGTTCATGTACACAGTACATCACACATGTGTACAAAGTATGATCATTAAGTATGTGTAAGCTGTAAAGAAGAGGAGAATTCCATTTGCGTACATGTCACTACATGACCATTAAAGCAATAGTGTACATGAAAAGTCATGTATGGGCCAGTATGGCTATTACTATTAGTCTAATTCCAAAAGCACACTCTTTTAAAGCAAGACACTGTCTCTTTTTTCAGCTATGACATGCGTCTGGAGTCACTCTGGAGTGTCATTGAGTGTCTCGATTACTATTGGCTAGTGCTTATCAAGTTGGACTTTTGGGCTCCATTTTATTTAACACTAAAACAATAAAGATTGAAATGTTATTAAATTAAGTAGTTTACTACAACTTCAAAAATCAAAATCAGTAATTGCTGAAACTGGCAAGAAACTATATACATTGTAACACGTAAACACATCATTACATTACATTAACCCTTAGCACACTGATGTAGGAGTTTTAATTTTTCAAAATAAACATAACCCCTAGCACTCTGGAGCATGATAATTTAAATTTTCAAATTAAATTTAAAGATAAACTGGTGTACAATTTGCAACAATTTTTGTGGACGATGCTGCTGTCTGTGACAGCACCATCTTCCACAAAATTTGTTGAAAAACGTACGCCAGTTTATCTTTAAATTTAATTTGAAATTTAAAAATTTCGACATCAGTGTGCTAAGGGTTAAAGATAAACTGGTGTACATTTTTCAACAAATTTGGTGGATGATAGAGCTGTCGCAGACAGCAACATCGTCCACCAAAATTGTTGAAAAATGTACACCAGTTTATCAATTTTAATTTGAGCATATTTTTAAAGACAGAAGTTAACAAGGTTGATAGACTTAGACAATGATGACTTTTGCATACCTTCATAGATTTTGTGCATCTAATTAGGGCTAATTCGTTAGATTTATGCATTGCATCATTTCTGTCCTATTGCTACTCACTGTATCTGTGATGCAATTGTGAACAAAATTGAAAAATCGTTGCTAATATGACGTAATATATAAATTTTGAACTCTATATATTATTAGTTCAAACAGTGATAATTAAAGAATAGACATCCCATCATTCGTAACATAATAAACATATTGAATATTTTGAAAGCAATTTCACTGAAAACCGTTGCTGACTTAGGCAGCAACGGCTTCCAGTGAAATTGCTTTCAAAATATTCAATATGTTATGAATGATGGGATGCATATTCTTTAATTATTCACAATTAAGTGATTAACCAGAACACTCGATATATTGACTATTGAGATACCGCAATTTTTTTATAATAACGATATCGATATTCTCTCAAGCAATATCGCGCAAACCTAACTGAGTCACAGATAGATGTGTCTGTCATCACTTTTCACTTTCAGTTTTCAATAATGCTGCAATTGTACTTCACTAGTCTAGTCAACAATCATCATTCAACTGAAACCGGAAGTCATTTTCTTTGTCACAGTTTAGGGACCGAAAAAGAAATACTAGTTTAGCCGCTTTTAAAGTTCCAAGTTTGTTTCTCAACTTACTCTGCACGAGCCCATAGCTGGAGAACACGCGCTCGACACCAGCTGACGCCGCCACAGCTGACATCAGACGCTGAGTGAATTCAAATGCTTCCAGCAGATCATCCTCGAAGTCACGTCTGTGCGACTTCCACCAATGAAGAGAGGTTACTCCATTAACAACTTCGTCGTTAAATTTAAGAATGTGAAATGGTGGTGCCATGGCCTCGAATTTGATTACCAAAGTCATCAAACCAGGGATTTCGGATGCTACGGTGAGTGCAGTTTCACGTTCTTGCTGAGTCAAGTTTCGACCACGGTATTTAGGGTGGAGTAGATTGGCCAGCATGTGGTGAGGTGTCACAGCTTGTTGATAACGCTTATCGGCCGCACGCTTTGTTGAATTATTAGTGTCATTATGCAGGGCCGTTTTTACATCTTTCCATAATTCAACTGCTTCTGCTATTGTGCAATTGTCCGATTGAGCTTTATCGAGAGCGCAAGCTACTGGTTTCAAACAAAGTCGGTATTCATCTGCAGAACGTTTGATTACTACATTACGAACTTTATTGGCAATGGCAACATCTATGCGGTCAGTATGTCCATCACAGATTGTCACAAGTGTCGGCCATGCCTCACAATACGAGTTTAAACAATCGTACATTGTGTTCCACCTTGTATCTGCTGGCATCACTAACTTTCTGCACGATGATTGGCGTATTTGGGCACTAGCAAAGTGGTTATTTCGGAAATACTTCACAACTTGTGTGACATGCTCCTTAACATTACCCATTTCTAAGTCCTTTGAAGTCAGATTTAGAAGATGAGGCGTGCATCCATACGCAATCATGTTGAAACCCAGTCGTTCTTTCAAGAACTCTCGCATCTTTGCTACATTAGCAGCATTGTCTGTGACGATACTACATATAATGCACCCAAAATCATTGTGCGTGTTTTCAATTGTTTGCTTCGCAATGTCATAAAGATATTCCGCTGTGTGAGGATGTCCAGAGGTGTCCGTAGTATCCACTAAGTAAATATCACCTAAGCAGGTCGTCACTGTAGCACATACGATAGGCTCGTTATGAATATTGCTCCAACCGTCTAATGCTAGACAGACAAGTTCACCTTCCAAATTTTTTCTCGCCTTCTCCCGCTCTTCTGTGTAGATAACATCCAAATATTTCCCCCCTATGTCCTTTCTGGATGGTGGTTGATAGCCTGGTCGTAAATCTTTTACAAGGTTTATAAAATGTCTATTTTCTACTAAGCGAAATGGGGAGTTCGTAGCATACACCATCCTAGCTACATCACGATCTAATTCACCACGTTTTTCTGCTGAAGTTCTGATGACATAATTCTGTAGACCATAATTCAGCTTGGGTATCTTAGCGGCCAATGTACCAGCAGCTAATTGACCGTGCACTGGGCGCTTCACTGCCGCTGAAGCAGAACTTGAAGTTGACAGAGGTTCAACTTCCATCACCACCACATCGTTTTGATCAACAACAGTTTCAACGCGCTGCTGCTGCTCAGATTGAGATGAAGTCCCCGTTTCTGTTGCGGCTACAGCTAGACCTTGAAGTGCTGGTGTTGGTGGACCTGTGCAATTGGCTGCATGTTTTTTTAACCGCTCTGGGATACCTTGGAGTTCGTGTCGGCAGACCTTGCAGACAGCCCGGACACCGGCCTTATCTGGGGTCTTCACTTTCTCATAATGAATCCATATTGGATCTTGTTTTCGGCCGGAGTTAGACATTTTGCTAATTATGGAATTGAAAATATTTCATAGCCTTTGTCACTTAAGCAGTTTTGACTGTATTTTTCAAGAATGAAAAAATGCTTTTCTATTGCATCATTTAAAAAAAATGATGCAATAAAAAAATGATGCAATAGAAAAATGATGCAATAAAAAAATGATGCAATAAAAAATGATGCAATAATAATACTGTTAAAACTGCTTAAGCGAACAAAGTTTTTTTGTATTAAGAAACCAGCAAGCTTAAAATTCAGTTAAAAATAAGTCATAAAAATACCACTTTATTCAGTTCCAAAATACAGTTTAGCAATGCATCTGGACCTGTATTAAGAGACCACCTGTCTTAAGAGACCACCTTCTGCGACTCCCACAGCCAGTGTCTTAATACAGGTTTCACTGTATAAGTTTTACGTAATTTCCTGGGATGTCGCGAATAAAAATCGATTTAAATCATTGAAATCGATTTAAATCAAAAAAATCGATTGATTTGATTTTTTTGAAAAAAATCGATTTTTTTCCAACCCTGCCCTGTTGCCGAGCCACTCCGCCGCCACTGGCAAGCTATCAGAATTATTAAAATAATCTTAAGTTGGAAATCTGTGCCTCTATTTGTACGAGGAGGGCTCATTCTATCGCGCGAAACAAGGATAGTCGTCAGACTTCAATACTTTTATTTGTTTTTCTTATTTTATGTGTCAATGTAATGTTTTTTTGACGGAAACAACTCCCGAGTCAATTAGAAGGGTTGACTGCTGAGAGCTCTGGTGAACCATAGCTAAAGCATCTTATTTGTCACAGGTATAGTTTCTAAAAGAGCAGTCTCTTGCATGCCAGCATGTTTCTATCACTGTCACATTTACTGACATTAGAACACTCCCTGATTAGTGGGTGTTAAAATCTATAAATGTCTGTTGTTGCATAAATTGTAGTAATTTAACTAGTTTCATCCATCCAGTATGAATAAATTATAATTTATCAGTATCAAAGAATTGTCTAAATGGTTATTCATTGTTTCTAATGCCATTTCTGTCAAAATAGTGTAATGACATTAGCACACTTTCTCGACTCAGGTGCAGCTTAGACTAGCGAGCACATCACATTGCTGCCAGCCCAGAGGGGCTGGTCACTGTTTAATTTCTATCCAGCTTATGTGCTTTAGTGATATCCTTTCTAACTTGATTGAAATGAAGATTTGATATTGGATTTCTAACCTTCTCCTCACAACATTTATAATAGAGGGCTCTTGCCTGTATATGGTGTTCACGACTGTATTCCCGCATGTGGTATCTTTTCCGCTTATCAAGGATTTAAATCCTTGTGGTCCTTGTTGTTTTGTATTTTGTTCATCGACCCTATTCTACTAGCCTACTAGTACAGATTAAAATCTACTAATATCGATTTAAATAAAGTATAGCACTTGAGCGCTCAAACACAATTAAGCGCTCAAAGATCCTAGATGTACTACGCCAGGCCTGTTGCAATGAAGATGAGCTACGACTAGTGAGACTACTGCTTGCAGATACCAAGCTGAAAGTACGAGTTCAGTCAGTGAAGTCTGTAGAGTTTGAGACATCAATCGGCTCCCCACAGGGAGATGGTCTATCCCCTGTGCTCTTCACCTGTTACCTGGCTGCTGCATTGACATCCGTGTGGGAAAATTCCACAACACCCCCCCACCCCCACCCCCACCCCCACCCCGGTGTTAATACTGGACATGCCGCTAGAGATGGAATATGCCGACGATGTGGACTTTATAGATGAGGAAAAGAAACCCCCTGACGAACTTCTCTTAATAGCTGCAAGCAAACTAAAAATTGAGAATCTTTATGAATGAATCTAAAACAGAGTTCACCAACATATACCTATCTACAAAGCATGAAACTAAAGAAAATGACGATCCTCTCAGTGGCGGCGAACCATGGAGGAAAAGTACAATCTTGGGCTCACTGATTTGCAGTACTGCTGACATTGCTGCACGCTGCATCATGGGGAACATAGCTTTCCAGTCCTTCTGGAAGCTATGGATTCGTAGATCAAAGATGCCCTTGGTAAAAGACTACGTTTATACAATGCAACCTGCATATCCTTGACGCTGTATAACTGCAACAGCTGTGCAGTTCCAAAGGCAGCTCTAGACAAACTTGACGCCTGCCACCTCAAAAACTGGGCACCGCTGGCTAGAGAGCATAATTTCCAACGATGCACTCTACAAGATGTGTAATACGCCGCCGCTGTCTGTTGAAGACACACCAGTAGAGAGCCTTGGAATTCGCCCTACTCGGAGCCCGCAAATACAGAGCCAGGAGAGGACGCCATTGCATAAATCTGCTAAGTGTGCTACGAGGTGACATCAAGAAAGCAGGATTAGGTACACTCAAGTCAAGAATGGCCCTGAGGAAGCTAAGGATTTTGGCTGAGGACAAGACACAGTGGGCAAAAGCGAAGAAGGACTGATTGCAGCTGTAGGATGTCTCTACTACTACTACAGCCGCAGAATACAGTAATCATACATACATACATACATACATACATACATACATACATACATACATACATACATACATACATACATACATACATATAGCACTTGACTTAGCTCAAGTGTATTGACCATCGGTCATTCATTTTATAAATTCATTTTATCTAAGGAAATAGGTGTGTGTGGGCGGGGGGGGGGGGCGGAGGGAGCGAGGTTGTCGACACACCTCAACTCTGGTCGAGAAACTATATGATGGAACTGGCATGATCTACTAGCCGACTAGCCTAGACTTATAGCTTAACCTACCAGCCTACTAGCCTAGACCTCTAGCCTAGTCTACTAGCTTAAACTTATACCAGGTAGTCTACTAGCCTAGAAATCTACCCTAGTCTACTAGCCATACTAGTATAGTCTACTAGATTAGATTTGTAGCATGGCCTTCTAGCCTACTGGCCTATATTGCTAGCCTAGACTTCTGGCCTAGAATTCTAACCTACTCTACTAGCCATTAGCCTAGATTTCTATACCCGACTTCTTGTCCAATATACTAGCCCACTAGCGTAGACTTCTATCATCGGTAGTCTACAGCGTTGAATGATATGCAGGTGGTCAACTAGCATAGAGGTCTCCCCTAGTCCATTAGCCTAGACTTCTAGTCTAGTTTACTAGTCTAGTGGCCTAGACTTCTAACATTATCGCCTGGTCTACTAGTCTATGATTCTAGGCTAGCCTTTTAGCATCGTCTAAGAGCCTAGTAGTCTCGACTTCTTGCACAGTCTACTTCTTTAAACTTCTAGCATAGACCTTTAGCTTAGTTTACAGTCTTGACTTCTGCACAGGCTGTCTACTAGCCGAGACTTCTAGCCTAGACTTCTCTCCTAGTCTACTAGCCTAGACATCAACCCTATTCTACTAGCCTACTAGCCTAGATTTCTAACCAAGTCTACTAGCATAGTCTGCTAGTTTACTCTACTGGCCTAGGCGTATAGCATATTCTACTGGACTACAGGCATTTATTTCTAGCCTGGTCTACTAGACCACTAACCTATACGTCTAGCCCACTCTACTAGACTTCTACTAGTCTAGTAGTTCTAGTTAATTTAGAATTCTAGCCAACTCACCTAGCCTGTTAATCTAGACTTCTAGCTGGGACATCTATCCCAGCTTACTAGCATATGCTTCTAGCATAGACTTTACCCTTGTCTACTAGCCTTGTATCATAGACACCTAGCTTAGATTTCAAGACTAGACATTTATCCTAGTCTAAGCCATATCACTAGCCATGTAGTCTCTACTAGCCAAAACTACTAGACTACACTTCTCGCCTCTTCCGCTATCCTACTAGCCTAGTCTACTAGCCTACTAGTCTAAGCTTCTAGTCTAGTTTACTAGCATATGCGTCTAAGTTAGTCTACTAGCCTAGATTTACACACAGCACTTCTAGCCTATTCTACTAGTCCAATAGTCTAGACTTCTAGCCTAGCCCCCTAGCCTACTCTGATAGCCTACTAGCCTAGATCTCTAATCTGCAACCCAGACTTCTACACATGTAGTCCTCTAGCCTAGTCTACTGGCCAATACTAGCCTAGAATTCTAACCTAGTCTACTAGGCTAGCATTCTAGCATAGTCTACTAGGCTAGACTTCTATCCCAGACACTTACCCTAATTTACTAGCCTAGACTACCCTTTTACCGTAGTCTAGTAGCTTAGACCTCTAGCATAGTCTATAGTTTAAACTTCTAACCTAGACTTTTAGCCTAGCCTACAGCCGTGACTTCTAACCACATTGTCTACTGGCCTAGACTTCTAGCCTAGACCTCTTGCTTACTCTACTAGCCTACTCGCCTAGACATCTGTCATATTCTACTGGCCTACACTTCTAGCCTAGTCTACTACCATAGTTTTCTATTCTAGTCTACTAGCCTAGCCGTCTATCCTAGTCTAATGTTTGCACACATAGATGTGTAGCCTAGTCTACTAGACCACTAACCTAGACTTCTAGCCTACTCTACTAGTCTTCTACCAGTCTACTAGCCCACAAGTTCTAGTTAGTCTAGCATTCTAGCCGAGTACCAGTCTATTAAACTAGACATCTGGCTGAGACATCTAGCCCAGCTTACTAGCATGCGCGTCTAGCATAGAATTTTAGCCTAGTCTAGTAGCGTAAACATCTAGTTTACTTTTCTAGTCTAGTCTAGATGTTTAACCTAGTATAAGCATTGTCTTCTACCAAGGTAGTCTAATAGATTAGACTACTATTCTAATCTATTAGTCTAAACTTCTAGTGTAGTTTACCTGCCTAGATGTCCACGGTAGGTAGTCTGCTAGCCTAGATTTACACCCTATACATCTAGCCTAAACCTCTAACCTAGTCTACTAGCCTACGCTTCTTGCCTAATCTACAACATAGACTTCCACACAGGTATCCTTCTAGCCTTGTCTACTAGCCATACCAGCTAGACTACTCGGCTTTTATTCTAGCATTGTCTATTAGTCTAGACTTCTATCCTAGATATCTACCCTAATCTACTAGCATAGACTAGCCATTTAGCGTAGCCTAGATTTCTAGCATAGTCTCCTAGTTTAGATTTTTATCCGATGAGATTAGCATAACCTATAGTCTTGACGTTTAGCCAGGTTTTATACTAGCATGTACTTCTAGCCTAGTCAACCTGCATCTAGCCAATACATATCGCCCAGGCTAATAGCCTAGTCTAGAGACGAGAGTTATAGACTAATCTACTAGCCATGTTAGCTTAGACCTTTAGCCTACTCTACTGGACTAGATATCTAGCCTTGTCTTCGAGCCTAGTCTGTTGGTCTGCGAGCATAGACGTTTAGCCTATTCTACTAGCCTATTAGCATGGCCTTCTGCTCTAGTCTACTAGCATACATTTCTAGCTGAGTATACTAGCCAACTTGCCTAATCTTCTAGATTGTAGTCTAGCCTTTTGCCGTAGTCTACTAGCATAGTCGTACAGTCTACTGGTGTAGTAGTCTAGACTTCTAAACCACATGTAGTCTCGTAGTTTAGACTCTTTAACCTAGCCATTTAACCTAGTCTGCAGCCTTGACTTCTACCCAGGTTGTCTACTATCCTAGAGTTCTAGCCTATTCGACTGGCCTAGACTTTTATCGTAATCTGCTAAAATAGTCTTCTAGCCTACTCTACTGGTCTCGAGCTCGAGCCCAGTCTACTTAGCCTACTAGCGTTTTCTAGCCTAGTCTACTAGACCACTAACCGAGACGTCTATCATGCTCTGCAAGGCTTCTAGCTGTATGCTATCCTACTAACCTAGAGCTCTAGTTAGCTTAGAATCGTATCCAAGTCTACTGGCATATTAACCTGAACTTCTAGCCAAGACTTCTATCCTAGCCTACTAGCATATGCTTCTAGCATAGACCTTTGACCTAGTCTACTAGCCTAGACTTCTATTTTGAACTTATACCTTGACGTTTAGGCTGGTCTACAACCTTGTCCTCTACCCATGTAGTCTACTAGCCAAGCCTTTTTGCCTAGTCTACTAGCCATGCTAGACTAGACTTCTAGCCTACACTACTAGACTACACTTCTCACCCATTCTACTATCCTACTAGCCTAGACTTCTAGCCCAGTCTACTAGCATGCTAGTCTAAACCTCTATATCTAGATTACTTACCTAACCTTATAAGCTAATCTACTAGCCTTGCTTTACACCCCTAGACCTACAAACTACTAGCCCAATAGCTTAGAGTTCTAGCCTAGCCCTCTCGCCTAGTCTACTAGCCTACTATCCTCAGCGTCTAGCCTAATTATATACAACCTAGTATTATACAGTCAGCCTTCTAGCCTTGTTTACTAGCCATACTAAGCTATGCTTCCAGCCTGAACTTCCAACATAGTCTACTAGGCTTGCCTTCTAGCATAGACTACTAGGCTAGACTTCCAACACAAACTTCTACCCTACTCTATTAGCCTAGACTGCTAGACTAGTCCACTAACCTGCTAATTGAGACAAATCTAGCAAATATCTACTAGCCTAGTAGCCAGACTTCTAGCCTAGTTTTGTAGTTTAAACTTCTAAACTGGACTTGTATACTAGTCTACAGCCATGACTTCTACGCAGATAGTCTACTAGCCTAGATGTCTCTTATTCTACTAGCCTGGCATTCCAGCATAGTCTACTAACATAGTGTACTTTCCTAGTCTACTAGCTCAGATTTCTAGCCTATTCAACAAGCCGACTAGCCTATAATTTTAGCCTAGAATTCTATCCTAGCCTACAACATAGACTTCTGCCCAGGTAGTCTACTAGCCTAGTTTACGAGACATACTAGGCTAGACTTCTAGCCTAGACCTCAAACATATTCAACTAGACTTGGCTTCTAGTCTAATCTTCTAGCGGTGCCGTCTAGCCAAGACTCTACCTGGTCTACTAGCCCAGACGTCTAGTGTACTAGCCTACTAGCCTATTCTACTAGCCTCCTGGCCTAGACTTCTAGCCTAGTCGACTAACCTGGTGTTCGTTCCTAGTCTACTAGTCCAAATTTCTAACCTACACTCCTAGCATTCTCTACTAGACCTCTACCAATCCACTAGCCTCATAGCCTAGAGATCTAGTTTGCCTGGATGAGTCTACTAGCCCACTAGCCAAGAGTTTTCACCTACACTTCTAGATTAATATACTAGCCTACCCACATAGTCTAGACTTTTCCCATCGTCTACTAGCCTGAACATCTAGCATATATGTCTGGCCTAGTCTGCTGGCGTACTAGACTCGCAGACTACTAGCCTAAACGTCTAGCCTAGTCTACTAGCCTATTCTTCTAACCTATTCTACTAGCCTAGACTTCTAACCTAGTCGACTAACCTACTAACACAGACTGCTAGCCTTCTCTACGAGATTTCTACATGTCTTTTACCCTGACGAGCCTAGAGTTCTGGTTAGCCAAATCTACTAGACCACTAACATCGCCTTCTAGTCTACACTTCTAAAGCATTTACTGTAGCCTACTTCCATATATGTCTAACATGGACTACTGGTTTAGAGTTCGAGCCTAGGTTTCTAGAATAGTCTACAGCATATACTTCTACCCAGGCAGTCTATTAGACTAGGCATATCTCCTAGTCTAAAAGTTCTAGCTTATGCTTCTAGTCTATACTTCTAGCCTACGCTACTAGCTTAGATTTCTATCCTAGTATGCTAGCCTACTAGCCTAGAGTTCTAGCATATTCTACTAGCCGTCTTGGCTAGTTTATTAGCCTAGTCGTCTAGCCTACATTTCAAATATAGTCTCCTAACTGAGACCTCTAGTCTAGTCTGATAGCCTAGTCTACTAGACTGGATTTCTAACATAGTCTACTAGCCTTTTAGCTTAGAGATATGGCATGCTCTACTAGGCTTCTACCAATCAATTAACCCACTAGCATGGAGTTCTAGTTAGCCTAGAATTCTAGCCAAGTCTGCTAGCCTACTAATCTAGACATCAAATCTATAGTTCTAGCATAGTCTCCTATCCTACTAGCCTATGCTTCTAGCCGTTTCTCTAGGCTCCTATCCTAGTAGCCTATACTTCTAGCATAGCTTACTACTTTTGACTTAACATATAGCATAATTTACCACCTTTACTTCTACTCAGATTGTCTACTAGCCTATACTTCTAGCCTAGTCTACCAGACTATACTTCTAGCCTAGACATATAGCCAGGTCTATTAACATTAGCAACATACTTGACTTTTCGCCTTGTTGGGTAGCCTACGAGCATATGCTTATATCCTAGATATTTACCCTATTCTAATAGCCTAGGCTTCCTAGTCTACTAATTTTTTAATTCTCGCCTAGACGTCTAGACGAGTCTACACAGTAGACTTGTATACAGGTTGTCTACTAGCCTAGACAACTATTATAATCTACTAGCCACATTAGCATAGACTTCCAACCTAGCCTAACCCTCTGGCCTAGACCTCTAAACTAGTCTACTCTTAACAGGCTAGACTTCTAGCCTAGCCTTCAAAACTAATCTACTAGCCTAGCCTTCTAGCCTAAACTTTTAACTGACACTACTAGCACTGTACTTTTGACTTCTACCCTAGAGTTCTAGCCTAGTATACTAGCCTACTAACCCAGACCGCCAGTCTAGATTTCTACCCTACTCTACTAGCTTAGATTTTTATCCTAGTCATCTAACAATAGTCTTGTTTATTGGCTATGGCTACTAGCCTAGTAGCCTAGGCTTCTAGCATAGTTTACTAGTTTAGATCTCTAGCTTTGACTTTTAGCATATGCTACAGCCTTGACTTCTACCCAGGTTTTCTACTAGCATATACTTCTAGCCTAGTCTGCCAGCCTATGCTTCTACCCTATACATAATTACATATATCACACTATTAGAATACAAGCCTAGACAAATAGTGTAGTTTATAGCCTAGAATTCTAGCTGAATATACTGGCCTTGCTAGCCTAGACCTATCTTGTCTACTACATAGACTACTATCCTAGATGTATAGAATATTTTTTTAGCCTAGGCATCTAGCCTTGACTTCTAGCCTAGTCTACTAGCCTGCTATCCTAGACTTCTAGCCTAGTATATTAGCATAGTCTTCTATCCTAGTCTACTAGCCTACTAATCTAGACTTCTCTACGAAGTTCTAGTTCAGACTTAGCCATTCCTACTAGTATATGCTTCAAGCCGAGGCATTTACATAGTTTACTAGCCTAGTAGCCTACACTTCTAGACTAGTCTACTAGTTTAGACATCTACCCTAGAATGTTTAGCTTACAGCATTGTCCTCTGCCCAGATAGTCTACAAGCCTAGACTTTTAGCCTAGTCCCATGGCCATACTGGCTTAGATTTCTAGCATTATAAGCGATTATCATATGCTTCTCGCCTATTCTTCTATCCTTCTATCCAAGACTTCTAGCATAGCTTACAAACTTCTATTCTAGCCTAGTATACTAGCATACTAGCCTAGTCTTGTAGCCTGCTAGCCTAGTTTAATATTTTTAACTTAGGCTACTGGCCTACTAACCAAGATTTCTGGCCTACTCTACTAGCCCACTAGCCTAGAGTGCTAGCCTTCTCTACTAGACTAAACTACTCTATTTGCCTAAACCTTTAAGCCTTTAACCTAGTATACTAACCTAGACATCTAATCTGTGCTCCTAGACTTCTACCAGCCTATTATCCCACGCCCCTAGAGTTCTAGAAGTGTAGACAAATATACCAGCCCAATAAATTTGAATACTAGCCTAGTCGGCTAGCCTGATAGCATATGCTTCTATCTTAGATGTTTAACCTATTCTACTAGCCTAGTCAGCTAGTTTAGAATTCTAGCCTAGACATAGTCTAGTTCGCAACATAGCTTTCTGCACAGGTAGTCTACTAGCCCAAAGAGATATCCAAGTCGACTAGCCACGCCATTCTAGACTTCCAGCTTAGCCATCTATCCACGACGTCTAGCCTAGTCTACAAGCCTAGAGTTCTAGTGTTCTATACTAGCCTACTTGCCTAAATTTTAATCCTAGACATTTAGCTGAGTCTAGTAGCACACTAGTCTGGACTGCTACCCTGGGGTTCTAACCTAGTAGCCCACTAACATATACTTCCAGTCTAGACTTCTACCCTAATCTACAAGTTAGATTTCTATCCTAGACATCTGGCTGAATCTACTAAGTCACTAGTCTTGCCTTCTAGCCTAGATATCTAACATCGTCTAATAACCAGTCCATTGGGCCGTATTCATAAAAGTTAAATTTTGCTTTTTCTATGCATTTTCTTAAGAATGTATGCATAAACAATTAGCTACTGCTTCACAGAAAAAGCACTTTCTTATTAGGCAAAGCAAAAGCTTTGCCTTGCATGCATTAGCTTAGAACTGAGAAAATGCTTGAAACTGTATACATAAAATTGTACATTTCCTTATGCCGTCTAGCATATGCTGTCATTTCGGCAACCTCCTCCAGAGTGGATTGAACGTTAGCTAAAGTCACAATTCCGAACTGTTTTTACCATGTTTATGCATATAAGAGAACATAAGGTGTATAAGAGTGGGATTAAACGTGGTGAGATATCCCCAGTAACACATCGCACGTTATTTCGTTTCAATAAGGAAAATGTAGAATGGTTGGCACAACAATTTCTACCTGAAAATCTAGAGACGCGCGGGTCACCAGTGGAACGCATGGAAACAACTCTGCACTATTTAGCAGACCCTGGATATCAGACTACAGTAGCAGAAGTGATGGGGATAACGCAGCCAACTGTATCTAGATGTATTTCAAGTACCTTGAATTCGATATCAGCTGAACATTCAACGTGGATAAAATTTCCTATTTCTAATGCAGATGTGACCATGGCAAAGCAACAATGGACGGAAAGGCTTGGGGTTCCCTTTACACTCTGGGCAATTGGCTGTACTCATGTACGCATTGATAAGCCACACAGACCATTTGGAGATGATTTCATTAATCGCAAGAATTTCCCTTCGCTTAATGTTCAGGCGACATGCAAAGTGTACCTTTACCAGTGTTGACGTAGGTTGGCCGGGATCAGTGCATGACTCGCGAATTTTTCATACTTCAGAACTATATCCACGGTTTTCTTCTTGGTGATTCGGGATATGGAATAGCGCCATATATGATGACACTGTACAGTGATCCAAATACACCAGCTGGGAGATATTTCAACAAAATACATGCTAGAAATTGCGTTGTTATCGAACAGGCATTTGGTCAATTAAAGCAACGTTTTCCTCTCATTCGGTACGGTGTTCGCCTCAAACCAGAAAACATTCCGAAATGTGTTGTGGTCTATTTTGTACTACATAACATTGCAAAATTTCTAAATGATCCATATGCTGATTTCGGTGATGATGAACCAGAGGATGTTGAAGCTGGTGCCGCTGAAGAGCACCACGAGGCTGTTCGCCACATGCGATTAAAGGGACAACAAAGACGACAGGAAATTACCGCTATCCTTTTTGACGGACGTGCTCACTGAATGACCCTCTCCAAACTGGACCTTACATTTTTTACAAGCCATCAACGTGTGTCATTAAATTATAACAAGGAAAATAAATGGATTGAGAATTTATTAATTTTTTATTGATTTAGGAAACCCAGAATAAATTTTAATTATTAATGCCATGCAGCGGAATGTTGCCAATTATCCATGTTGGTAAGCGTGGTGTCGGCAGGAGGTTAAACTGTACCCGTTTTTGGTTGGATTTGCTGCTCAAAACGTGCCATTTTAGCTGTGGTATATTTTAGCTGTTCAAGTAATACGAGTCGTTGCAATTTTAGGGTTGATAGTTTTTCAGTTTCCTCAGTCTCTGCTGACAAAAGCTTTCTCTTTGGATGTTGGGCAGGGATTGGAGTTGAGGAGCGACTTCGTGGTGGTGTCATTTCAGAAGTCGAACCGCCTGGTTCATTCGGATCACTGCAATGCTGCAAAATAAAAAAAGAACTGGATCACTTGGACGATGGCGTCATAATTATATCCCCACGCCCAGGCCCCCATTTTTGACACTAGATCAAAATAATTCTTTGTAATGTGTTTTACTAAACATGCTCGTCAAATCGATATGGGAGATGAAAACCTTTGGAAATTTTTTACACGCACGCACGCACGCACTCACGCACGTACGCACACACGCATAGCATACACTAATGTATGTACATACACACATGCACACACCAACACCGCCGCCAGTCAGCCACCCATCCCTCCCTCAGACATATATTTTCAGACTCGCACTCACATACTCATGCACTCACCCAATCACACACTCACCCACCCACATACTCAAACTCACGCACATACTTACACACTCACACGCACACGCACAGATTCACGCAAACGCATGCACGCGCACACTGCATGTCAGCTATACGAGGCCTTTAACCAGTTGCAAAGAAGGTGCATCCTTACGACCCATGGAAAGATAGATGATATATAACAAAAAGAGAATGTATACATACTCTGTACGTGGAGCAGCTTGAAACATCCAGCGAAGAGGATCCTGACTGGTGTGACTGAAAGCCGGCAGAAAGTGAACAGGCCATCTTGGTTATTGTTGGGTTGGCATCCCATTGCAGAATGTCATAGAGCTGCTGCTCCCAAGGACACATAATGATCTTACGATTCCCAGTTTGTTTCCCATCAGTTATTTTCTTCACATGGACTTTCATGTTTGAGATTTTTTTCAAAATTTGCTTTTCAGTCATGTTTTTACCAGTATTCGTCGAAATTCTACTCTTAGCCTCATGGAGTCCACGTGCTTTCCTCTCTTTGGTTGTTGGCAATTGACTTTTCTCTACTAGAACTGGATGATCCTTGATTATGCTAACCATAACTAAATTTATTGATTCAAGAGTTCGTGGTAGTTTCCTCCAAATCACTAGATGAATCCATGGCATATGCCTAAACGGTGAAACGAAATTAGTGCAATACAATGCAGTCTGTAATACAGCACGCTAATGAAATGTATAAAGGCCTAGTGAACGAAACCGCTCGAGCATTACCTAACGCCTTGCTAGAGCGACTAAGAAAACGATTGTAGGTCAAGCAAAAGCTTGTGTATATCATTTTAAGCTTTTGCTTCTGCTTTTGCTTCTGCTTGGTGTGCTTTTGCTTCTTCTAGGAGCTTGAGCTTGTAAGCTTAAGCTAACTTTTATGAATACGGCCCAATATCCTTCTAGCCTAGCTTCGAATTCTAGCCATGTCTACTAGCCTACTAACCTAGACTTATAACCTAGACTCCGAGCCTAGTCCATTAGCCTATACTTCTAGCTTTGTCTTACAGCCCAGTCTACTAGCCAACTAGCATAGACTTCTAGCTTAATCTACATACTAGACTTATAGCATAATCTACTACCCATGCTAGCATAGACTTCTAGCCTAGTCCGCTAGCCTATATTTATAACCTAT